>VXAX01003950.1:2479027-2584891 GCA_013399835.1 Leptocoma aspasia
TCTAAAATTTATTTTTAAAGGCTAAACCATATTACAAAGGTCCACATATACTTTTTATTACTTAGCAGACTTAAGGCTTAGATCATCTAGTCAATTTTGTATTGACTAAATACAGAGATGCAGTGAAGGGAAACTCTACCTCCAGCACTTGGTCTCACCCTCCTGGCAGTCTGACCTGGCACAGTTTGGGTGTTTTTTATTCAAAATTCTCTTCTTAGTCATGGCTTCAGAATTCAGATGTTATTGTCCGTTTCTTGGCCAGCTTCCTGGTTACAGTGCCATTACTCCCAGGTACAAAGCAAAGTGGTGCCATGATGACAATCAAAGTGTGAATTATTAAAGGAAATTAATAACTGGAATGGACACAAAAAAAAAAAAAAAAAAAAGAAACCAAACCAAAAAAAAAACCACTAAAGTAAATGCTATTAGGCACCAGTGGAACTAGTATAATTACCTTTTTAATAATTCCAGAGAAACTGAGGCTAGTTTCTGCTTTGCTTGTTTGGGAAAATTAGTATTACTAATGAAATTCCAGAAACATTTTGAGAAACATTTTTTATTGAATAATAGAATTTAACAACTGTGTAGAGATGGGAAATTAATTACAGAACAACCCTTGGCTGTGAAAAACATGGAGGCACTGATGGCCCAAGAAGGTGTGGTATGCCAGTTTACTCAGATTCAGCAAACCTGATATATTTTCAAGGTCTCAGTGGATAAAGCTATAAAAGCCTTTCCAAGCCAGCAACTGCCAACAACAAACCCACCCTTCTGGAGCTGACAGTTTTTCTGCCTGTTGGCACTCTGCAAGACAAAGATGCAAAATACTAATGATGAACATTTGCATTTATTCTTTGTGTTCTGCCAGTTTTCTATCTTCCCTCAAATGTTCCTGAAACAAACCCACAACTACCCCCCAAAATGAAATACAAAAATTATATAAATAAAAGAAAACTCTGAATAGAATTTAGTGGAATCCTTTTTGTTTTCCTGTAGTCCCTACAGCTGTCACAGACACCAGCTGCTTCCCAATCCCAGTGTGGATTTACCCACTAGGACTCAATCCCAGTAACCTACACCTCTCCCTGAGTCTAGCACACCGAGCATTGAGTGTGCACAGATGGATGTGTCCATCCTGCTCTCATTCTATTTACCTGCTCTCAGCAGCCATTTGCTGTTAATTTTAATCCCCCAGCTCCTGCCCAAGGCCAGGGGACAACCTAGAGCCTGTGGATTCTGTAGCTGCTCTTTGGGGGCACAAGCAGTGCTGAGTCCCAAATGGGGTAACTTCTAATCACCCACCTTTGTCCATCACTGGCATTTTGCAGTTCCTAATAATTCAGTTACCAGATAAAGAAACTGCTGGGCAGAACATGAGCTCCACTGCAAGAGAGCTGGTATAAACAACTAACTTGGGGAAAGTGGCTGCCAACACAGACTACAAGCAGAAGAGCATTGATTTGCAGTCTCCAGTGACAATCACAGGAACGTGGGGTTAAAACACAGCCTGTCCTATTTCTCACAGGTGAGATAACCTGGGTCTTGTAGGGCTTGTTCTATCAAAAAACTCAACAGCAAAAATGGTGCAAAATATTAATCCTCTGTTCTGAATTTCTAAAAAGAAGATACTGATGGTGGAATGATGAGGATCTCATAGCAAGTGTCTCAGAGTGGCAAACTATCAGCTTGTTAAGGTGTGACCTGGGAGGCTGTGGGCACAGCAGGACTTGCAGGGGATGGGCTGCCTTCTGGTGAGGCAGTAGGTAAAATACAGTGGTCTTCTGTTAGCCTTGCTGAAATGGGATGGAAAATTTGAGACAAGCACTGGCAATGCAGATATCCAACCACAGCATTATCCCGGCAGGGAGGTACCATTTTCTTCACAGGAAGTGCCACACAAGAGACACTGGAATTGTAAAACCGAAGTTCTCTGAGTGGGAAACAGCTCTGCAAGGCAAAACTTCACCTCTGCTCACCTGCAAGAGCAAACAGGTTCTTGTCCCCAGAGATTTCCCACCCTTCTTTAGAACTTTTTAACATCCATCATTTGTAGGAACCGACATGACACGCAAGCAACAGCTTCTTTCCTGAGCTGAGGCTGTGCAGAGTTTTTATAAAGATTTCCCACAACAAAAAAGCCACAACGAGAGGGAGAGTTATGTCCACAGCAGAGTATGAACTGTACAGTGATGAGGGAGAGGACAATGCATACAGAGGTTGAAGCAGCTCTGATTACAGTTTTCCCAGCTTAGACCAACCTCTTTAATATTTCAATGTGATTTTTTTTAATGTATGAATAAATACTGCTTTAATAAAAGGAGTAATATGTCTGTAACCATAGATTTTTTGTTTGTTTGTACAGCTCCTCTCATGCAATATTCATAAACCTATTCCTGTTTATTTTCTGATAATTTCACTAGCACATTGAAAGAGTGCCTGGCAAGTCATAAAATGCAATTGCTGTTTTCACAGCATATTGTGCACTTGCTAAAGAAACTTTTAGCCTCAAATGAATGCTACTCATTGTTTTGTAACAAATTACAATATGCTGGGAGCACACTGGGAAACCAAATGTCAGTCTCCAAAGTATCAGTCTTCCATTTAAAGGTCGCATCTTATCTTAACAGGATAACTGAAATGTCTGCTATGATTTCATATCCCTAAAACCACTCTTCTTTGCTCCTGCAAATGTTCCCTTCTGACAGTCCCTTTCCAGTAATATAAACATAGAGACAAATGCCCATGGTGCTGCTGGGTAAGGAGAGAGCTTCATTGATTTGAAGAAATCAACTGGTTTTTTCTGGCTTTGTCCTTTTAGGAAGAAAATGATACTACAATATAAGGAAGAATGCTTTATCAGTAATGGTTTGGACACAATATTGTATTAGTGTAGTGTGGTGTGGTGTAGTGCAGTGTAGTGTCTTGTACTGAACAGTGGTGTCTACATCATAGGTATAAAATCTATATTGGTATAATGTAAATCATTCAGATCATTTCCTGAGGGCTTTTTACAACTTTCAGTATTTTAAAAATACAGCAGAAGCAATTCAGTTTAAAGTACAGCTGAGCCTTTGCAGTGCATGAACGAAAATTGTTATAATTTGTTTCTTTTCTATTTGAAGACATGAAGTTTCTCTCATCCTGCCCATTTCTGTCCAATCAATATAGTCAATATGTTTTGAAATATGATTTCCTATTTGACTATTCACTCATTGTTTGGGGAGGGTTTAATTCACAGTTGTGGTAGCATGCCATTTAATCTGGCTTTTCAACAGAATTGATAATGTTTAAATAAAAATATTTCTCATTTGTATATAACATTTAAAACAGGTATAATTAAATCTCAGTCCCATGCATGTAAATCACCAACAGTTCTATTACTAACTTAATGGGAATAGAACACAGCCCCAAATAATCTCTGCTTACTACAGACTTCATTCATTGCCTCTGTACATGGAATTTCTAAAAGCTTTATGAAGTGGGCCACAGAATAGGTCCGCCAGAGAGCCCAGATCCAGCTCCAGGAGATTTCACTTCATAGCACTGTCAAAAATACATAAAATCACAAGAGGAAGAATATATTTGGCTGCATTGGAGTCCTGCAAACTGCTACAGTGCTGTAGTTTACATATCAAAGCTACCACTAGTCAATGTTATGGTAGATTTTGGCTTCATTCAGTATTTCATCTATGGCCTTGGGCAAAGATGTGAAGCTTGGCTCTATTGTCCTCTGGCAACTCTAAAAAGAAACATTTTCCAGTGGATAATTACATATTGACAGCAGAAGCCAGGCCAAGGTAAGGGAAAATTTACTGAAGATAGGTGGATCAACAGATGGAACAAGTTCAGATCAATCTTTGTCAAAAACTGGGAGATATCTTCATAACATTATGGAAGTAAAAGAGGTTTGCCATTCTATGTATGTATGTGTGTGTGCACAACACAGGAGTTATGTGCCAATCTTTGATATAAAAATTCTTGCTAAACAAAGAATAACCAGTGCAGTCGGGAAGATAATCAATCCCAAAACATCCCCCGGGTCATCTTCAGACAACTAAGCTCTAATGCTTACACAGAGATTCAGCTGAGAGCTGAATTGCTCTTCCCTAATCAATATTTCCTGTACCTGGGTTTTAATTCTCATTTTCAGAATTAATGCAATCTAACTGTAATTTAAACACCTATTCCAAATTCAACAGAATACATAGGAAGCCTCTTATCTCCAAGGAACATTCACAGAACTCTAGGGTCCCAATGCCCCCCTGGCTGTACACATCCTCACTTTCAACATCAACCATGATAAACAATACTTTTGATAGCCCTCCCTCCAATCCCATACCAAACAGAGGGACTCCAGTTCCAGTACTGGAGCCACTACTACTCACAGAAACTGAAACTAACAACTTTTGAGAGTGGACAGATAACTTTTTAGACCCCCACTTCTCTTCCTGACCTTTCAAACAGAGCTCTAGATTAATTACTAGTAACACTAGTCCAGTCCAGCACTGAGTGGGATGAAGAGCAGATCCATTAATGCATTGCAGAAACACTTCCAAATTTTCAGTTTATTACTGATGATGTGAGCTGGAAAAACCAATCTCTGAGCTAACGTACAGATGAGTACAGCTAGCAATTTGTTTCTCTGTAGTGCTTTTATAATAAGAGAGAGATCTGTAGGAACAAAGTATTTTTAAACTGGACAAGAAATTAAACAGATGGAGAAGATTAAACAGATCTTTCACCAAGGGGAACCTGGGTGAAAACAATAAATACCTTACCTTTGACTTGGTCTTAAGCTTGCAAACCACACTACCTAAGAAGATCTTAATACTTTTAAAGCTTGCAGCTTTACATGCAGGTGTTTCTGGGTGAAGACCAGGATCAAACAATATTACTTGACTTTGTCTTTCAACTCTTCAGCTGGAGAAATTGTTATTTTTCTTCTTGTAATGGCAGCCTGAGAAACCACTATTGGAAAACAACTTAATCATGAAAGACAACACAGAACAACCCATAAGGTTTGCTTGATTTCAGCAGCTGAGAGTATTGATTTGTGTTCACACTTTGAACTGACTGCAGTGTGAATGGCAATGGGGGAAGGGAGAGAAACACTCTCTCATCACCTTGAAGAAGCTCCAGCTACTCGATTTATCCACGTGGGTGGGTGGGTGGCCTGACTAACCAGGGAAAGGCAAGGCAGGACGTGGGAAAAAACACTATGCAGAGACAGCATCAGTCATACAGATGGGACTGTAACTCAGCCTGGGGAGATTAGTGAAGAAGTGGGAATGGTAAATGCTTCTTTTTTAGGATTCTCTTAAAGATTAATTTCTTCTTTGTGAATGATTAATTGTTTTCCTCCTTGATTCTCAGGTTATCTTAATAAGCATAGGAAAAATTTCAGTAATAAATGGAAATAAGGCATGAAGCCTCATTTCATTAATTGTATCTGACATTCAAAATATGCTGACGTATCAGCCTTAGTTTTGTAGCAGCTTTTGGACAAAGTGTGTCCTGCGGATTATGAAAACTCTGTTTGCAGGCTCTTGGAGCTCATCTCAACAAAATATTTGAGGCTCTGACAAGGAAATGTGGTGGCTCTCACAGACCTTATGGCCTTTTCCACACCTTACCTGCTTCCTTCTCTTCTGCTGTTCTATCCATATCCCTGCCTTGTGACAGGCGAAGGAAATGAATTCATTCTTCGATGTTACTTATTTGGCCACAAGTGTCACTATCACAGACCACAGATGGATTAAGCATATTTGATCTACCCTCTATGCAAATTAAATCCTGAAGAATTTGAATTTAATTACAAGAATAATTCAATATACATAGAATTTAAACTCCTTTTTAATTAAGCCTAGACCAGAGCTACAACACAGTTCCCTACAGGCAAGTGGAAAGGGAGCTACTCTAATCTATGCATGTTACAGCCTAGCCCAGCATATCCTCTCCTTTTCCAGGACAGTCATTCAAAAATAGCCACATAATCTGACAAAATAACATTAGTAGGCACAGCTGTACCAAATCCCACTTTTGTTGTCCAAATGAGCCTCAAAAAAATCCCAGAGAAAAATAAAATACCTCAGTAGCTGTTGTTTTGAATCCAGTCACACCACAACATCAGCAGTATTTTCAAAGATTCACTTGCTTTGGTGCAAGTTCCCATGGCAAAAAGGAAATTTTAAAGAACTAGAAAGATAGTTGTTATGATTCATCTGCATGAATATTACTTGCTTGTTAAGAATGAAATACCTACATAGAAGCTACTGTTTATACAAGGGCTGTGAGAACATTTCCAGCTGAGAAAGATCTCTCACAGCCTCCACTTCCCAAGACATTTCATATCTCAGAAAACCCATATGTAATACGTTGTTATTTGCAATAATGTCAGTATGGCATAGCAGGCATTTGGGCTGTTCCACCCACATCCCCTGCACTTCCCTGACCACTTTGGTACCTTGAGGCATTCCTGCAACAACTTCTCCTCGTGACACTACACAGTCAGCATTTCTGTCATCTGTGATTAGGCATATGACCACAAAAAATGCTCAGTGGCAAGACAGGTAAGTGTGGGAGTTTGATAAGGCTGTAATTTCTGATAAATCCAATTACCCAGATGGAGCTGTCATAGTTATAACCAAGGTCTGGAATTCTTATGTGATTTCCTGCCAGTGGTTTGGGGTGGGGGAGAGCTTAAACCTGTGAGCAGATATTTAGAAGGAGAAGAAGTTGCTAATGAAATGAAAAGTTATAAACGTTGTCTTTCTTTAAATGAAAGCCCAGTTACCTGTAGAAGATATAATTTTGCTTTTATTCCTTCAAGAGCCAGAGTTTGATTGACAATCAAAAATTTGTTCTGTCAAGATCAAAATAAAAAATTAGCATCTCAGTTATATGAAAAAGTCCAATTGCAGTGAGCTGTGGTTTAGGGAGTCCATTTCTGCTGTGATAACCCAATAGTGATGTAACCTCAGGGACCAACAAAGAGAGGAATGTCTTGAGGCTGCAACCACCAGGTCCAAGATCAGTCCAGCACCTGCAAGTGGTCCTCTCAGAGACAATGGGAAGGTTGAAAAATATTAGTGCATCTTTCAGACAGCAAAACACAGTTCTTAGCATATCCAGGCAAGCACTCATCTTCTGCAGAGGGACTGGGGAGCACACAGACTTGTGCACATCCCATTTTCCCCTCTATACTACAGCCCAGTCCAGTAATTTTGAACAGTTTAAGGTCTGGTAACTCCAGTTTTGGACCAGGTAAAATTAATCTGAACTGGAACTTGTTACCAATGTTCTTTCAAAGTGGGGCTTTGCATTAAGTAATAAAAATTGTCTTTTAGATCCATTTCTTTGGGAGTACAGCCCTACCAAGCCTATAAAAAAAAAACTATTATAATGCTACTACAAAAATATCTTCCTGTTCTGCCATTGCACAGATGCTTCTGCCAATGGCGAAAATTCAGGAAAATTTTCCTCATTGGTAGTCAGAGATGCAAAAATAACACACAGAAAATATCGTTTCAGATCTCTTAAACTATCCAAAATGTACAATTGTACATGTTTCTTCTGAGATTCCAACTGGATGTCTTTTTCTCAGATAAATATGCAGATGCCCTTATCCTTTTTTAGTAACTTTCTGAGAATATCCAGAGCCAGAAAAACCTTTCTTTTAATTAATCTTTTGAGAAGAAGTTCCATATAAACACTAATCAAGGAGAGGAACAGGAGAACATGTTTGTCAGTAAGGTGTCTCCAAAGGAATGATCGAGACTGGTTGTGCCAACTCAGCTCCATATTTGGGAAGGAACATTAAGTTCATCAGGCAGTCAACTACAACTTCAAGGTCTACACCCACCAAAGGCCACCAGAGAGACTCCCAGTATGAGAGAACACATCCACCAATGGGATGGGAAACAGGCTAACTTTTCTGGGGAAACAATTATCATACATAGGTTTCTTTTGTGAAAACCAGTGAATATGTATGTAAAACATAGTGTGTGTATATATATTTAGGAGCTTTTCTATATCCACATGCACTATATTTTGGTGGAAATATCCCGTCATATATCCAGCATTGTAAAAAAGAATGTCTGCTTTCTAATAGGAAAATGGTAATGTTAGAAAGTTTACTTTCTCACCATTTTTGATAAGACTATGGGCGTAGAATACTAAACACCAAAATTCCCTGTGATGCTGCTTACTCTTTAAAAAGTAGAGGGTTGAAATTTACTTATTTTAGAAGAAGAATTGCATGGGGTTTTGTTTTTTAATAAATATCTGAAATTATTACCTTCCACAGGCCCTATAAATATTTTTCTTCATGGATTTGTGGTATGAATTTAAAATGCATCCTGTATTGCAGGAGCCAGAAAAATGACTATGAAGCCATAGACAGAGTAACTCTTCAGCAGCAAAGCCAGCATCCACAATGACTTTGAGAATCCATAGGATTTGATATTCTTTCCATTAGGTCATACTTGCATCACATTAACACTACCAATTAAGGTCAAGGAAAATATAGTCTTTCATAGCTTGTTAATACATTGTGGTGGTAAGTTGCATTTTAATAGATGTGCTCTCAGACGTCTGAGTTGCAGACCACGTCCTGAGAACAATGCCAGGCTCCTCTCACCACAGACTCAGGATGAACAGGACTGAACTCTTAATGTTGAGGTATTTTGAGATTTAAAAATTTAGCAGGGAATATGGTTGGATGAACTTGTAATTTCTCAAAACTGGCCCACCACTTCTCAGGACAAAATTAATTGGGACACAGCAATAGAGCAGCAGAGGAGGGACAGGTTGGAGGAGAGGGCTCAGTGCATTTTGGTGGTAAGTCAGGTCAAGGACAGGGATCTCTCTCCTCTCATCAGACAGAAAATCTCATCTAGAGTACAGACTCCTTTTTCCTAGTAGGAGCTTTTGCCTCCTTAGCCCTCATATCTCCTTCAAGAGCAAGCCTGGTTATTCAAAGCACCAGCCCTGGCAAAGTCAGAGGCAGGATCCTGGCTTTCCTTCACCATCACAATTTTAGCAGTGCTTACAGACTGCTGCCACAGATGGTTGCCTCTCTGCCTACACTTAAATTGGTCCCACTGTTTTTGTTTACTCTGTATATTGGGACTAGCAAATATCAGAGTGGTAATGGGTGGCCAGGGAATAAAAGAGAAACTAACACTACCTTATTGTTAGCATGAATCACAGGTAAAAATAGTTCAACCTGTTGTTATCTGTGTTTATAAAAAGAAAATCCAGCCCCAAAGGTATGCATCTGAGTGTGAGTATAAGCCAGGCTTGGCACCTAGGCAGTTTTCTAATTAGTAATTAATTTCTCTGAAGTAATCACAGTGAACTAAAAAGGATGTAAGACAGTAGGGACAGACTGGCACAGATTCTCCAAAGGAGCCCTGGATGCCCCATCCTTGGAAGTGTCCAAGACTGGGTTGAATGGGTCTCTGAGCAAGCTGGTCTAGTAGAAGGTGTCCTTGGCAGGGAGGTTAGAACAAGATTATCTTCAAGGTCCCTTCCAAACCAAACCATTCTGTGATTCTATGACCTTAAGTCAGCTGGACAAAGCCAGTCAGGAAACATCCACCAGAAAGTTTGAGACACAGAAAAAAGCAATGTAAACAGGCCTCCGTGCTGATGGTGCCCAAGTAACAGCTGGCAGATTTTATTCCCTTTTGGTGAAAGAAAAACCATAAACATGAAACAGCCAACGCATGAGAAGTTGCATAAAAAGCTAAATTCATCAGTTAGCCTGCATCCAAAATCCCAGGACACAAAATGTCACTGTTAGTACATAAAAACTGCAGAGCAAAACCATGAGCTCTGTCCACCTCTTGCTGAAACAAGCTCTGTGTGAAGCCAGCCAAGCCCAAGAGTTTTCTGGCACTTTCGCATAGGTCAGATCTCCTGGCTGCTGCTTCTGGGATCAGTTTTAGGGGCATCTGAACTCTGAATACCAGCTGGGCTGACACTGCTAGCCAGCCATTTGTTTTTGAGACAGCAGTGCCAAGTCACTTGGTTGCATGGTTTGGATCTCAATCACTCAAATACTCTCTGTTTTGCTGTTGTTTACCCCAGTTTTCAGACCAAAAGCCTTTCACATAGGTCATATTCAGTCACCTTCCATTCTCTTATGCCATGAGACTTGCCAGTAAACTCTGTTTGTTAAATAAAGCTGAGTGACATTTCTGAAAACCTTTCTTAATGGACCAGACTCATCATCATAACCTCAGCAGCTGCATGTACAAAGCTCTGAGGGATTTGGGAGCAGTGATCAGCCACTCGTTCTCTTCTGCAGAAATCCCTGCAGCCTTATCATTCCCAGAATGTCAATATCCTTTCTGCTACTGCATTAAGCAACACAGTGTTTGGTGTTTGTTCACTCTCACTTCAGACAAAAGGCAAAATTGTGTGCCTAATGCAATAATTAGCTGTGCTTGTAGGGCACATAATGGACTTCAGATGAGGATGGAAGAAGGTAGCAAAGGACATGTCACCTCCACAGACACTATAATGCTAAAGAAACTGTGTTTACAACCATCTTCTGTCTTTAATGTACACACAATCTTTCAGATCAGCTTAAGTCCAAGCTTCAAAGAAGCACTTTAAAGATGAGACCCAAGATTTTAACCAAGATTCAGTACATGGAAGAAGTCACTGTAAAGATATCAGATCTCCCACTATGCTTGTGTTAAGCCAGCATGTTAGTTAAATCACTTGAGTCTGCAGTCTGCAGGAATGAAAAAAAAGCTTATTTTGGTCAATAGGAATGTTCTTCTGCTGTCAGGTCATGGTTCAAATTTACCTCCTCAAATGGGACGGATGCCAGTATAATTTCGACTGAGATTAGACAATAAGGATACATCTGAGACGCTATCTAGCTTTATTGTAATTCCTCCAGTTCCACCCTAGTAAATAAATAATGCATGCTTTTCTTACTTTGATAACTCTATGCTATAGCCATTTATATTCCTCTGGGACCTGAATCTGCACCAGAAGATGCACATCAGCGTGATGCACTTGAGACTATTGTCACCAAACTGAGAGCTATCCCACAGCCCTGATTGCTGAAATAGCTGAGTGTTTCAGCATTGCATTTAATGGGAAAAGTTTTAGATATTGTAACACAGAAAACTTGTATCAGAACCAATACAAGTGGGCCATTGGCAAACCTCAATAAACAAAATATAAGTGAAGTCAATAAACAGTCATTACAAGAAGGAAGAAGATACAGCTCAGCCATTAAGAAAAAATAGATAAAATTGTGAGATTCTTTTGGTTTATATATTTTTTAATTAATCAGTCATTATATGAAAGCCCAAGAAGTAAATAGCATGCTGGCTAACTACTTCATCACTGATTTTTTAATAGGCTCTGGTCATGGCCTTCATCCTTTACTCACCTATTGAAATAACTTACGTGCCAACTATGAGGATTTACCAGTCCAAACTCAGAATTATGTCTGACTTAGCATTTAAATCCTCTTCTTTTCTGGTTTTGAGATGCTTGGTTTTACTCTGTGCTTCAGTTTGGACAGATGATACTGAATTTGCCTAGAGTGCACTGACAGGAGTGAAAGACGTCATTGGCACAGATATATCTCTTTATTACCATTCTTCTGAAATATATCAAAACATTAACCACAAAATTGAATAGAATACCACTGGGAAATGAACTATATAGCCCTGCTGACTTATGTTTGATTGCACTTAATACTTCAGGGCTGACTCTGCCGGAGACAACTGTCTGCACAAAGCTGTGTCAACTTCTGCCTGTACAGAACCAAGCCAACCTCAGGTCAGGGCTGCAAAGCAGAAAGATCTCTTTCCCCAATGTCTCTCCCCAAGGCATTTGGTCTTCTATTGTCCATCAAAGCCAACTGATGGCAATTTGGAGGCACTTTCTGGTGCCAAGTGCTTACTTCATCCTAGCTGAGGAGAAAAGTAATTGAACAAGCAGAGTACCAGGGTGGAGGGAAGAAAGAGGGTATTGATGTCAAAGGGTTAAGAGTGACTCTGCTTTCTTGCAAAAAGAGCTCCCAGCAAGCTCCCAGACAATCTGGAAGTTTTAAAGACTCCTCAGGAGTAAAAGGAAAGCTGAGCTGAAGTTATGGGTGATTCTTACCAGGAAGTTTTGATGTCCATATGTCATAGGTGTGGGAAAAAACTGTGGGATGATAAGACCTTAAATGTCGAGTGAAAAACTGCAAGACCTCATTCCACAAAGTTTCAAAGGATTGAAGAATCAACCAGAAAATTTTCTGTTCATTCTTTCTGATTTTCAGGTCTTTTATCCTCCCTTCTTTGACAGGATGAGAGGCTGTGGATGCTACATTATTTGTGATCTCCAACCTTATGATTCAAACTGAAGCCTGTGAGAAAGAGTTTGCTCATCCCATACAGACATAGCTGTCACCAGCTACCAGCTGACTCAGTAGACAAGACCACTATGTTTCCAGCTTAGTCAGCTTCTGATTTTACATAATGTTTGCAGTTAGAAGAATTAACACCAAAGAAGGTTTGCTTGCCACTATTTACTAAGTGCACAACTCACCTGCTGGTCTGGAATATTCACCACATTTTACTAAAGCTATGAAAAAGCTCCTGTTTTGTTAGGAATATAGAGGTCACAGCTGGGGTTCACAGATAGCATTACTCATTTCAGGACATTGGATAACAAGGCAGGCGGCTGCCATCTAAAAGAGCCTGAAAGTATCTCTGAAATAAATGTACCAAATAATACTTCTGCACATTTACTGCAGCTACATACATACAAAAGGATTCATCTGTGTTTCCAGCCAGTATCTTGTGCTCCATCTTTTGGACAGTAAACCTTCCTCTTCATCTATTAGCACCTCTTTATTCCAAGGGGAAAAAAAAATATCTGAGTCGGGTTGTTTTGAATGATTCACTGTGACTAAATCTGACACATTTAGCCATTAACCTCTTTGCAAACAATCCTGTCTTGTCAGTTATTCTTGAGAACAAGAGGAGAAATTTAATACATAAATAAATGCCTGCTTCAGGTAATCCATAAATAGGCAGTTAATCTCTGTGTGACATGTCAATGGCTACATTTCACATGATACTATTTCTGCTCCCCAGGAAAATCTTTTTAGAGATTCAAGCACAACACTGGACAAATAAAATCCATCTAAAATAAGCCAGAAATCTTCTCTCTCTGCAGCTATGACTATTTTGACATGAATACAGGCATTCAGACATAGAAAAGACGTTGCTTGGCAAGTACCCTTTCACTGAAATGCTTAGTAAAGAAATACTTTGTATGAGCAAAATTTTAAAGGATGTTCACAGTATTTTTTCCCTATGCTTCTAGTGTGGGCTATTTTTACTTGCTATCATATTGCTTGTGCATTTTCATTTCTGCTTTTATGTAATAATGTAGGAAAGGGTGTAAGGTATATTTTCAGTCTGGCCTATTACATATTAATAGGCTGCAAGTGCTGTCAAATGATGAGGGAGCAAGTATGCACTGTGTCTGAGGAGAATGCTGGACTCCCTCAATTCCTACACTCTTATCCTGATGAAGGAAATTAATCCCTATAGAAACATATACTTAGGATGACCAAAACCTTTACATGTGGGCCTTTCTTTGCTAATACCTCTCAGTGCATCCAGAGGTGGAAACACTACAGAAAACACACCTTGACCTCAAGAATGTAAGAGATGACTTAGCTTTTCCAGAGCATTATTTTCTAGGCTCAAACGCAACCTCCTAAAAATTTTGGATGTTTAATTTAGGGTGCTATTAAAAACATGCTGAACTGAATACTATCAGCCACTTACCAGTCTGAGTAACATCAAATGACCTTTATTATGTTCTACTGCCCTCTATGTTCAAGCACCATGTTCTTTTATAGCCTTTCTATTACTCTATAAAGCAAGGGAAGACAACATGTTTGCAGAACTTTATACAGAATGCAAGAGTCAGGTGCTTCTAATACAATCCTATGTTCTTTTTAAACAAGGATTTTAGAAAGTATGAGCAATTCTTCACTTTCTAAGTGATTTGACATTTTCAATTTCACTCAGATGCACATGAACTTTGATAAGCATTATGATTTAAGAATACTTTCCCACATTATGGCAGCACTTTCATATGGGAATAAATGCAGACTAAAATACCAATAATTACACTGCAGCTAAATGGTAAGCAGCATTAATACCTGATGTAGCATTACTGCTGCCTGTTATTGGACAGCTACTTAACCACTGTTCTGCTTGACAACTATAGAGTGCAATTATGCATTACTGTTAAATATTTCTTTTGCAAAGTGTCAGTACAAAAAATCTTTTTTTTTTTTTAATTTTAGAAATACTAAAACACATTTTTTAAAAAAAGCCTTGATGAGCTGAATGCTGGATTACAATCAAAAGCAAATCTGCACACTAACTGAATAAATTTACAGGGATTGAACCTGGAGGGGAGACAAAATGTCTTCAGCATTCTCCAAGCAGATGTTGTGTGACAATGCAGAAGAAAGCAGCAGGTTCTGCAGGGCTGAATTCAGGGCTGGAGGCAGAAAAGACAGGTTCTAGTTCAAACCTTCTGACTAAATCCTCATGCACCTTTGGAGAAAGTAACCTCACTGCTGCAACTTCACCAGTTCTGGAGAGGAAATAATAGTTTGTTTTTTGGGCGGGTTTTAGGAGGAAGAGTTGGCTAACCCTTTGCCTGTGCTAACATCCACTTTTCCCAGTTTCAGTCCCATATGGCAATTTGGGAATCATTTGAAGCAGGACTGCCTGCAGGCTCTACCATAGCTTTGAGAGCCAGCTTATTTGCACAAGCTTTTGCCCAGGGCCAAGCTTGGTCTGCCTCCCTTCCCTTGAGGGAAGTGGAGGCCAGCTGTGCCTCAAGGCACCGTGCTGTCCTTCCTCTTAGCCTGAGCACAGCACCCTAGAGACAGAGCTCCTCTGCATTCAGCATTTGGTAATGGGGAACATGAACAGAAACAGAGGAGACCTTTCAGATGCAATGCAAACCCACTGGTAAAGGTCAGAAAAAAGGTCTGAATATGATTATTGTGAGTTTCCCTGATTTCTCATTCAGCTCCCTTGCTTCAGGGCTATTTGCAGTTTTTTCTTCACCATCTGGTACTAACTGTTGTGTCCACTGGCCTCCAGAATCTCAGGCTCTCGCTGATTCTGAGCCTAGATGGTGACTATGACAGAATGTTGGACTAAGTACTCCGGTCTGATCCAGGAAGAGAATTCTCATGATCCATCCTAGAATTAAATGATAGCAACAGCTAAACTCTAAAGTGAAAACACTGAATTACCAACTTGCTTACAGACACATTTAGACTAGAGCCCAAAAACTACACTACCTTGAACAAAGATTCTCATGTTTATTTGATTGAAAAGCCCTCTCCAAGAATTCAAGACAATAAAATTTGGGTCTTGGAAATCAAATTATTATGTGACAGCACTCCCTCTTATTGTATATCCTAATTGAATTTAACATCACACTGCATCTCTATAGAGAAAGACAATGATAAATTTTATTTTGCTGCAGAATCCTCAGAAATATCTTTGCTAGATCACAACTAGATTACTGTCTTGACAGCGATGATAAATGGTTGTCATTTCCATGTGTTAAAGAAGTTTTAAAGTAATAAACTAGTGATCCTAGTGCTCCAGTAAATAAGTGCACATTTTGTTAGTCCTTTGTCAAAGCTAACAAAATGGCTACACTGTGATTGCCTTTACCTGAGGCAAAGCCAAGTGGGAAACACATCTGCATTTGTTGTCACTTAAGATTCCTTGACAGGACACGTCTATCCTAGGAAATTTAAACAGTTATATGTCTTCTGGATGCTTGACCATTGAGGATGGCTTGTATGGAGCAGCTTGTTAACATGCTTTAAAATTCTCTTCCCCTTATAAACAAGGTGGCATCATTTCAACTGCACTGGGAATGGCTTAGGCTAATTCCTAAGGGATGCCTGGAGGTGGTTCAGGACATTGACACTAGTCCCAGGCCAAACACATTCAAAGGACTATTCCAATGATTTAAAAGCATGAACAAACACAAAAACATAGAAATATTGCTTGAAGACGGCTCAATTCAACTTCCTCTTTGAAACTGGACCATCACCCTTACTTGTTCAGGTCTGTCATGCCTTTGTTGAGCCACATCTTGAAAAGATCCAAGGTTGAGGTCTGAAACCCTCTATGAGCTGCTTCTCTATGTTTCCAGTGAAGTCATTTTCCTCACAGTTTTACCTGAACCTCAGAACCTTAATCTACAGCTATTAACCCATGCTGTACTGTCTGGAACTACTATGATCAGTTTTTTGGCAACTGAACACAATGTCACTTACCAATCTGTTTACTTTAGGAGATGAGCAGAAGCTCTGGGCCTGGGCTCCAGAAGATGGATGAAGAAGAGATGGAGCCATGGCAGAAATAAACTGGGCGTGGTTTCGTGGCAGTTAGGTGTGATGTCAGGAGAACACCAAGCCTGTCAGGAACAACATCAATGTCCACAGGAAGACACAAGTCAGGACGTGCAGGATTCCCAGGTTTAAGGCATAGACAATGCTCACAGCTCTTCTACCAGCCACAGGCTTTGGCATTAACCCTCTTAGCTCTGGGAGTTTTTCATGCACATGAGCTATCGCAGCAAATTGATGGTGTGAAGAGAAAAGAGGTCAGACAGAGCATGCAGCTGTGGGTACCCAGCCCTGGATGGTGTGCCAGCACTGCTGAGAGCAAGGAATAAATCATGGTGCTGTCTGGCATGGAGCCTGCTGCTGTAGAGGTTGTGCTGAGCAGTGAGTACTAAGAGCTTTGAGACATGAGGTTAGTTCCTGGTCTTCACACTTCATGTTTAGGATTGAAGCCATTGCAGACTGTGCATCTTTATGCTGATCACATGTGCATGCATCCCTCCCCACCTCGCTGGCCAGGGAGTCCTCACAGCCTGCAGGCATCGGGTATGCCACCACTTCTCATCTCTGGAGCTATGTCAAGCAAACCCAATACACGTCAAATTGCACCCATCCCCTCTGAGCCTGTTCAGGAACCAGGCATCATCTCCAAGAAGATTTGGACACCTTAGAATAGAGAAAGAGAAAGCAGGGGGCTGGGAGGTAGGGGGGACTTGAATCCCATAGAAAATAAGGGGTCAGCAAGTTGGTTTTTTTAAGAACACTGGTGCTGCTGATCTTTTCTGTGAGATGTTTACACTACAAAATACCAGTTGCTACTGCTGGGCCTTAGGTAAACATGTCCAATTTCCCCACATGTATATGTACACACTCTCTTGCTGTATGAATACCCTTTAATTTTGTGTAAATACTTCTAAAACTATATGAGTCTGGATAATTTTTAAAAAAGCAATGTTTAATCTCATATCAATCTAAATGTCTAAAAACAATTCCTTATATCTGCACTTTGACATCAGTGCTCTTGTGCAAAGTTAGTTCTACACATCAGTCAGTTGGGCGTCAGAAATAATGCCACATGATCTGCAGAATTAAACACAATAGTACATTTCATTTTGACAATACTTTCAAAGCACTCATCAAATATTTCAGACTCAATGGACACACAAAAGTAATCTTTGATAAACACAGAGGAAAGGTTCACAGGGCTTTTTCCCAGTCCTTTGGGAACATAAGGAAGAGACAGCCATTAACTGTTAGCCTGAAATCATTTATCCCATTCTGCCTGGCCACATCAATGAGCTGTATGATTTTAATACACTGCTAGTATGAATGATGTGAGCCTCAAATCTTGGAATAATCATATTCACCCACAGAAAACTGAGCTCAGATGAAAAATACTCACAGCCATGCTTTCATCTAAAGCTATTAGTTTGGTGTCCTACCCTTTTATTTCTGAGAAATCTGTCCATCAAATTTCAGCTGCTGCTTAGTTCTGTCTTCACCAGGAGATGAGCAGCACAACATGGGAGCTGTCATTTGTCTTTCATTTCTAGACTGTTTTACAGATGTGTGATTACAGGAGAACAAGTGGGTGAACTCCTGTTTCATTTCCCTGGAGGATGCAGATCGTCTTTACACAAGCTGTCACAGCTCCTAAGAGCTCCTCCTGCTGCTGGCTTTCATCCAGTGCTGTAAATGGACCTTCCTTGTCCCAGGAATGAGGCTGCCCAGGGATATCCTGTGCAAGCACGTCTCCTGCAGCCACAAAGCACAGGGGGAAGAATTCCTGTTTTGTTCTCCCGATTCAGATTTTAGGTGTCTTGCACAGGGCTTCCAGCATTGTACAAATTTGGTGAGATTATGATATTCTGCAGGCAGACTGTGAGTTTTTATTAAGCCTATTTTAAAAACACCAGTGAGCAATACAAATCTGAGCCAAGGGAAGACAAAAGCCAAACAAATAGAAAGAGTCTTTCTCCCTTCATAAACTCTCATTGGGAGGAGCAGTTTCAGGTGTTCATAAATTTGTCCCACCAGGAAGACACAGAAAACCAAGTTTTGGAGACTGGTCCAGCTCATCATCTGAAATCCAGACACAGCTTGCCTGGCTCCTGGCCCCGCTCCTCAGCTAACTGTCTTCTTCCAGTTGTGTGGTGTGAGCCAACGAGCAACATAAATCAGGATAGATGCAGATAGCAGATTGTGTGTCCCCTCAACACACTCCTACGTGGCTGTCGCTGACTAACAAACTAACCCGTCCCACAGCAAGGAGCAGTGCTGTGACCCTACTTTTGGGACAGTTCTGTCATGAATGTGTGGTTTGGGAGGATTTATAGAATCACCATCTAAAGCATTGGTGAAAAGCAGATTTTAATATAAATTTGTGAAAGTGCAACATAACAGAGTTCAATGGCAAGGTTCGCTCTATTATTTACCACACAGATAAAGCACACAAAGGGAAATCAATTGAAAATTATTTACACAGAGACCAGGAAGGGTGCAAATGATATGGACGGACAAATATAAGGCTACAAAAGGGTTTAGCAAGAACTTAATCATTGACTACTTTGACATTCATAAAGTGATTCAATAAGATTTACTATAATTAAAACAGTGACTTAATTATAGATTCAAGATAACATTCATTCCATAATCAATTCACCCACATGCACACAGACAGAAGTGTATACATCTGTATCTATGCATGCAAAGGTACCTGCTGCTGGACCTGTCCTGAGCTCAGTAAGCCCAGGCAGCAGGTCACTGGAACCCTTTGGGTCACTCCATCTGGGTGTAAGTCACTGCACACTACTGACATCTTCCCGGTTTGAACCAACCAAACACAATTACACCTGTGCAAAAACAGTATTAAATCTTTTCCACAGGAGTTACTTGAATTTGGGTCTGAAAGACAACAGGACCAAACTGCCAAAATTTATGAAGAATTATTCTTTCATTTTTATACACACATATAAATATGTATATTTAGTAGTTAGTGCAGCACTGCAGAGGCAGTCTCTGTAGTAGAATGTTGTCATTTTTTAATTAATTATTGGAGAAATTCCTTTCTGAGGAATATGAAAAAACTGGGACCATGAGAAAACAAGGAAAGTGAACTCTCCTTATTCCTTCACCAATCAATTACAGGATAATACTGTCCATTCTCTTTAGTATCTGTCCATGGACCTGTAACTGCATTCCTTTTTGTCTAGTCCCTTTTTGAAGCTGCTGACCTTCTGCCTCCATTATTTTCCAAGGCTATGAATTCCAGGTTATAGCCACTACATAAAGACATAATTTCTCTTACATCCTTTAAAATAGTTTCTCACCAGTTTCAATGACTTCCCCAAGTTTTTGTATTTAAGGAAAATAACAGTACTGCAGTCACCTTAACCATATCTCCATGATTTCGTAAGCCTTAGCCATACACTCCAAAGCCTTCCCAAACTGAAGTCCCAAGGCAGTCTGCAGCGCTTTCATCCCCCTTACTCATTTTAGTAATCTTCCCTGTACTGCCCTGAATCAAACAGCTATCTGAAATTTGTAAATGAAGACTGTCTTCTTATCCTGTGTTTTCACCATGTTTGTGGTCCTTTAGGCTAATATGTTTGACTTTGCAAATTAGATTAACTAAGAGATGTGGCTCAGCAGACAGGTGGTAGCTCAGCAGGCTTCCATAAAAAGCCAGTCCCTCTGGCTCCAAATCTGTCCAGGTTTCCAAAGCTAGTCAGTGACAGAGAAAAGAATTAGCCTCTTGCTATGCTTTGCACACCGTCCATTTCTCCCAGAAGCAATGACCTTCTGTATTTCTGGCTTTAAAATGCTCATCTTCTTTTGAGCTAAACCTAAGATCAACCTAATAAGTATTCACAGCTGATGATTTTAGAATGTTTGTTGCCAGGAAGAAAACTTCAAGAAGAAACTTAAAAGTGTGTCAAAAAGGATTTAGGAGTTCGCATGTATGCATAGATGCATGCATATGCAAATTGAAGAGGGTGCAAAACTTTGAAAAGTGGGACTTTAGAGGTGCAGTTTATCTTGGCAGCAGAGATATTTGTGTTTACAGGTCTTAAAGGACATACATTGCTGAAAGTCACTGTGGTAATAGGAAGCCTAGGAGTAACAGAGGATGAGCCTTGAAGGAAAATAAAATTGTCTTCAAGCAAGGGAAACAGTTAAGCTAACATTTCCTATACAAATCTTTGAAGGTGTTGAGGATTTTTTCCTTAAGATTTCACTATAATTGGAGAACTAGGCCCTAAGACCCACAATATACATTTCTATTTATATCTAAGTTTTTGAGAAATAAGTTAATCATGATGGCTTTTCACTAGAGAGGGCTTCTGGAGTGCTACATTAGTTATTAACTACACGTAGGCATTGATCATTACTCCCCATCCCAATCAATGTTGATATTGAATTTAGGTTTAAAAAATTGTCAGTTTGTTACTTGTGTTTCATAAGCAAATGCACCAAAACCTACTTCAGGATTCATGTTTTGCACTCTGTGGCAGAAGGCCAGGTATAAGTAAATTAATCAGGTTATTAACTTGGCCTGCACTACGAATTACAACTCTGCACATGGAGAGCAGAACACCTGAAACTTGCCCTTCTGATCTGCATAACAGCTAAAGAATTGGCACAGGAACTCAGAGGCACAGTCACATTTTCCAAGAGCTTTGAAAGTCAGCCAGAACAGCAGCACAGAGCACGTGCCTAAATCCAGTCAAGTCAAAATATTTTATCAGAAACCCATCAGTAAAGGCCTTTTGACATTCCTCCCTCAGACAAGAACTGTATCCTATCACTGATCTCTCCAATCCATAAGAAAAAGCATAACTGACCATGAATATTACCGTATCAATAATGAAAGTATCACCTGGCATATCAGATGCTTTTGATGAAAGTAAAGGAGGGACATCTGGGGCAATTATGCATTGTCAAAACATAATGAATATATTTGAAAAGCAGAGCTGCAAATAAGCTGCTTGAAACAAACCTGCCAAAAAAGTCAAAGGCTTCACACTAATTAATATGGCACTCAGCATATTACATGGCACATCTGGCATCCCAACATCAAGGCCACTACATGGACTCACCCAGCCTGTTGCCCTGGTCTTGGTAGTAACTCCTGGTTAAAAGCCAGATGAGGTTAGGGTCTGGTACTGAGAATGACTTGTCTGCCATCAGGAGAGAAAATGCAACAAGTGGTCTGAAAATTAGAGCAAAATGGTCGTGATAAAACACCACCCATTTATCAGGTGGGGAAAATATAAAATGGAGATCTGGGAAGTGCAGAGCACTTCATCTTGGCACTTTGTCACTGGCCAGCACTCAAGGGGACTTAGCTGTAGGGTCTTCTGCATCTTCTCTCCTTCTTCCTTGCTGCAGGGTGAGTGCTTGAGGAAGTCACTGCACAGCAGGGGCTCAGGGCACAACCCACCACTTCCTTTGCCAGTGGACATGAAAGTTACACTTTGGTCCACATTGTGGAAGTATTTATTTGCAAAGAGGGGCAAAAGCTAAAACTGGGGTCTAGCAGCAGCTCATGGAGTCCAAAGACATTGAAGTGAAAGATAAAAGCAGTGACACATAATGGCACTTAATTACAGAATATTTCTGCTTATTTTTGCTTTTCTTTCTCTGTGCAAGTTCAGAAATTCTTCACACTCTGTGCTAGTTGAAATCACAGAACCTTGAAACTGATTTACTGTGGGGCCAAAACACAAGTTCGGTAGTTTTAAATGACAGCTTTTAATTAGTTTGAAACAGAAGCAGGTGAGATTCTAGCTTTAAATAGGTTGTCATATACAAGCAAATATATGTGATTTACTGTGCATAGTTTTTATGATATAGTGCAAGAGTTGCACATAACATTTTGATATATTAAATGAATGGTTTCTGCCTTATAATTTCACGCTGTAAAATGAAATATGTGTAAATATAAATAAATATATGTACACATATACTTTTAAGCACATAGACTCCAGGGCTGACAGCATAGAAGTAATAACCTGTTTTCAAACCTGTTTAAAACAGCTGTCAGCTTTGGCTGGTTTTAAAAAAATCAGGAAGGAGGCTGAAAAAATGAGAAGCAAATTGATAAAAAAAATTGAAATCTACACTAGGGGAAGCAAATATGTCAACTGATAAACATAGTCTCTGAATTCTTTAAATGAGTTGTTAAATAAAACCACAGTCAATTAACAAGCCATTCTTCAGTTGCACAACAGAGAGCTCAGCACGGCCACAGCTCGCCTTGGCCCTCACGCTATGGCCCAGTCTGTGTCCCGAGACATTGTTTGTGCAAACACACGTGTTCCACCAGCTGCCTTCACTGAATGAGTGCAAATAGACAAAAACACTGAAAAGGCCAAGGGAGTCATAAGAAATCATTAGCTTACTTTCTACATTTCCATCCAAAGGTCAATACAGGAAATTTGTGTATTTCCTCTCAGAATATTGCCTATGATGGGAGAAATACACTCTGCCTTTTCTGATTCAGCATCAATTACCATGTGGTTCAGGTCTGGTTGATTACCTCCTAGCCAGACTCTTATTAAGATACTGTGAAGAACACCCCAGTCCTGGCTCCTCCTATACGGCCCTTCGCACCAGAATTTTGTGGCGGGCTGTTTGTCCATTAGCAGGCCTTGCAAACTCCCTGCTCCTCCAGCACCATGAAATGGACAAAATTATAGTCAGTATTTCATCTGGAATGGGAACAACTTCAGTAATCCATGTCCTTCTTCCAACACTACTTACCCAATCCTTCAGGGAAGAGCTCAGGATTACAAGAATTTGCTCCAGATTACAATATCCCATGATGTGACTGCTACTCCATCCTGTCATGTTCCCAAGGAATTAGCTTCCCGTGCCCACTGCAAAGGGACTTCTCTTGGAAGCCTTCCCAGAGTTTTCAGGCCAGATGTAGGACCCTGTGCTGTTCACAACCTGGTAAATGAGATGAGAGCTCAAACAAAAGCAGATTTACCCTTGATCAACTTTCAGACTTTTCAACATCTCCAAGCTATGCAGCAGCTGGGCAAAAGTTTTCAGAAGGCTATTTAGGATGTAAAATCTAATGATGATGAACAATTCTGAGCACTTCAGCTTTCTATCCTTAGCTCACTTTCTTACCTCAGAGAGGTATATGCAAATAAACAAATAAACGGATACCTAGTTGGAATGTCTCTTTTAAAATTACGAACTCACAAGAAAAGTACCTGGCATAAATAGTTTAGTACCAACAAAGGAAAAGAGAGAGTAAAAGTCAAAAGCTCTTATCAAGATTCTTCTCATTCTTCTCCTGTACAAATATAAACATCAAGAAACCTGAATCAAAATCATTTCCAGACCTATAGCAGGCTAGTTGCACCTAAGATTTCCTTGGAAGGTGTTGTTTAGAGAGCAATGTAATTTTGAGGAAGATTTAGGTTCCTCAAAGGAAGACTTTATCTCTCATCTAGCCCACCATTAATTTTACTTCCCTAATGAGATAGTACATGGACACCTTGGGAAGGAGTTTTGCATCGCAGAATGGAAAATAAATGCAACTTCTGTGAGATGCATTTATTGTGAGTAAAAATAAATATCCTTTTAAAGACCAGAGGAATTCTCTGTTCCTTGGATACCTAACTACAGAAAGTTTTTATTAATCAGTAATCTTGCCCTATTTTACTCAGCTGCATAATGATTCCTATGGTTAGCAGTACAAATGGAGTATTCATACTGCCTCAGACAAGCAGCAGGCTCACAAGCCCACACGACTGGTCATGACTTCTACATCCCTATCATTATATAAGAAGAAGATGCTGAAGTGATCCTGCAGATTGAGATTACTGCTTTGTCATAATTTCTTATTTAGCAACTTTTGTGAGGTACATTAAATTAGTTCTAGTAACTCCTTCCCCTCTGATTCCTGAGTTTTTCAAACCAGCATTTTCAACAGGTTTTTCTCAGCAGCAAATCTGGATTTAGTCTTAGAAAATTAATTTAGTCCCTGAATTGCGAATGTCTAGGCCAAGAATCACTGCATCATCAGCAGATCTAGAAGATAGTCTACATATGGAGAACCTACTATGTTGGCATAAAAGGGACAAGGGAAATAAGCACAGTTCCTAACCTGCAGCTTCCCACTGAGATTGAAGGCCAACCAAAGGAAGTTTTGGGCAAAGTCTCTTCTACAGGTACTTCTGGATGGTGAGTCAGGAATCCAAATCAGGCTCCAGCTCTGAATTACCTTTAGAGGATCCCCATCTCTTCTCCAACCATAGCTAGAGGTCTGGGAGACTACCCTAAATCTCACACGTAGGCGTGACTCATATGTTTGATAGTTTCAGTCAGCCTCCACATGTGCTATCCTTGGGTCTGTCGCCAATTTACAGACAGTATTCCTTTCCCTAATTTAGGAGGGAAACTACTCTGTCTCAGTGATTTGGATCTTTTTATTTCAACAGTGTTCATCATCACTCCTCTGACCCAGGAAAAAGTGGAATTCCAAAGAAAGTGAACTTCATTAATTAAACCAGAGATTTTTTTTTCCAGAACCATTACTGGAGTGCATGCAATAGAAATTGCAAGTTATCTGTTACATGTCAGGCAATCTTGCCAAAATATTTTCAAAAATAATAATTTCATGATGCTTGATTAAGTAACACAATTTGAATATTCCTTTTCAAACATATGCTGCGCCTTTTTAGATATACTTCTGCAGCAGAATTAACTGCTTCTCTGTCACAAGCTCCACAGTTCTTTTAAGAAACTTCTCCACATAAAATTATCTCATCTCTCTTCATTGGGCACTTACACTTATTAGGCATATATTAACATAAAGAATATGTCTACTTGACAAAATACAGTGCTGCACAGAGAATCCCAAAGCAGTTCCAAAGAAATCAGAGAGATACCTGGAGCTGCATCAGCTTGTTCTTTCCACAAGACTAAAGTGTCCAGCCTTGCAGAAGTCCTCACCACTCTGCACTAGGGCTGCTGCTCTGGCTCTGGTTCCCAAAGCAGGTAATTCATTAAACCATGCTGCATACATATCTTCTCCAAATTCATTTAAATGCAAAGTTTTTTGTGTACGGAAAGAGGTGGGAGAGACCATAATTCTCAATAAAACCAAAGCTATTATCCAATATCATTTAGAGAACGTGGTGAATAGGAGACAGCAAATCCCATGGAAACAGCCTCCAGCCAAAACATGACATCTGGTGTTTCTGTGCCCTAAGAGAGTAAAGGCTTCTTTCTCTTTCATGTTAGAGCCTTGGATGAGGCACCAGGTAGCAACATGATACTTGAAGGTGTGCTGCAAGAAGGAAATGTGACAGTGAGGCATAAATTAAACTAAAGTGAGTGGCATTAAATTATATTGAGAAACATTAACTTTAGCAGGCTGAAAGTTTAAGGCTGACTTTTAGTCTAAGTTAGGAAGCTTCCTCTTCCATGGGAACAATTGGGTTCTTTAGAGACTGATACTCATCCCAAGGTAGGTTTCTAAAGTAAATGGAATTAATCATTATTCTCTTATTTTTCCCTGGTAAGGACTGCTACCACATCTTTCATATAGGTTTTCCTCTAAGACCAAGACAGAAAAAAGTCTGCCTACAGGTTCCCTTCTACACCAGGAAGCATCACACACAAACAAAGTCACTTCTTATTCTTATTCAAAAGCCTTTCACCGAAGCCTCCTTAATTCTTCTCTCAAGATGTGATCTGAAGATTACCTTTTTTATTTCCATTTGCTGATTTCTATTCATCTGTGGTAAAATTTTACAACAATGTCATTAATCAAAACTAGATTTAAATAAAAATCCTATTTCATTATCTTTTATTGTTGGTACTATTGCTCTCATAATGCTGAATAATGTTAATGATGTGCTTGTGTGCCACCAAATGATAAATTAAAAAGCATCTCATGAGTGGAACTTCTTGTTTCGCATTGAGCCCTGGAAAGATTTTGCTGGATTAGGTATGGTCTATTTTATTGCGAAATACTTAAAATTTTCTTTGTAATTTGCTAAAAAGGCTACTGACAAACAATTATTTTATGCAGAATACCAAAGAGCTGTAGCCATATACATATCTATATAACCCAGTTATTAATATAGTCACGAGGCAGGTAGAACACTTATGCACATCAACCCTTTTGCAAGTAGTTTATATATTTTGAACAGTGATGTTACATTTTTTGCAAAGCCTAATTCTAAGAACTGCCATCCTTTTGTATCAGTGCAGGCCATTTTGCCAATCTTGTTTTTTTTCACTTTGCTTTTATCCACTTCTACATGCCTTTTGTATTTCTGTTTGATCCTATTAGCACTGAGATCAATCACAACATATCTGCTGGGAGCAGAATGGGATGCTATCTTTGTGATGTCTAAATCCAATATTTGACACCATTTTTCTTTACATACCAGCTGCAAACTGGTATCTGTTCTTCTAACTCTTCACTTTAAGTCTTTCATTGTTAGCTCTTTTTACCATTTAAAACAAGTCAGAATTTAAATATGCAAAACTTTTTGAATAATACTACCTTTTCTTAATATCCTAGAATTTTTGTCTAGGACATTAAGTTACTAGGAAAACAGTTACTTTTCTAATCCTAATTCATACATACACAAGCACACTACTGGTTTATTTACAGAAACTCTACTGGACAGAAGGTCAATTTCTCAATGTTTTTCACAAAACCTGAGCAAGTTAGCTACACGTTCCCTGGATATCTGTGGGTTTCCAGAGCGAATAAAGCACATCCACTTAGAAAAATGTATCAATATGAATAGAAAAAAATATCCAAATTCAACCCCTCAGATAAGGAAAAACAACTCAAAGATTTGCAGATTGTAAATAGGTCTTTCTTGAAAATTTCTTATTGACAAACAGCTCCTTTGTCACAATACTGTGAAATTTCTTGAGAAATGGACTTACAGTCTTTATACAGGGCAGAAGAGAAAATGGTATTTTTTCCCTTTAATACCAGCTCACTATTAAAATGGAAGTAACTAACAACTATGCATAGTCTCATATCATTTTTGCTGTCAAAGAGGGCATGGTGCACATACAGTTGCTCATCTCACTGAACATACTAGGAAAATTATTTTAATAATGAATACCTGACACTGCATTGGTTTTAAT
This sequence comes from Leptocoma aspasia, assembly GCA_013399835.1. Classification (NCBI taxonomy): domain Eukaryota; kingdom Metazoa; phylum Chordata; class Aves; order Passeriformes; family Nectariniidae; genus Leptocoma; species Leptocoma aspasia. The sequence continues at coordinate 2,506,596 of VXAX01003950.1, forward strand.
CCAGTTAAGATTGATAGTCAGTGAAAGAGCAGCAAGGTAAATGCCATTTTAATAAAAACAACTGTTATAACTGATTTCTGCTATTTCACTACTGCAATCCCGTTCAACAATACAGAAAATGAAAGCTGTTTCTCTGGTGCTGTCACACAGATTTCAAGATCATCATCTCTCTAAAACAAAACAGAAATATTTTCATTTGCTGATTTCTGAAAAAGCAGTAACTTTTGTTCTGAAGCAGATGTCACAATAAATTTTAAGCTGCCTTTTCTGTTGGATTGGTATACAAGAACACAATTCACTGAAGTTTTAAGTTCCTATGCTACCACAGAAAGTAAGGTATTTCTGACCATGGCATTTCATTTGTGTGCATACAAACAGCCACATCTTTCAGGTATTCCATCTCACTTTTCCAAGAATTAAACTCGGGATTTCTACAGATTCCATTAGGTTTACTTAGAACTAAGCCATTGCACCCAAACAGTTAGAAAATAAGCCATGAAGCCTATCTGGGGATATGAATTTGATATAATTTGGATCACTGAAGGTCTTTTCAGAAGATTGGAAAACAGTAATTGTACACCATTATCCCAAAGGGTAACCAGAAATACAGAAATAAAACGGTGCTCAGCAAAATGACAGAGTCATTTAGGAAGGAATGAAACAATCGAAAACCAGATGCAGAAGTAATGTCCATCAAGCTGGCTTTATGAAAAACAACTTGCTATCAAAATCAGTTTTATGCCTCTAATACATGATTTGTTGATTAAAGTAATTACGTAGACATAATATGTACAAATTTTATGATTGTCTTTGATTTAATATTATCTTCAGAGGGGGAAAACCTCAGATTCAGAGGGTCCTGCAAATGTCATTCACGAAGTCCGAAAAGAGAAAATAAAGAGAGAACTGAAAAAGATATTAAGACATCACCTAGTCCATCNAAAAAAATAAACACTGAATAATTTTTACTTACATTCTAACCTGCCATTGGGGTAACCTCAGTCATGACTTTTGGGTTTTTCCCTGCAACCACTAAAACTAATAACTGTTCATGTGTTGTTTTTTTCTTTCCAAAGTAAGTGAATAATCTCCTGTAATGACTTGTGTCCAGGAGCAAAGCCTTTGACTGAAAAACAAACCACTGCATAATTCGAAAACTACTGCTCTTTATAAATGAGCTGGCAATTTTGAAATGCAGTGCAGCTTTCTAGAAGTAAGTGGGAGCAACACAGACATTTTATCATACAAGACATACGAAAAGTATCTCACACTTGTTAGCAGGCACAGAGGAGAGCAGGCAGCCCTTGGCAGCTGAGGGTCTGAAGCAGCTTCCTGCATCTCAGGGATGTCCAGCATCTGGAACTGCTCCAAGTGGCACTGTTGGTCACCAGCAGTGCTGGACCTGAGCATGTTCTAATATAATCTGACCATCAGAAATTCAGGAACAAGATGTGTGCAGAGTTAACATCCAGGAAACAATAGTGTATACAAAGCTCTCATCTCTGCGCCTGGGATCATAGAAAGGGTTGGATTAAAAACAAATGGGAAGGTGTCAGGAGCTCTGTGGCACTGAATTTCATACAAAGTCACCTGCTGAGATGACGAGGAAGAGGGCAGTCACTGACATACCGCACTCTCTCTGTGCATGGCTTAATTCAGTTTGACTGCCACATCAAAAATGCAGCTCATGTGAGATGCTAATGACAGCCTTCTGCNACCAGAAATACAGAAATAAAACGGTGCTCAGCAAAATGACAGATTCATTTAGGAAGGAATGAAACAATCGAAAACCAGATGCAGAAGTAATGTCCATCAAGCTGGCTTTATGAAAAACAACTTGCTATCAAAATCAGTTTTATGCCTCTAATACATGATTTGTTGATTAAAGTAATTACGTAGACATAATATGTACAAATTTTATGATTGTCTTTGATTTAATATTATCTTCAGAGGGGGAAAACCTCAGATTCAGAGGGTCCTGCAAATGTCATTCACGAAGTCCGAAAAGAGAAAATAAAGAGAGAACTGAAAAAGATATTAAGACACCTAGTCCATCCCTGCCCACATACTTCACTGTCCCAATGTCTTTCCTGCATGGGGTTTGCCAGACTTGTTGTTAAAATCTTTCATGACGGGGATTCCTTCAGATCTTACATGTCATTTCTATCTAAATTTTCTGGTTTTTTCTGCACAAGAACATATCACTACACTTAGCCTCAGGTATGTTTTCAGTCTATACATTTATTTTGCTTGATCTTTTCTTGAAGCTTCAGCACCATTAAATGAAACCACAGGGTTACCCAAGACACAGTGTGTTTCCCTAGCAGCAACAGACAGATGAGGGGATTAAAAATGAAGACCATCATCTACAAGGAGTGTGTAGTCCTGTGTAGCACTATCCTATCAACATCAGCCAGTCAATTACAAATATTCAGACTATGAGGGAGACAAAAGACTATATATATATATNCCTTGGCAGCTGAGGGTCTGAAGCAGCTTCCTGCATCTCAGGGATGTCCAGCATCTGGAACTGCTCCAAGTGGCACTGTTGGTCACCAGCAGTGCTGGACCTGAGCATGTTCTAATATAATCTGACCATCAGAAATTCAGGAACAAGATGTGTGCAGAGTTAACATCCAGGAAACAATAGTGTATACAAAGCTCTCATCTCTGCGCCTGGGATCATAGAAAGGGTTGGATTAAAAACAAATGGGAAGGTGTCAGGAGCTCTGTGGCACTGAATTTCATACAAAGTCACCTGCTGAGATGACGAGGAAGAGGGCAGTCACTGACATACCGCACTCTCTCTGTGCATGGCTTAATTCAGTTTGACTGCCACATCAAAAATGCAGCTCATGTGAGATGCTAATGACAGCCTTCTGCAACGTAATGCTTTCAACAACAATTGATTAGCTTGGATAGGATCTAGAAGTAAATAAGGCATTATATTCATGAGAATAATTGAAATAAAGGTTAAATACTGTCAAAATGCAACCATGCTGTTCTCATAACAAATCTGTGGGGGCTTCCACCTATTTAAAATTTTAATACATTTTTAGAGCTCTCAGCAATACTTGTGACTAAAATGTTGGAAAATGGCTCCTGGGAGGGTAAGGTAGACTGGTTTATGTATTATTCCAGTGCTGTGGGCATTTAGCAGCCTCCTGAAGTAATCAATTATGATGGGGAACTACTTCAGTGTTTCTGTGCTGCAAGACTTAGGCAGAAAATCTTAAACATGTAAATGAATAACCAGGTCTCATCGGATCTCCTTGGAGTGCCAGGCTTCTCACAGGTTTTCTGACGGAGCTCCACTCTCCCAGTGTGCAAATACACATGTACACATGCTGTTAGTGTAATGTAGTTGCCACAGAATTTATTTTAAAAAGTAACATGCAACACAGCTCATTAGAAAATACTAGGAGACAGTGGGTGAAAAAATCAACCCTGGTTCAATTCCACTCATGTTAGCAAGTTCTTGATGCAACACATTTGCTGAAACCATCCACAATTAATTACTGAGACAGAAATAGGAGCACAGAAGCAACTGCCTTTAAATAACAGACTATTGATGCGCTCAAAACAGTTCCTTATTTCTTTTCCATAGGACAGAGCTTCCTATGGCTTTTCCTGTGGGGTCCTGGGAGCTTCTCTAAGAACAAGCATTGAACTCTTTTCACACTATGGCAGAGTCCTTGTTAAATAAAAGGTGTAGGAAAGTTGTTATGAAACATGTTTAACATCTCTCCCCTTCAAGGAAAAGCCTGTGTAAACAAAAACTGCTAGTGAGAGCAATGAGCTGAGCTGCACTCAGACAATGCCGGGTTGCTCAGGCACTAACTTGTGTTTGCTGCAGTTGCAGCCTCAGGTAAAAATCCTTAAGATTTAGGAGTGTGACTGAGATGTTTTGGAAATGCTGTGTTAGCCTTTCCTACCCGTTTACTTCCCCAATCTCACTTTCTACAGCTAAAGCAGAAGAGGTTGTGAAAGAGCAGATCTATCCTGGCCATTCATGATGCTGCCTGCTTCCCTCTTCTGCCTCCATGCAGGGGTGGCATCTGCCCCAGCCCCACATTTCAGCCCCTCACCAGAGCTTTGCCTTGGGACTACTGAACACTGCACAAACCAGAATAACACAGCTCATTTTCCTTCCCATCACACAGCCCCTGCCACGCATCAGTTGAAACCAGCATGCAAAACAAAGCCCAACTATTCTGCAAATAGAAGAAAAAACTTATGGCTTAAATTTAAATCTGTAAACAATTACAGATTTAAAGAAGAAATCAAGTTCACTATCAGGATGGATAACCTTATAAATAACGATGCTTGTGTTCACTTCTTTGAGTTACATATTGCTGTAATAAAATGCTAAACCAAGATATGAAATAGATACTGGCAAATTAACAGGTTATTTAATATGAAATTGATGGAATATTAATATGATTACTTCTTGTTTTCAAGTGCTACTTCTTGTTATAAGTGAGGTTTTAGAATTTTCACAGTATATGATATTTCCAATCCTAAACAGTTCTCTTTCATCATTTAACAGAAAAGGCAAAGTGCCTGGGAGCACAGGAAACCAGCAGGAAACCAGCACTACAGTATTCCCTCTCAGAAGGCATTTAAATTTTATGTAGTAAGCCAGGTCTATGACAAAAGTATGTGTAATGTAATGTAATTGTATCATTTCTCAAAGTTTTACATAATGACTTTCTGTTTCTAAATAATACTTCATTATTGGGAGCAGGAGAATGTAATTGTTCTCTGGGTGCTGCTGTTAGCTCCTAAGGGCATGATCAATCCTGCTGAGACATATAATTCATGCACTGTTTGCTTCTGATACAGCTACATTTACGAAAGCAATGCAGTGATTAGATTCCTCTAGAATAAATGTGTCTATAAATCCCTGTGTTGTAAATATTATTAACAGCTATATCCAGTAAAGGACTAGAGACACTGACATGAGGCTGAGGCAAAACTAACAGACCTCCAAACAAATCATAATTTAAAGCAAAAAATTTAAAAAAAAAAAATCCCCTCTCTGCTATGGCTTAATCCTGGACACATCTACCATCACAAGGCACCCTCCTATCTACTGTAGTCTAGTCAGTGCCTGAGGTCCTGCTTCAGCTTCTGCTCAGCAGGACCTTCTCAAACCCTTTTCCCACATGAGGGAAACCTGAGTCATGGCATTGAGAATGCTCCTGCCACATTTTTTTCTTTGAAAGACTGAATCTGATAGATATTTAACGCAGCAGGAGCAGAATTAGATGCCTCCACAAAAGCAACCAAGGACACTCATAAAAAACAGTGGTTATTTTATCAGCAAGGGAGTGCTCATGAAGGGAGATCACTCCCCACAGCATCTCGTGCCACAGGAGAATAGTGCCTTCAGCTACCTCAGGCTAGACACGATTGTAAGCAATGATCCAGGTACTCATAGAAATTACACTATCTGAACAAAGGGTAAAATTCATGTCTACAAATTAAGACATCTGCAACAGATCTAGCTGGAGGAAGATGAGTGTTTAAGGGCATAGTTCATTTAAGCAATGAACCTAAAACTCATGGATCACTCCTTGGGATTGCTTTTCCCCACACTGACTATAAAATGAGCCCTAAAAAGCTAAATCATACAGATATAAATGTATGCACTGCATACTGCTAAATTTAGCTGAAATCAGTTTTGCACCGAGTGTTTATTAATAATTTAACTAACAAGAAACATAGATGAAAGTGAGTCAGTGCATTGTTTTAATATTATTTATATTACCATTGGACTGTGCAGAGAGCAGAAAGATGAAACAGGGACTGAATAAACATAAATCTTCCCTAATCGTGGAGAAAGTCATATTTATGTATGTCTTTGTATCCAGAAATACCATATTGATTTTCCATCATTTCCACGTATGCCATTAATATACAGAAATTAAATTCTGAAGGCAGTAATTTTTAAAAGAAAGAGAGAGAGAGAGAGAGAGAGAAGGACTTCAATAAACCTATAGGATTCCTGTAATAGTCCAAGGAGATTTTCACACTCAGCTTTGTAACTACTCTTGTTATCTGGTTCCATGGACAGTGTCAGGGAATCTTCTCAGGACATCAATATAATCAGTTTGTTTCAGCACATTTCCAGATCAGTCTTGAAGAAGACTGGCACTATTTACTTTACAGTCTAGAAAGGCTGATTCTTAGATCTTTCTTTCCATTTACAACTAACATGTATAGCGCTTACAATTGTACCGAGTTTTTGTTCCACAATGGCCTGTTTCCAATATTTATAAATTAGAAAAAGACCATTTATATGAAGGCATATTTCCAGGGTTCATGTAGCATCTAGTAACGTGGAACCTCAATCCCATCTTTGCAGAATTGAAACCTAAATTTCCTGCCAGATGACGTAGGAATTATTATATTTAAAAAGTAATTGAGAACTACACATCTACTGCAAAAAACCCCAGTGTAATTGAACCATATGTTGCCCTCTTGTTGACACTAGTTTATAATTTGGAATATGCCCTCACCCACGCCATGAATCTCACTAGTATACTTTTTGCTTTCTTTGACCCATAGCCTGCATTTAAGAAGAGCATCACTTACTGTCTTCTGAGTGTTCAATTCACTGGTACTTCAGACAGGCATGTATTGTAGTTTTCCTGCAAATGACCCATTTAAGGAGAGGCAAAGTTGTTAAGTATCACAATGCCATAGAGAAAAAAAGACAAGAAAAACAATAAAAATCAAGGGAAACTGTTGGCAAATCCCTAATCAGGGTTTGCAGTCCTCATTAGAAAAAATAAAGATAAGAAATAATCCTTGATTGAAAGAAAGCAGGACTGAGAGATCAGCATTCATAGTTCATATGTTTCACCTTTGCTTTCTCCCTGAGCAAAAGCAGTTACAGCATAAATATTGTTGACTGTGTTGCCTGTGGTCTTATTTAATTACTCATGTTTTAGCTTTCCTCTTTTTGTTACCTATTTCCCATTTTAATAACAGTTTGCTACCTTTCTGTCTTTTTTTTTCCTTTCATCTGCTATCTGCTCTTAAATTTAGTTAGTGTTTTCATTTTCCTGCTTCTAAGCTAAGCACCACCTCATTCTCATGCAAGCCCTCAGTCCAAGTGGTCTCTCCAGTGTGAGCAGAATTCAGCTTCACAGCAGAGGCACACCAGAGTGCCTTTTACTGTGGATGAACAGATGTGTCAGCAACAGGGATGAGCCTGTGGACTTCAGGGAAGAGCTTGACTACTCTCAAAAAGCAGAAGTGGATGACTGTCCATGCAGGAGATGGGAATAAAGTAACAGAGGTTGTTCCACCTGGAAAGGCACAGACAGAGCAGGCATCTTGGCTATCCGCCATCAGACAAGATCTTTCTCTGCTGGCTCTCCCTTTGCCTTTCCAGGCACCTGAGTGTCCACTTCCAGCTGAATTGCAGAGGCATTAATATATTTGATTCCCAGTTTGACAGATTTGGCCCGCTCCAAGCTCTGAGCAGTTTGCAGTAGTTACATAGGCAGTGCCTGACCAAGAATATAAATATAAACCCATGCACTTGCATGGTCCTCAGTTCTCAAATGGAGGTGATAACAATTTATCTCATCCTGTGGACAAACAACATTAAAGACTTTGGATGAGTACATGTGACCCCACCCAAGTCATATTCAGCAGTGTACTCTCAAGCCCTTGAAAGCAGAGCCACAGAAAAGCTAATTATGCTGTGCTAGTCCAGATTAATGCATTGCAACCCCAGGTAGCACTCTGAAGATTTAGCCTCTGAGCTCTCAGGCAGTAATTTCCCTGAAGGAAACAGAAGAGTTGTGCCAGCTCCTGCAAGTTTTCCACTATCAGCAACACACAGCAGCTCCAGTAGCATGCCAGAAACAGGGTCTTTAATACAAGAAGACACCACAAGGGAACATAAAACCTTACTGACCTTCCCTTTCCCTCTGTACTCTGGGATGGCAGCCTGAAGGAAGGTGAGGAGTGACACGGTTTTACCAGAGATAGCCCGGCCTTGAAGGACAGAGGACAGGAGTCATCCCAAGGTCTCTTCCACCCCTGTTCCCTATGATTACTGATAGGTCAAATTAGAGCATTCCTGAATGCCTGTCTCACTTCAGACTCTACCCTCCAACAAATTCACAATGAATAAGAAAATTGTCTTAGCCTTACCTCTGACTGAAGGGTGTCTTCCACTTTAAAAAGATCTATTCACTTAGCACTCAGATGACATTCCTAAGTCAAGTTCAGACACTGTATGGATTGTACTGTTTCCTTAAAAAAGTTTTCAGTTTTCACTAAAAATTGGTATTACTTTTTATTTTCACATGGATTTTTTTTCTGAATCTCAAGGCCCTTGGCAAAGGTAAATAACTGCAAAATAAACCTTTTGAAGAGCACAGTTCTAGCATCTATGTGTTCTATGAGAAATTGGTTATGCATGTATAATTTAGGGCTTCAAGGAAAATTTTAAAGCCAGGTATAAATTAAGGACCTAATACTGTACTCACTGAAGTCTGTTAGAACATGACTGGACTCTAAATGACCACTGGAGGTTACTGTTTCCCCACAGAAATTCAACGAGTCAAGCATTATGCTAATTCTTTTCAATTATTAAATACAGGCATCCTTAATATCAGTGGCTGCAAATTGCTCCCACACATGGTAAGCTTTGTTAAGTATGTTCCAGGGTGGCAGAAATCAGGGACAGGGGAAGGGTATTTGAGCACACAAGCTTAGAGATGCAGTCAAAGAAAGATTTCTCAATGCTTATTATTATTATTATTATTTGTTATTATTGATTGTATCACTTCAGGACCTAGAAAACCAACAGTTATTAGGTTTCTGTTGTGTGAAGAGATCTACAGATTGGAACTGCTGTCCTGGCCACCCAAAGCCTTAGCAAGAGACAACAGGCCCTTACAGGCAGATAGGAACCCTTCAGACAGTATCGATTGATGAGACAGACAACACATCCACACGCCAGTGGCACGTCCTCATCAAGTCTCGGCAGAAGACAAGATACAAGATCTTGAGGCAAGATCCAAGGAGGGACAATAAAGCTGTTTTGCACATTTTCACAGAAGTTACTTTGCAGTGCATTGAGAAGCATGACCTTTATTGGTGTGCCCCTGAAAAGAGGTGCACAAGTAATACTGATTTTTGGGGACCAGGGGCAGCAACCAACACCTTAAGAACGAATGAGAGCTGCCAAGCTGGTTCATATGACTGATTAACTGTTTGCACTTGTTAGCCAACTGTGGGTACCTTGTTTTATTGCCTTAACACATCATTTCACCTTAAAGGTTGTAAGAAGGTGGGTTTTTTAGGAGAGATGTACTATCATTCTCCTTTGCCCATATTACTTCTATCTGGAGTTTGTATTATAATTTTTTTTCTGTGCAGCAGTGGAAAACTTTCTGCTGTAAATTGGGGATAATAATTCCTTTTTTTATGTCTCACTCATTCAAGGGCAAGTTCTGGGAAGACAGGGGCTGCCTTTTAATTTCCATTTGTGCAATTCTGGTACAATAGATCTGGACAAGGGCCCCTAGAAACCCCTTCAGTACAAGTAGTAAAAACAGTAACAAGGTAATCCTAACCTCTCAAAATATCTTCAAAGAGTCAACACAGACTTTAATGTTTTAAGTCATGTCAGGAAGAGCCTAATGGCAGTTTACCCACAAGAACCTGATATTCCTCACTATTGGCAGCCAGAGGCACCTAATGGCATGTTAGAGACAGCACAACAAGAGAAGATCAATGCGACACAAAAAGAGGAAAAAAAAAAACAGCCCAGTGGTGTGTGGAGAAAGCATTGTGAGGCTCAGGGGAAGCAGCTGCTTTGTCATCTGTAAGGCTCTATAAAATACCACAATCTGAAAAGAATAGAAGAATTTTAAAAATAGTACTTCATTTTCCCTTCTTTAAAGATTTGTCACCCCCATCATTTTCTCTTCTGCAAAGTTCTGCTCTCTCTCAAAGCCTTTTAACTTTAATATTAAAGTGACATATCACTTTTTTCCTCTTTCCTTTTATTTGGGGGGTGTGGGGGAGGATTTGAATGTTTTCCTTCATTGTTGGATTTATTTTTCCAGTCCAAAGCTGATTTTGAAATTCTAAGCAGGGTTAGAAGCTTTGGTAGAAATTCAACAACATTCTGTTTATTAAAAAAAAAAAAATCTGTGCTTTAAATCTCTGTCACACTGTGAAAGGGCATTAACATACTCTTTTCAACTGTTTCATTGGAAGTCTTTCAGCAGGTAAAGCAGGACTAGGCACAAGAGAAAGCTCACCTTCAAAGGTGTTGGGTCTGGTTGTCTCTCAGATATGTTCCCCTAGCACAGACTGCCATCCTCAGTTTGGTAGAAGGATACAGAGTCTTTCTCCTTACAGTTGTCACTTTAAGTCTGGGCAAGTCTGGCAGTCAACACTAACCATCACCTCTTAAACAGGTACTGGATAAACACTGACTGCAGACTGTGGTTGATATGAGCCATTTCTTAACCATTCTACCAGGACCTGAGTGGAAATGGTAATAGGTGGGTTCACATTTAAAGTCAATCACTGCTAGAGCAGCAAAAGTCTTCACCCAGAAACCAGGGAAAATTATCCTGATGCAATGAGCAGAGCAAAGGACTCGGGGAGCAAACTGTCCCCACTGGCAAACAGGAAACAAATGGCCTACCAAGGAATACTTTTATTAAAGGCGGAGAAACAAAATGCTTTCAACAGGCAGAGAAACAGGGCAACAATAACTCATTCTCAAAGCACAACTGTAATTTACAGCTTGTTCTTCCAGAAAGAGAGCAGCCATGGCAGCTGGATGCCTTTCGCTTTCCCTGCCAGCGTTCACCAGCCATGCAAGATTTTACAGCCTTTCAGGGCCCGTCTCAGCTGAGCAGGTTGGCAGTGGGTGGCCCTGGGCTCTGCTCCATCACCCACCACCTCCCTGCCATGCACGTGTGCTACCCACACAGCACAGGGACAGCCCCAGCCTTCCTGGAGTCAGTTCTGCCTGCTGCTTTCTGACCAGCCCATAAAAGAAAGCACATGCCACCCACCTCTGAGGGCAAAGACAGATTGCAAATTACCCTGGAAGCACAGGGACATGCTGATAGCTTTCCCATTTCTCAAGAAAAGTGACTTTTGGGTGGGGGTAAGGAGGAAACAGGTGGGGGTGAGGGAAGGAAGAGCATGTGGGAGTTGGTCCCCTGGCAGAAGCGCAAATAGTCAGGATGATGCTCAAGCACAGTCACGATGCTGAAACTTGAAAGGAAACAAGAAAACTGAATTAGTGCAATACTGTTTCTTTTTCTGCTTGTCTGGGTGCTCCCAGGGAGTAAAATGTAGCCTACACCAAGCCTGAAAAACATTGTGCTCTATCAAGGGCAGAATAAAAAAATATAATTTAAGGCTTCCTTGTTTCCAATGGGAAAATCATTCCTCTCTTGTACTGCAAGTACATCTTGACAAAAAAATGATGCTACTGAAAAAAGCTTATGCAAAATTTTAATGGGATGATTCCCAAGGCCCTTAAGTATTTACTTTATAGAACTCAGTTAATGTCTTTGATGCAGAGAAATGTAAGGCTGATGGAGACAAGACCAGTGAGTTCTGAAACAGCTCTTGTAAAAGTAGAATTCTCTATAGCAAATAGCATCATTATCCATAAAAATGACATTTCATTTATTGGAGGTTTTGTAAGAATGCCTACTCTGTTCACAGAAATCTGCTGTTGATTGGAAAAGCCACTTTTCAGAAATTACCTGCCCTTCTCTGTGTCTAGCATTTACTTTTCTCCCTTCATTTAGCTGCCTTGATAGCAACACTAATTTAACTAAATTACTGCAGTCTGCTCAGGCAGAGACAGTTAAGAGAAGTGTTAATATATATATATGTGGTATTAACTAATACTCACACCAACATGGTGGTTATGCAGATTTAATATATTTCTGTTTCTCCCCCAATCACAGAGTAAAGTCCTCAGAATAGCTATAGTAAGCACGTACAACAGTTGGTAAACCTTCATAATCAGTTTGATATGATTGATAAAATTGAGATGAAAAATTTCCTTTGGGCTACTAACAGTCAGAAAAGTTTTTAAGGTATGTTATTTTACTGGTGGATTTATTTTAGCTCTAAAGCAAGACAGATTTCAGAGAGTGCACACTGACAAAATGACACATTCAGGGGTTTCACTTTGACTGTGACCATTACAATATTGCTTGATCCTGTCACTCTTATTCCAGAGATAATTCCTTTTTCTCTTTCCCAAGAGAACAAAAAAAGAGTGTGAGCCTGCCTTTTTGTTCCACCTTTGGGCAGCACTAGGACAGGGAAAGTTGGCTCACAAGGATGTTAAATAACCAATAAGTAGATAGATACATGACAGCAGAGCTGGCAATTACCAGTTGATAATGGAACTGTCAAGGGGTATGTAAGAAGGAAACATGCCTGGCTATGCAGAGGCCTGAGTACTCCATAATTTTCTATTGCCTCATCTCCAAATAGTTTAACTTGTATTCAACATCATACAAAACTAAGTTCATAATAAAGAGGCCATGAGTCAAAACATTCTTCAAAAATTTGGTCTTGAAATTTTTATAATATCTTGATAAAATATGCAGTTAATTTTGTTGTTTTTTCTTAAAAGTGACAGCCCTGGCTGTTTGAAGCTCTGAGCATGCAGTAGCCATTCTCAAGAAGATGAAAGGAGGAGCACAGAGCACAGCCCACCCGTTTCAGAAAATGCTGTTCACAGATGCAATCAAAGCCATCTAAGACTTCTTTGTGGAGCAGGTGAGAAATTTTTCAATTAACAATTCCCACCTTGACTTGCTAAAAATTGTTGTTAGGTTTTATTTGAGGAAAAAAAGTTAAAATTCCTGTGTTCAAAGTACTTTGCTTTAAAATTTAAGCAAAACTATTGTATGCTTTTATCTGAGATGTGTGCTCTAAAGATTTTTAATCCCAAACATTTTTGAGATTTTAATTTTGCACTGTAACCAATACAAACACTTCTAAGACTTTAATATACTCCCACTTACTGCTCAGGGTTTTTTTCCTCTGACAGCTGAGTTTTGAATAATTTGGTTCAATGGACATAGAAGTCACAGGTGGAGACAATTTGCAATGTGGTATTTCGACATGGCGCTGTCTTTCTTCTCCAAAATGAGTCTTCTGCAAAATAAATAAAATTCAAAATTTGGGGAAAAAATTCCATCTATTTTTTTCTTACCAACTTTAACCATGTTATTCATCTTTTCTTCCACTAACATATTCCCTGTTTCCTACCTCTATTTTGACCTCTTGAAGTTTGCTAAAAAAGGTTGTCTACAAAAATACTACATGAGAGAAGTCAAACATCTGAGCAAAAGATAAACTCAGCTCATTAATAAGTTGTTGTGCAGGAGAAGTCACACTTCCCTTGCTGAATCACTGCCATGTGCCACAAACTTACTGTGACTATCTCGAGACAGAAGAAAGTAATTACTGTGGCATTTTAAAGCTTCAAAACTTTATGAAAATTTTAGATATTATTGGTCCTACTGAATCTGACACCATGAAACCTGAAAGTTTGTCCAGTGAGAACCAAAGAAATATGTCCCCATAACTCTGATACAGTAAAGTTTTACTGCCACCTTTTTCCAAAGCACAAGTTAGAGACCCTATTAAAGTAAGCATGTAAATTCCTGGCTATCTTCACTTACTTATAAAGGAATCAAACAAGTCTTACTCTTTAACACATTCTTCCATTTGGAAGGCATTGGCAGACAGTAGGTTTTAATCTGAGTTTTCCAGAAAGATGATATCTACTTGATCTCTTTTGCTAGAGCTGTCAGTGGAAATAGACATTATATCAACAAAATCACTTATTTTTATCTTCGAATGATGTTTTGAAAAAGATGTGATGTTAAAGGTTTATTTCTTAGCTGAGAGAAAACATAAGAAGGAATGAGACTATTATTCCATAGTCAATTTGAGTCTATATAATTTTACCTTCCTCTCTGGGTTATGACTTTCATTTCTGCTGCCAATAAATTTCAGGTTTATTGTGGTTGGTGTTGGGTACCTCAGCCCTGTTATGGTTGGTTATCTCATTCTCACAATCCATTTGATACAACCTAATCCATTAGTAGTCATTTTCCCTCTTAGGAGCACAGCCATTATTTCCTCTCTGATACATGAACAGACATAAAAATAGCAGAGAAAAATCAGGTGACAGACTCCACATTGTAGATGCCACAGTCAGAAGTTTTCTATGCAATAAGCAGCATCAACAACACCTAAATTAATCATAACTGACAGTTCAATAAATAAATAAATAAATAAATAAAATATTCAAATGCACCAATGACCAATCCCGGGAGCAAAGAACAGTTCAATGTTTCTCTCAGGAGAGACAAATTAAATCCCTCTATAAGCAGCAGAGATGATGAAACATGGTGTCCTGCAGATCTGCATCTCAGGTCTCTGCTGTCTCTCTGATGTCTAAGCAACATGATTTCACATCAGCTTCTGCCCTGATGGGACATGAACCCTCTCCCTCCTCTGCCTGACCAGCTATTTTCACACTGAGGTTTATTATTTTCGTAGGTGGTTATTATTTTTATTATCTTTACATTTCTGACAAACTTGGATGAAATCAGCTCATGTGTCAAAATGTTTGAGGCCAGTGTTAGCAGGACTGTGGACAATTGATCACCAGACAAATGCAGCATGTTTTCATATTTCATATTTGCTCAGAAAAAAAAGCAAGCCAAAATAAAACCTGTATTTGAACCAAAAGTTGGACACACCTGTTATTTGTGGGGATAAATGGGTGGGGGAAGGGGGGGTAGACAAACAAAGAAGTGGGATGACACATGAAATTATTCAGAAAGGATTCAAAGAAATAGAGTTTTGATAGAGATTAAGGAAAAAAAAAAAAAAAGAGGGAAAAGCCCTATATCTAATGAGGGAAAAAAACTACTGCCATGTTCTTTGGAAATGACAGCAGAACTCTGCTTTCCAGCAGCCTGAACACAAAACTCTGTAGCCTCCACCTCACAAATGGTCTGAAACACATTTGTTGAGAGTGAGAACAGGAGTCACAGCACAATAGATGCCTTATGCCCAAGTTCTCTTGTCACTCATCTGTTAGCACAATTTTCATCTAAATGATTCTCAGGAAATCTGTGAAGCTCGGAAAGGAGGGGGAAAAAAAAAGAGGCAAAGACACTTGCCATTTAAATAACATCCCTCATTCAGCTGTTCCATGAAAGAAGACAGAGAGGTATTGCTTTTACTTACCAACAAACTAATATGAGTAAAGGAAGTAACAAACAGCTTTTATGAACATGCATTCAGTTGGGGTAGTGGACTTTCTATATACGATATGCACCAACCCTGGAAGTGCTCAAGGCCAGGCTGGATGGGGCTTTTAGCAATCTGGTCTAGTGGAAGGTGTCCCTGCCCATGGCAGGGGGGTTGGAACTAGGTGATCTTTAAGGTCCCTTCCAACCCAAACCATTCCATGATTCTATGATAAATGTGTGTTTGAATGCTACCACTGCTCACAGTGTGAGTAGAACCATTGCCTCCCTGAGCTATGGTACTCCAGGGTTTCTCTGGCTCTTGCACTGTGCTTGACTGTGGTTCTTGAGTAAGAACAAAGAGGAAGACTTTGGAGGACTGGGAAATGACCGACTCAAATCTAGTTTCTGTTTGTGCCCATCTGCTGGCCTGTATGAAACTAATCTATCTACATAACATTTTATTATCACTTTAATATTTAAGATCAATCTCATCTAGGGTCTTTGAATAACATGTAAATCAGAGTACCACCCTAGTCAGAAATGGGCCAGACTAGTGCCAAAATCTGTATCACATTAAGCTTTCAGCAGGCTCAATTTCAAGACACATACCTAGACTGGTCTCATTAATATTTTACAGCAGAGCAGTCCTCTTTCACAGTGAGTCCTGTTAGGCCAAGCCCAAAGGTAGGAGCCCCATTTCCACTTGGAAATGTTGAACTCAGTCTCTCCTCCCATGGAGATGGGGAGTGTAAGAAAAGGCCCCCATTTTCACTGCATGATTGCTGTAGTGACAAAAATTGTGTCCATAAATCCTTCCTTCAGCAGCATGAGCAGGCATAGGTTAAGGTATAAAAGGTTAGATGTGAGCCCAAGCAGATCTCCTGCCTTTGTCCACAGAAAGGAAGGAATGTGTTACTTATAATCCATGCCCTCAGTGATAGGTAGGCACCTGCCTTGTACCATCCTCAGCAAGTTATGTAGATATTTATCTGTAAAACTCTGATCCCTAAAGCTGTACAGATGAGATCCTGCATATGAGATTAAAAACATGAACCCTATTTAAAAGAAACAAATCAATTTAAAAGAAATTCCTACCTGTTCCATCCATCTCTAACTAAAATTTACTACCTTGATATAAAAGTCAAAATTTTAACAGGGATTTGAAGACTGAACTAAATCAACTTTTCTTCTTGAGATACAATCCTGTGAGAACAGTGCCATTGGGTTCTGTGCAGCATATATATACTCTGGAGGGTTTTTTACAGACATAAGAAATCAGGCTTAGCCAAATGGCATTTTCCTTCCTGAAGTACTTAAAAGCTTTGCCATGGGTCCAGACTTGGTGATTTGCTGCAGGACTCACACCAGTTCAGCCTTCTGCTTGTCAGGACTGACAGCACCAACCTCTTCAGGTCACTCCCATGACTGCAGCCCGCCTCATGTTATCCTGAAAAACACTCCAAGAACATGCTGAGCAGGGGAATTATACTGCATGGCCGTGACTCATTCATGCACAACAGTTTTCCAGAAAACATTGGAAGAGTGAGTCCTTGTGGAGTTGTGTACATGGCAAATCTCTCAAGCTTTACTTTCATCCCGCTGTCAGTGCTGTGGGTATCTGAACTTCATCAGAAAAAATGCTTATTAATGATTCAGCTGTGGGAACTCCAACTGATGTAAAGGAGAAAATGTACCTTTGAAAAAGATCTGATAGAAATCTTCTCTTTCAAATCTCTCCTCAAGACCTACCTCTGCTGCAACATCTATCAGCCAGGTAATGATCCTCACATGTTAACAGCAGTCAGGGACAACCCACACCTCCTATTAAAGGTGCTTTGCAATGACTCATAAACACCATGCTGAGCCTACAGGTAATTTATATCATCTTGTGGTTTCATTTCCACCTTCTTTCCTCCTTTATTGTCTCCTTCCTCTTTAAACTTATTTGTTATATTCTTTACAAGGCCCTGTCCTACATGTATGTGTGTGTATATGTATGTGCGTGTATATGTATATATACATACACACACACATATACTTTCCTTGCACCTCCACAGATACCCTCTCCATTCTCAGAAAAATTACCTAGACCTTCCTGCAACAGAGCTTCCACATACAAAATGATACACACTTTATTTACATTTTTAAGACGTAGAAATCAAATGTAAACAAGGCAAAAATATCTTAAAAAAATTTTTAGTATCTGATGAGGAGAATATTTTGGTTTTAAGTGATTTAGTTGCCTTAAATATATGGAATTACATTATTTGAAGAATGAAATTGCAGGATCAAATAAGAGTTTACATCTGTCAGAGAAACTCTCTCTAAGGAAAATGTTCAAATACAAAATTTTAAATGCTTTTTTATCCCCTTGGAAGTCACACAAAGTAAAACTTAGAATGATATGTCATCATTCTAAGTGAAGTTTAGGAGTTACAGAATCACTGCTTGTTTTACTACCTCTATATACATTGTAGAATTGCTTACAATATGAAAGATGTTTGATAATAAAGTGGTAGGTAAAGCATGAAAAGTTAAGCTAAAAATGGTTTTAGTCTATTAGTGCTAGGGACAAGGGTAGTTTATTGCTATGGATGAAAGCCAGCCCTCTTTGAAATCAGATGGAATTTTGCCACCATGACCTCACCCAGGCCACTGTTCTGGGACACAGACCAGGGTCTCAGGTCTCAGTTTCATTATCCAGCTTGATTACTTCAACCAGTAACACTGGTGCATGGAAAAATTAAACATAAGCAATAATGAAATATCAGCTCATTATCACATTTGGGACAGAAGTCTTTCACACAAGTGGGCCCATGTGTATATGGGACTCCAATAAAGTCACCAGTATCTTTGAGAGCAGCTCTATTGATGACACAGCAAGCTGCCAGTTCACTCACAAGTGCAATGCACTATTCCACAGGCTATTCCCTACATGGAGCCTACTGCAGTCAAACTGCAAACTTCTCCTTTTGGATGTCCAGCTTCCCACACTTCCTTAGGAGGCTGTCAGTGGCTTTTCTCCTGTGCATGAACACATCTCCTTTAGGACAGAGCAGCACGGCCTCAGCCCCATTAAGATTTCAGGCTTGATAGACTCCTGGTGGCAGTCCACCTGAAAGCTCTTTAAAAGTGCCACATCCAGCTGAATGCTACATCAGTGGCAGTTTTTTAACAAAAGCAGCCAAGTGAAACTGCAATGTATACAGTCTAGGGGTTACAGTAGAGATTTAGAAAGTCTTTGGAAAAGCCTTCTCCCACCCCCATACATGTCAGAGCAGCCTCCCTTCTCACCCCTTCTGAAGCCACCCTGGTATCCAAGGACTTCAACCACCTATAGGACTGAGGGCCTCAGACCAGCAACCAGGAGGCAAGTAAAACTGATGCAATGCTTTCATCCTATGCAGAAGTTCCCTGAACAAACCTGAATTCCATAATGCCCGGGGAAAAAAAAAAAATACACTAAACCCAAGTGAGTTTCACACTGTCCAGACAGCAGGAAGCTGTCTCCTAGAGAAAACACCTCTGTTCACTACTGCCCTCAGATTCCCAAAGAGCATTTCTCTTACCAGATACAAGGAGTACTCTCGAAATTCACCATTATCACAGTCCAGATGAGGGAGTATCAAGGTCAGAGACAGCCAATTTGTAAAGCTAAGTTATGCTAAAAAGAATACCATACTGTATGCCAGATTATGCTAAAACCTTTGCTGCCTCTCAACATCTTACTGTGTCTCAGAACTGATCTGAAGGTGAGGATTACTTGTCACGTTCTGTAAATCAGGCAAATGAATGGGGTGTACACAGTAAAATGGCTTTTTTATTAGAAGCCCTCAGTTGTCACTAAGACTGAGCAGCTGTTCAGAGGACAGCAGTAGCTGCTGTGGCTGAGACATTGTCATTCTCAGCTCCTGTTTCAAGCCATTTGTGGTATTCCAACCATTATCAAAACTATATGGCAGAAATCATTGCAATATTGATAATATACTCAAAGAAAAATAAAAAAAGGAACAGCTGCACCAAGTTGATGATCTAAAATATATAAAAACTATAGAAATCAGGTTATTCTAGTTGTCTACTTGCTTCTTGGACCATATGATGTATTTGCCGCCAAATCTCCTAGCTAAGTTGTGGATTTTCTTTAAAGTGTGTCTCATCTTCCTGACTAAAATCTGAGCTGGTACCTTGGACACCAGAGCCATAAGCCACCCAAAAAGCCCCTTTCTCTCTCTAGTGACACACAAAATTTAAACCAGTAAACTATTTACTACTGTTGCTGAACTGCAGACCAGCTCTATGTTTTCACATACACACTAAATATTTTGCATAATAGAAGAGTTCAAATACTCTGTTATAATACAGGAGAAAAACTCCTGACCAGAATTTAAACAAGCCCATTACACCATACTTGACATGACTCCAGAACAAATCAAACCAAGGGATATTCCAAAATAAGTCCTGAAAAATCACTACAAACAACAGAAATTACTTCAAAATAACATTATGTGTGCATAAATCTATCCATCCAGAATGAAGTAGGTCTCCATTGAATAAAATTACATAGACTTACCACCTTCATCCTTTCTTTGCTCCTAGACTCAGGAGTTTTCTTTAATAATCTACAGAAAGAGACAGATGTTAGTGTCCTTCTAACTAGGAGGCTTTCCATACATCCTTATGCCCATAATTCACCTTCAGCACACCTTAAGTATTGCTCTCACTGCCAAAAAAAAAAAAAAAACCCACCAAACCAATAAACTGCCTCTGTTCTATGAACAAATTTACCTGAGTGTGTCAGCTTCCGCTTCTTTTTACTATCAGAGAGAGGAAGGCCATCAGACCACTGCAGAGGTGGTGAATGGCAAGCCAGGGCTGAGGTTCCCAAAACCCCTGAAACTGGGATAGGGATGAACTCAAAATGTCCCGAGTAAATCCCTGGGGTTTACCAGTCACTACTCTGGCTATCCTTTGTGCAGCTTATTTCACAAGGTATTCATTTGAGAGGGAAAAACATATGTCAGCTTGCAAAAACTGAATAAAGAAATCTAAAAGAAACTGAAGCATCCATCTAGACTCCCTAAAAGAAAAAAAAAAAAAAAGGCAATAAACACCTACCATTTGCTGCAATGCAGTGTATTCCAAGGGCAAGAACTTTTGTTCTTCTGAATTATTTTTATAATGTCACCTCCGCCAGGGATGATTTAAGAGCTTCTAGATAAGGGAATAAATTTCATCAGAGGCAGAGACATCACCTCAAGTCTCCCTTCAGTTTCTTGATAAAACACCCTCCCCAGCCCTTTCTGGCACCTCACTGCTACATTCAGAAGTAAGACTTTAAAGCAAAAGGAAATTATCAGTGTCTCAGTGTAACAGCCATCTTTAAGAAATTAAGAGAGCAAACACAAGTGCAATGAGTACAGACGAGTTGACTGAGCTTGAAGGAGCTTTAAAACTACCTTAAACCAGGTGTCTCCAATCTACTCCTCTGAATAGCTGCTACTACTACATAGCAATGCTGTGCCTGCTGCAAGTGAGAACAAATAGTAGCTCACATTTTCTGAAAGCGAAGGCTGATGTAGCATTTCAGGTGCCTTACGTGTAGGAATTGCTACTTGCCATTGCCTAATTGCCATTATTACTTGCATGTAGGAATCCTTTCTCTTAAACTAATTTATACCACTTCCAATGATACATACAGCAGGGTATCATGTAAAAACATGAATAAAGCTTCAATACAAATATCCTCTCTGTGCAGGGGAAATTTCTAATTAGTCTCACCCACCAGGCCCTTCCTTTTCCAGTATCTACCAGTTCTCCTTAGTGAATGCCAATGGCCAGGCAAAGGATATAGGAGCTGGGAAATCATTTCCAATTCACTCCTTCTGCCAACAAAAGTAGTTGCTAGAAGAGGATGTCAATCTTTCCCCCTGTTCACAGCTACAGTAAGGAAAAATACTGCACATTCCCAGTCATGAGTCACTCAAAACAACACTGTGCTGAGTGGCCACAGTCTGGGCTTGCATAAGTCCCTTGGACAGGAACAAGGATGAACCTGAATTGTCCTACATAGGTTCCTTCAGTTCATCTCGGGATGCTCAACATGTAGTTTATTTTGCATATTGAGGTATTCTTTCCTATTCTACCAGGATCTTTTCACTCAAAGACGCTTGATCTGGAAAGATATTTTGTACAAGTCTCCATAATCTCCATAGGATTCATAGTCATCCTAATTCTTATGTACAGACAGTGGAGGAGCAGCATTGTTGGGTTAAGTTCTGATAAGGAAGGCCCCAGTTCACAGAACATATACATTTCCTAACAGCTAATGCTAAAGAAAGGAACTCAGACTGTCCCATGTTCAGAGAATAGTGGTTAGAACACTGGAAAAATGGATATTCATCTTATAAAGAGACACTATTACAAAATTATTTATTCAGCTCAAAAAAAAAAGCAAAGGTGCCACACCCAGATAGAGGGTGCAACTGTGCTGCAAATGCTTCAAGGAGAAAACACAGGAGAAGAGCTTTCCAAATTCATGGACAGTGTTGACATATGAAAAAAATGGTTACTAAGAAATGAGATTTCCAGCCACCTGGAGACTGAAGTTCTGGAAGAGATTTCCAGAAAAATGTACTAGGAGCAAAACAAAAACCCTCAATCAGTTTTCAAGATGGGGCTGGATGTGTTTGCAAAAGATGTTTATTTGGAATGGTTTGCCTCACAGAAATCCACCCCAGCACTCTGCCTGGTGTTTCCAAGTAGGAATAATTTACAGACACTCCTAGGGAATCAGAGCACACAAAGGCTGTTCTAGCAAACCTTTGGGCACATCACCTTTCTATGAGGTACAATAAAGCAGTATATGCAAACAGTGCAACAAATTCAGGAAAAAATTTATCTGAAATCTTTAGGCATGAAGAAGCAGAAATAATTAAAGCTTTAAATGCTCATTTAGGGAAAAGAGCTATCTACAGAGCACAGCATATTGAAGGGCAAGGAATGCAATTAGTGCTTGCTGCTGTATTTCAGCAGTGCTTGATCATTTCTTCTTAGCATGTAATTTACATATTAATACTGGAAATGTCATTTGTTTGTTCCTTGCATTATCACTCTTTGATAAGCACGTGTCATTATTGCATACAAATAAGGAGCTTCCACCTGTCTGACAGAAAACACAGCCAGAAGTTATTTACAAAGGAGCCCTAGTCAGTCTGTTTCATGCCATAATGAATGACCTGTCTTATTAGTGGACACCTTTCCTTCCTCCACAGCAAGCAGGCAGAGAAAGATCCTGACAGCAGAGCTTGCACTGCCCACTGCATGCCAGGAAGTAACACAAGCTATTTTGCTATGAGACCAACACACAGATGTGCTGGAATCATGCTCATGTGCCTCCTCAAGGCACTACCTTGTACTTATATTCTTTACAAAGAACAAAACTTAAAACCCATATTTGAAGAAAATCAAGGCTTGGGAGGGAAAAAGAAAGTCCAGGAGAGGGACAGAGCAGAAGTGCTGGGGAAGCCTGAAAGCAGGGCTCAGCTCAGCAGAGCCACAACCTCCTGCTAGTAGAAGGTTTTGAGTCACAGCAGCCACCTGAGTGCTCTGACACAGGCCAGCCTTTGATCACTCAGTCAGTAGTGAAGGACAGCATTAACTCCGTATATCTGATGGAATGGCTATAGGCATAAATATTTTAAGACACTTTGGTCAAACTAAGGGTCCATTCATTCCTGTAGCCAGTCTCTGGCTGCGGCTATCAGCAGATGCTCCTGCCAGGAAACATGGCACACAGAGAGCCCTGCTGACCACAGCTGATATTCCCAGCAAGCAGGTGTTTGAGGCTGCTCTGTGCCAGAGTTCGTTCTCAATGGCCTTGATTCTCCAGATCATCCAATTTGCATTTCTACTTTTCCATTTGACACATCATGTAGCAATGAGCTCCTGAGCTCTATTACAGGCTGTGTGGAAAAGTACTTCCTCTTGTTTGTTTTAGGCCAGATGTCTAATAGCACCATTACACTGTCCATACTGCACAGGCTGGGAGAGACAGGGAACGATCATCTCCAGCTGAACTGCACCATATACATCTCAGTAGTCTCTTTCCCAGGCTAAAAGCCATAACTCATTTAATCTCCCCATGTGCAGAAGCCATTTCGAATTTCTGGTTAGCCTTATTGTCCTTCTCTATCTTTTCTACTTCTACTACATCATCTTGAGACTAAAGGATCAGAAATGAGCTCTCTACTCAACACTCCATACATGTAACAGTGACAAAGAGATATTTTATCTTCTATTCCTTTCTTTATAACTTCTAACCTCCCATTTGCTTCTCAGTTATCAATAATCATGATAAAGCTTTTTTTTTCAGAAAATGATGCATAATAACTTCAAATTCACATAGCTAATAGGGAAGTTATGATTTCATACCTATATTTGAGACTGTGCATTATTTAAAATATCTGGGCCCTAGACTTCATCTGCCATTTCTATTTTACAGTCAGTTAATAACAAGAAATCCTTCTAGTGCTCTTTGCAGTTGGTCTGACTTTTGGTTATTCTCAAATATTTTGTCTGATCAAGCAGCAGTTGTCACCACATCACTTATCCTCTTTCTCAGATCATTAATGAATACACTAAACAGAACAGAGGCTGGAGCTGTGCATACTCCTCTCTATTGTGAAATACAGATCATTTACTCCTATCCTGTGGCTTCTTTCATTTAACCAATTATTAATCTGTGACGTCTTAATATCATCAAGACTCTATGGTTAAAAATATCATTGAAAGTCTTTTTCAAAACTTTTTTGTTAACTGCATCACCCTTACACACATATTCTTCACAGAACTAGAATAGATTTTTGAAGGATGACTTCAGTCTATGAAATCTGCTTTGACCCTTTTCCTCTATGCTGTATTTCACCTCTCTACTCTTTTCTGTCATTTGTAACAGCTTCTACCAATTTGTCCAACACAAAAGTCAGAGGTACTGTTCTGTAGTTCCTTGAATTCTCTCTGCAACCCTTTGATAAAAACTGGTGTTACATTTGCCACTCCCGAACCATCCAAAAGAAAAAAATCATTTTAAACAATAAGGTGGAAGTTACAACTAATTGTTCAACAAAACTCTACCCTGAGTTCAACAGATATGTGTTTGGCTCATACTGCCTGATACCATCAGTTTGATTCTTCCTTTTCCACTCAATTTTCTAAAACTCTTCTGGTGTCTTTTTATACTGAGACAGTTCCTCAGACTTGCCTCCTATAAATGAAGGTTTTATGGCTGGGCATATTCCCCAATGAATGCCAATGAAAAGAATTTATTTTAAGCTTAATTCCCTGCTTTCTCTGGGCTCCCTTTAATTCTCTCCTGCTGAATTTGAGATGTCAGTATCTTCATTCAAAATCAGTTACTCTAGTTCATACCTCTTCATTTTAGACTTTTATTACTGGTAGAAAAGTATTCATATTCATATGAGTTTTTAAAGTACATATGAACTTGATTGAGTTTTCTATCTCATGCTTTATGAGATTTTTATTTTTAATATTGAGCAGTGAAAAGGGGACCATATTTGTCTACACATTATCAGTTTCACAGCCTCATGTTTTATAGCATCCTATGCCTAAGTGTAGGAATACTGCATCCCAGAAGATTTAACCACCTCAAAGATAACAGCACAAATTAAAAATTCAAGACAGTTAGTTCTTTTACTCTTCTGTAAATTAGTTGTTCCCTCTCCCTCCCCTCAAAAATAAAACCAAAAAAATCACCCCATGTATTTAACCCAGAAGACAAGATTACATTATCTAGGTATAGTCTTAAATGAAGAAGGAGGATTTATGTTTCTGCTCTGGGTTTATCATGGGTCTCTGAACAACCAGTAAATGTTCAATGTCATATTTATACTGCCACATGCTGTGATTTTTCATGCCTGAGAGATTCCATGGCATATGCCCTCTGCTCATCTGCAGTTGTGAAAATATTTTAGCAGCCATTTGTAGAGTGAACCAGCAGAAAGGAAGGAAAGTACTAAAGAATCCTTTTAAAACTACACAAAATAACCTCTCTGAATTTACCACCACCATTTCAGTGCTTACTTACAAAAAAAGAAACACAGCATTATCTCTCTCCAATACCTTTTGTTTCACCAGATACCAGCATTGGATACTGCTTTGATAATGAAGCTGACAAATGATTTCTATTCACCATTCAGCATCCCCAAATATTTTTATATAAATAGCAGCATTTGCAACCATTTACTTTTAAGTACATACTTTCTAGCAGCATTATGTCTAGACCTATCAACTCTAATGGTCATTTTACCCAGGCCTCTTAAAAAATAAGATAGTGATTATTTCAGACATTTATCTATTGAGAAACTTCTGGCTTTAAACAGGCCTACACTGATATTTTTTATTTGATATGTTGTTGTATAATACAAATAATTTTTTGTTGGGGCCCCTCCTCAAGAAGTCCACATGGGGCTGTGCCCATCCTCTGCTGCCTGAGGCACAAAACCACCAAGCTGATTAATCCCCTGGGTCACCACTCAGGCACCTACAACTCAGAATTACAGCTCTTACTTCTTACCCTGAGCACACCTAAGTATCTGACAAATAGCAATGGAGGGAAAAAGAATATATAGACACACAAACATATACATAATATATGGGGAAACCAAAAAAATGAAGTTCAGCAAGGAGTACATGCATTGGCTATAGTTCACCAGGTGCAAACTGCCTGCACACCTTAGAAGCAGAAACACTGAGGAAGGTGTGTGTATCACTCCAAGGGAGCCCTGGAACAAAGGACGGAGTGGCATGAAGGTGTTGCAGTCATGCTCTGTTGAAATCAATGCACGTATGAAACAAAGGATGGAGCAACACAGCAGTTATGCTCTGTTGAAAACAATGAAGATAAGGGAAACTAAGCCAAAGGAATTATCCAGATGGTAATAAAAACCTGAACTTTTCTTCATTAACTCAAAAACACATGCTACTTTTCATGCCCTGCATAGGCTAATGAGTAAAGTCACTCAAACTCCACCTAAACATGAAACCTTAACTTTACATTTTCTCTTCCCACAATGAAAACAATAAAAATATAGATTAAGTAGGGGGAAGGTTAGAGAAGACTCTATTGTAACTTCTGGGATCCATCGATTAGCTGAACCTCTCTAGTCCCCATAGGGATGCCAGCTGGGTAAGAACCTTATTTTATGTTCACCAAATGATTATCCTGAGTGAGCTTCGTTGGTGATTAGAGCTTCTCTGGATATTGCTTCAGATTCATTTTTGCAGTCAGTATACTACTGATGGCAATCTCTGAACCTTAACCTGTCACAGTCTTCTATTGCCAGTGTGTTTGACAATAAAGTGTGCTATTCCATAAAGTGTGAGTTTGAGTCCTTCAAGAGTGCTGGCAGCTGCTGGCAGTGGATGACATGCTTGAGAAAACTGATAATAAACCAACAAAGAGTGGGGACACTGTCAGTGTGTGACCCTGACTTATTGGTCAAACCACCCTCTGACACAGTGGCTATTTAGTGGAGTCCCCATAATAGAGCCCTGACAGACTAGTCATGCACAAGGGTCTCATCTTCCCTGGGGGCACTGATAGATTGCTCAAATATAAAGGGTTCAAGGAAACATCTCCCTTTCACTTGACAGTATATCACTCTGACAACCCAACAGCTAGCATGTTGCTTGCAGGTTTGGTTTGAGCTAAAACCCTGAGGAAGATTTTCACAATTGATAGAGACAAAAGCTATCTTGAAAGCAAGTAGGGTCTGGTCACCACTAATAACTAGTGTGTACCTGCAAGCTTCTCAGGCAAGTCACAGGAAAACCACAAGAACCAGCGTGAGTGTCAGGGAATTTACAGAGGGAGGGTGCACGTACTTGGCATCACAGTAACACAAATTTAAGTACCCACTTCCCTTGAGGTGGGTCAGAGGTATACCCCAGGCTGCGTGCACTGAGAGGGTAGCTCTGCTACCCAGCAGCTGGTATTTGGGATGGGGAATCCCATTTCCTTAATGAAGAACATGCATTGGCTGAGATGAGCCTTCAGAGAAAGGCCAAAAGTGGGAACAAGAGCCTCCATTCTCAGTATCATCCCTCAGGAGCATGAGCAGACAACAACCGAGCTTGGAAAATTCCGGGAGTTCACAGAGCTACCAGCACTGGGGGAGAAGCACAAAGATGTCTCACCTAAGTAAATGCTCCTGCAGTTGTGCGCACCTTTCTGTGACTCACCTCAGCACAAAAGCCTGTAGCTGCTAAAATATATGATTCTATCTCACTACTAACTTAAATGGGGCTACTTACACAATTAAGGACTAATTGCATGAGAAGGGATTGCTTGATGAGGTTCTTAGACTTGTGTGTTTCTGGTCAAGTTCTCAATGGATGCAAATTAGCACAGCTTCAAAGAAATTAGTTAAGTGATTCTGAAGGTGTGGTTTCCACTGTTTGTGTGTTTGAGAGGGAAGGCAATAGACACAAAGCAATTCTGCATGAGACAGTTACATCTCTAATAACATACTAGTAATAGATAAATAAAGTTGGTACAGTATCATTTATTTGGATTGTCATTATGTTCTTTTTAAGACTGTTAGGCAAACTAATTAGTCGTGGGTTAAATGTCAAACCTCTGTAGTGGGATTTGAAACTGATTAAAAGATACAAAGGTAGAGAATTTAAAGGTAGATGTAGAGGGCCAGTACTATTTAGTATATTTAAGTTATTACTAATCAGGAGATGATTGTGTGGGAGTCTTTGGAGGACATAAAAATGTTGAGATGCATCAAGTCTGAAAGAGGTTTGAGGAATTAAAAAGGATGTAAGTACATAAGCAGATAGTTATCATCTCTAAGACAAAGTGATACTTCTACAGAAAACCTCAGTTTGCCTGGTCATTGCTAAAGCACAAGTCAACAACGGAGCATCTCTCCTATTAGAAAGGCTTGCAGAACTGGGGTTGTTCAGTGTGGACAAGAGAAGGCTCCAGAGAAACCTTTCAGTACTTAAGGGGCTTATAAGAAAGACAGAGAAAGACTTTTTAGTAGGGCCTGTAGTGATAGGGCAATGGAGAATGGGTTTAAACTGAAAGAGGGCAGATTTAGATCGGACATTAGGAAGAATTTTTTTATGGTGAGGGTGGTGAGGCACTGGAACAGGTGGCCCAGAGGAGATGTGTATGCCCCATCCCTGGAAGTGTTCAAGACTAGGTTGGATGGGACTCTGAGAAACCTGGTCTAGTGAAAGGTGTCCCTGTCCATGGCAGGGGAGTTGGAATGAGGTGGTTTTTAAGGCCCCTTCCAAACCAAGCCATTCTATAATTCCCTTCCTCTCTCTACTTCCCTCTACTATGAAATCTCTGTGGGCTGAACCACAGCCATTTTGCACCTGTTTGCAGAAACCCTTTGCAGCTGCAAGTGTCATTCTGGGAGAAGCAGCTGAGCGTGCAGGCAAACAGTAGTTATTTTAGCAAATTTTCTCATGGCCATTTCACACTTCAGGCACAACAGCTTGAGAAGATGAAGGGCTCTTGCATACCAGCATTTATACAAAAGCTTTTGTTCCCCACTGACCTTGAGTCTTGTATATCTGTGGGAGATGTATGGTATATAATAACAGCAGTGCTGGGGGAAGTTCAGTCACACACACAGGTAAATGCATTTTATTAACTGAAAGCTTTCGTTTTCTCTTGTGCTCATGAGAGCCCCTTATGGCATTTTTGTAAGGAGAAAATGGAACTGAGTAATCTTTCAAGAAAAAGAAAACATGAAGCCTACAATTAATTCAGCTCTATAAGATGCCAAACACAGGTTCAAAAGCCAATTTAAAATCTTCAACATAAGATGAAAAATACTACAAAAGGATGTAAGTATTTTTTAAACAGGAATGTTCTCTTCAGGAGTCAAACCACTTCACAAGTTGACAACTTTCTGTATTCATAACCAGCAGCTTCCTTTTGAAGCAACTTTCACATTGAGATCTGATGGAATAATTCAACACTGCAAAACAGGAAAGTACTATAAATTATGCTTATTATTTTGAGTGCTACAAAAATAAAGTCACAGATAAAAATCTCAGGATGTGCACAGCCTAAAAACTTACTAGTCCCTGCCTTACAGAGATTCTAGCTGATATATAAGTGGACAAAAATATACACGAAAGCAATGAAATAAGAAAAATGAAATTCATTAATTAGCAGCCTGTTTTGTGGGGTCATGTATAAAGAAATAGCAGGTCAAGCAAGTATTTGTAACAGTTCCCCTTTAAACCAAATTGTAGTTATATTTGGGCATATTTGAAATAAAACACATGCGCTGTCAGCCCCTGCCAAACGCAGCCATCATCATCTGCGAACAGCATAAGTTAGAGAAGGAAGTAAAATTCCAAATTTAATCAATGTTGTCTATGAAAAAAATCATTAAGTCAAATGGCTGAACCATATGGATATAAACATACATTCAGACAGTGATTCTTCTTCATCAGCAGAAGAAAATTCCCAGCATTTTAACATTCCTGTGACATAACATGCAGTAGGTGTATTTATTTAACTAAACTTAAAATTGCAAACACATAGTAAACACAAAGTTCAAGTTCTCTGTAACATCAGACAAGAAGTGGTATTTAGGCTTCTCATTAGGCTTCTATACAGAAGTGAATTTTATATACAAAATTTGTATCATATCCATATATCCATTTCTCTTGCAGGTTTGTACCCACTGCAGAGAACATTGTAAATGATAGAGCTTCCCAAGCAAAATAAATTCTTTGCAGCTAACTCACAAAATACATGCCTAAGTTTGTGCAAAATGTGTGCTGAAATCGTGCTGTTATTTCCTTGTCATTAGTTAACAACTCTCTGGAGCAAAACACACAGTTATGGTTGCTCATGATACCTGTCATACCAATAAGCTCTGATCTGTGGATAAGTCAAAGGCAAGAAGTTATCAAAAGACCCATAGCAGCTATTTAGACATGAAATAAGATTTTCATACTAGTTCATTAAAAATTTCAAGACAAAAGTACAAAGCAATAAAAAAATTAAAACAACTGTTGTGAATTCTACTTCTATCTCTAGGACCTCTTTATTTTCACACTGGACTTGCAAATTTTTTTTTTTTTAATAAAAGAGTGCTGGCGTGTCAGAAAAAATTCATTATCTGGGACTATTTCTGTGACCCTAGAACTTGCCTTATGGCATTAGCTGCCCAAATATGACACTGGAAATATGGGTCCTGCAAAAGAGAGTATACTTTTATCTAGGTCCAACAGCATGAAATATTTTCTGCTTGGAAGGAAGGACTTGTTCAGTGAGGCTATTGCATCTGATTATATGACACTGCATGGTACTAGGAACAAACAGACATCAAAGGCAGCACTGTGAATGCAAGAACAGCTAAAAGCTCTAGCAGAGACACAGAAAAAACAGGGAGAAAGGACATGGAAGAGACCTATGCAGCATGTATCTCCACGTAAGGTGTGCCAGAAAAATGGAATGACTGTAAAAGAAGTGGTTTAAGTCTTACAATCTTTTATCTGTGAGGAAGTAGATATGTTTCACAAATTTTCACTTAATTTGGGCAGATGAAACTACGTGTGAAAGAACTTTGCCTTTCATGCAAAAGTGTGACTCCTGGCTGGCCGGCCCCAGGCTGGACAAGCTGTTTTGCTCTTTCCCTGGACTCTTATCCTACAGAAATATCTTAAAAATTAAGTTGGTCCCATTCAATTTTAGGTAACACTTAAAAAAATGTAACTAGCAGCCCTTTTCCTTATATTCTTCTCACTTCTCTTTCCTTTAACATCTGCCAGAGCATCTATACCTTGCTGGCTGGGACATTTACCTAGGTAGTGGGAGGCGACTGGAATTCTTTCAGGTAGAGAAGGTAATGGAACTGTATCCCATGTAGAGTATTCTGCCCGCTCAGAATTACATTATATAGATTACATGCAAGGAAGTCATTGATACTTCCTCTGGTTTTGTCTTATAGATGACTACTGTTCCACTTCTAAAGAAAATTTCTGGGACAATCTACTTACTTCAGTGTGTCTGGAAGGAAGAACCTTTTGAGAGGCACAGGTAGGATGACTCTGAATCCAGGCAAGGATGAGGATGTGAGATGGAAGCTTATTCCCCATAGCCCCTCAAAGTGATTTGAGACAACTTTCCCCACCAAGTGCTGACTGTGAATTCCTTATGAGACATACAGTCCTTGTGGGGGCAGAAGGGACAGGCATTGTAAGGCTGTTGATTCCTGTATGGCAGTAGGAACCTTAAAGCTGGACTATACACAGAGACACACAGTTTTCCAGCACCCAAATCTGCTGGTGGACCCAGACCAATGCTCACTTGACTGTGTTGTGTCTCCTGGAGAACCCCTGAGGTTGGCACCGACACACTACAAGTAGAATGTACAGAAACCTACATTGCTGCTGGTGCCACATGAGAATTGAAAGGATTTCTGTCACCACTGGGACCAGGAAGTTTAACATTCTTTGTTAGCTCTATGTTTTCCTTCTTTAAAAATGTTAGGATACTGACATTTAATGCTGCCTGATTTGCATACAACTAAGCTATACGGTATGCTAATTTTTGCTTTGTTTTTACACATTATTTCTATTGTTGCCATAGTCTTTTGAGATTTGCCATTTATGCCCTAAGCACTAAACAATACGCTAGGATGCCACTTACCTTAATCTTTTTTGGACATTTTTCATATACAATGTTCCCTGCATAGTGACAGGTTCAGTACTATTAAAAAAACAGCAGGAGAAAAACCCAACTAAACTTGCAATTTTCCACCAAGCAAGCCACATATGCAGTGTGCCCACCAGATGACTTGCTCTGTCCTTGCCTGTACAGGACATATCTACAGGAGGATTTTCCCCTGGGGGCACAGCATGTCTCATTTCCTAAAACTGCTACCTTTCTGCAGAAGATAAATATGAATAAAACATAACCATAATGGCTTTCTTTACTTCAAATATATATACTGAATTTACATGAAGGTTTAACAATTCAAAAGGATCTCCAGACCTCTGAAAGTTGCCTGGGCTTTTAGTTGCAGCTTCATTGTACACACCAGAATTGCTTCCCATGTTGTTCAGGCTATTGTGGTGTGCAAGTCCTCCATACATGGACAACCATTTAATTTTCACATATGCAGGAGGAAGACTGGACGGTTTTATGTTCACAGAACTGGACTCCTTTGACATCCCAACTGCTCTTTAAAATCAATCACATTAAGGTACTCTTGGTGTGATTCACAGGGAACCTAAACCCTGATTTATAGCAAACTTAGGATGCAATTTGTCTCCCATCACTTCATCTGTCCTCAAGCTCAACAATTTTGGCAAGCAAGTCTTCTCCATTTCCTCCATACTCAAAGGAGCATTTTTTGATATAGGTATCTTTCTGCTCAGTGATTCATCAGCATCTCCCATTTCAGGATGGGCTGAGTCATTTGTCTCTCTGTTCAACAATTAAGAGCCTAGATCACTTTCTTACTCAAAAATTAACTCCAAAGCAATTAACATTAAAAGAGTTGAATCTTACCCCAAATTGAATCATTGTTCTTCATTTACTATTTTTATGTCAGGAATGATGACACTGGGACATGAATCCCAGGGAACTTGGGTAAAGTAACACTCCTCTGATAGTGTCTTGGTTTTGGCTGTGATAGGGTTCATTTTCTTGGTAGCTTATTCAGTGCTGTGATTTGAGATTTAGTATGAGAATAATATGATAACACACTGATGTTTTGGTTGTTGCTAAGTAGTTCTTACCCTAGGTCAAGGACTTTTTGCAGAACACATTTTCTGCATTTACAAACAGTCAAAATATTGCTGATGGCTACAAAGATGAAGAGACTTCTTGACTGTGTAGTGAAAGACATGGAAATTTGGGAATCTTCAGGACAATGGGTAGTTTCGTCTTACTCACCAATGAAAGAAAAGCTGAATGTCTCAGGCTTCTCAAATTTCTTTCCAGAACAGTTCCATCTGGAGAGTTATGACTGCAGAGCAAACAGTAACATTCAGAACTCTATATAAATTCTGTCCAACAGAACAGACAATGGAAAAATCAGCTGCCTCATTTGAAAGCTTTAAATGCATTGACAAAAGCAGCTGTGCCGTCTTAATTAAAAGAATACAAACATTCAACCCTTGCCTTCCTTTGGATCTGGAGGACTGTAAACATCAAGCTTTGGGCTGCCAAGCTTTCCCATGGACAGCAGTAGTAACAGTGCTAACAGTTTCTTCTTTACAATGATTTCCAGTCTAGCCAGTGCATCATCATCTGGAAACTGATGTTTTTGAGAGCATTTCTGCTGGTTGTAATACTCCTGATTTGAGGCTACATCCTTGCCTAGCAATTCTTCTGCTGTGAACTCTTCAAGCACCACTATGCTTACAACCTTTGGAACATTTAATGCAGCAGTAGCAACTTCTGCCTCACAGTCCAGCAGTATTTTATTCAGATAGCCTGCTGGTGTCTCTGTGCATAACATCACAGCAGCAGCTTCTGCACTCACAAATCAGAATACATGAAAAAAAGTTATTTACACCAAAGAGCAGCTGAAGAATTGAAACAATTTGAAACAAAAAAGATTGCAATGGGAAAAATTCCTCTTAAGCCACCACTAGAAGTTTTAAATGTTTAGGACTTTCTAACTTTATTTCAAAATAATATATTTTCTCTGATAACTACACATTTTTGTGGTTGAGTAATGAAACAAAATATTTCCATTTCAGTTCATTTCTGTTTCATCTTTAAGTCTTTTGCAATAATAAACTATCAGGTTAAAAAAAAAAACTATCAAGGCCAGGTTGAATGAGGCTTTGAGCAACCTGGTCTAGTGGAAAGGTGTCCCTGCCCATGGCAGGGGAGTTGGAACAAGGTTATCCTTAAGGTCACTTTCACCCCAAACCATTCAATGATTGTGTCTTTTCAGTTTCCCATGCTCTGTCAGTGAGGAGTGGCACAAGAAGCCAGGAGGCAGCAAGGCCAGGACAGTTGATCTGAACTGTCCACAGGGATACTCCATACCATAAAATGTCATGCCCATTACCTGAACTGGGGAGAATTAGCCAGGAGGGGGAGGTCACTGCTTGGGAATGGGGTGGGCAGCAGTCAGTGGGTGGAGAGCAATTGTGTTGGGCATCACTTATTTCTCATGGGTTTTATTTACATCTCTTTCTCCTTTTCAATAAAATTCTGTTCTTATTATTGTTATTATTATCAGGTTTATTATTAATAGTATTATTATATTTTATTGTATTTTAAGTCTTAAACTGTTTTTATCTCAACTCATGGGTTTTACCTGTTTTTCTGACTCTCCTCCCCACCACAGTAGGAGTGCATGGGGGAGTGAGAGAGCACTTGTGTGGTTGATGCCTGGGTTTAAATGCAAACAGAGTCAAGAGTCCTGGGTAATAATCTCTATTCCAACAATATTTACGCAGNGTCTTTTCAGTTTCCCATGCTCTGTCAGTGAGGAGTGGCACAAGAAGCCAGGAGGCAGCAAGGCCAGGACAGTTGATCTGAACTGTCCACAGGGATACTCCATACCATAAAATGTCATGCCCATTACCTGAACTGGGGAGAATTAGCCAGGAGGGGGAGGTCACTGCTTGGGAATGGGGTGGGCAGCAGTCAGTGGGTGGAGAGCAATTGTGTTGGGCATCACTTATTTCTCATGGGTTTTATTTACATCTCTTTCTCCTTTTCAATAAAATTCTGTTCTTATTATTGTTATTATTATCAGGTTTATTATTAATAGTATTATTATATTTTATTGTATTTTAAGTCTTAAACTGTTTTTATCTCAACTCATGGGTTTTACCTGTTTTTCTGACTCTCCTCCCCACCACAGTAGGAGTGCATGGGGGAGTGAGAGAGCACTTGTGTGGTTGATGCCTGGGTTTAAATGCAAACAGAGTCAAGAGTCCTGGGTAATAATCTCTATTCCAACAATATTTACGCAGATATAACTAGAAAGCAATTAGGTAAAATGCATGAGTATTGATAGAAGTGACACCCTCCTGCCAAACTGTGGCTCTTACCATTACCCAACTGTGTCAGGTCCCTGTGTCCCTGGAAGCTTACTTGATATCCAGTGGTCTGTCTGCAATGGGACAACTGCAGAGAGCATTTGTTTAGAGTGGTTACTGGCCCAGCAGAAGGGTGCTTTCCATTTTGCCTGGCTGAGAGCTGAATTTTGACAAAAAGGAAAAGCATCTTTATTCCTCCCAATAAATACATACGTTTCTTATCCAACGGCTCATCACCTGAGCTCATGAAATAGTTCTAGGATGCAAATCCCACTCCTACCCCAGTATCAAGAGGGTGGGGAGGTAGTGAGACAGTTCAATTTCCACAGGCTGCTTCAATGTATCCCTGTGGGCTGTCTATTGCTAATACCAACCCTATATACCCAAGGGTCTCTATTAAATTCAGAACAAAATNTTACCTGAACTGGGGAGAATTAGCCAGGAGGGGGAGGTCACTGCTTGGGAATGGGGTGGGCAGCAGTCAGTGGGTGGAGAGCAATTGTGTTGGGCATCACTTATTTCTCATGGGTTTTATTTACATCTCTTTCTCCTTTTCAATAAAATTCTGTTCTTATTATTGTTATTATTATCAGGTTTATTATTAATAGTATTATTATATTTTATTGTATTTTAAGTCTTAAACTGTTTTTATCTCAACTCATGGGTTTTACCTGTTTTTCTGACTCTCCTCCCCACCACAGTAGGAGTGCATGGGGGAGTGAGAGAGCACTTGTGTGGTTGATGCCTGGGTTTAAATGCAAACAGAGTCAAGAGTCCTGGGTAATAATCTCTATTCCAACAATATTTACGCAGATATAACTAGAAAGCAATTAGGTAAAATGCATGAGTATTGATAGAAGTGACACCCTCCTGCCAAACTGTGGCTCTTACCATTACCCAACTGTGTCAGGTCCCTGTGTCCCTGGAAGCTTACTTGATATCCAGTGGTCTGTCTGCAATGGGACAACTGCAGAGAGCATTTGTTTAGAGTGGTTACTGGCCCAGCAGAAGGGTGCTTTCCATTTTGCCTGGCTGAGAGCTGAATTTTGACAAAAAGGAAAAGCATCTCTATTCCTCCCAATAAATACATACGTTTCTTATCCAACGGCTCATCACCTGAGCTCATGAAATAGTTCTAGGATGCAAATCCCACTCCTACCCCAGTATCAAGAGGGTGGGGAGGTAGTGAGACAGTTCAATTTCCACAGGCTGCTTCAATGTATCCCTGTGGGCTGTCTATTGCTAATACCAACCCTATATACCCAAGGGTCTCTATTAAATTCAGAACAAAATTAAGTACATAGCGTGAGCTTAAAAATTGTATTTCCAGTACAGGTACTTAACACTGGGTCCATTGTAAAACATGATACAGGATTTGGGTGCCCAGGCTGTTCATGAACTGATGAATATCACTTCCCTGGGAGTCTGGAGACACCTTGTGTGGAGATCACAGATAGGTACTGTGTTTTGCAAACAGTAAGGGCAAAATCCATTAAAGAAGCCATAGCAACCATGCTGTCAATGGATTGACTTTCATACTTAAGATAGAACATTTGTGTAAATGCATTACTGTGTGGACAACTTACTGATACTTGGATTTTTAAACAGGAATTTCCTTCAGCCATTCTAAAAAGCAAAAGAATAAACATACAAATTAAGATGGATATGTTACCCAAATTATCAGCCTAGCTTGGTCACTGGGAACAGTAAGATCATATTAGCACTACCATAGCCTAGATATTCTACTCCTCAGCAAGAATGGCTCCCACATCATCCCAGCTATTCTGCCCAGGGAACTGCAGCCCTTCACCTGGGCTATCTGGCACAAGATGGCTTTGTGCCCTGTGCACAGACCCTAAGCGTTGTAGGAAGTACAGTCATAAGGAAAGGGAAAACAATGCCATCCCAGGCCAAGCTGTCAGCTCAGTACAAACTCTCTTACCCAACAGCAGAAAATAAGAGATCCTAAAAAAATGTACACAGCAGGGGAACTCTTCCTGAAGGTATCCCTTGGATGAGCAAGGACAGAATCAGCCAGCTTAATGTAAATGACATTCCCTTACCAAGTTCTCCCTGCTTGAACTTTCTCTTGCTCCTGGAAACTTGATATAACATTACTTTTATTAACCCAGGTCACAGCAAAGGAGTAGCTGAAATTCAGCAGCTACCTCAGCATCAAGAAAGGCCCACAGAGGAGCATTCCTCAACCTACAGTCTAAAGGTAAAATATACATCACCAAAGACAAAGGGACACTTTTCCTATTATGCATTCAAAAGATGAAAACTGCATTTCAAAGGCCTGAATGTGCTCCTAGAAGGGAACACAGAAGGGAACACAGCTCCTTTCACCTTCAGGAAGTGAAGTGGTCATTTATGCCAAAACCTTCCAGCTGGGAAGCTACTGCTGGGATTATAGCAAACATTTGACTAAGGACACAAAAGTACATGAAGCCTCATTCAATATTTGGGAGACAATGTTTGCTCGTGCAAATCATATCCACCATACTCACTCCCACCTTTTGTAAACGTCAAAAAAAGTTGTGGTTCATGGAGTTTACAACTTTAACATTCAGATACCTTGTTTTGTGACTTTTACTCCCAGTTGTTATCTCTTATGAACCAGGGTTATTTGTATCAGTATGAAATCCAAAAACCAAGCTAGCAGAGTGAGTCTTTTATCCCCCTCACCAGAACATTGCATTTGCACTAAAATAATGGCTCAGCATGAGAGCCTAAAATTCTGAACAGATCAAAATTATATGTATAATAGGTTTTTTTCATATTCCTGTTTAATAGCTTAGTTCATCTACTGAGACTAATGAACAGAACAATTTATCTAATGTTTGCTGAGTTACTGGAGTTTACAAAGCCATCTGGAATCAGTTTTATTTTGTGTGTTCATATTATTGTTATTGAACTATTCAACTTCATTTTTCTCCATGCAGGAGATATGTGCCAGGTTTATGTTTGAATCAAATGTTTGTATTTGTGGTCCAAATCCATGAAGAGGGAGACAACCACAGTCTGCAAACTCTTTAATTTTCCCATTGAACGTGGCACGGACTACATGCTCCAGCTTTACCAGAGGTAAAGTGTGGCAAATCAACACAGGAATGGCTATAACTGTTTTACATAAAAATATTTCTAGCTTCCAGTTCAAACCCAAGGAGGAAAATATGTATGTAATTTTCAGAGTTAAACTTGTAAATTATGCTCTTCTTTGCTCTGTATTTCTCAGTTTCAGAAACTGCATGGATTACAGGGAAGAGTGTGCTCACCAGGGAGAATTCTTAGCACTTTTTCAAGACCTAGCCTCAAAACCAACTTCAGAGAGAAAGCAAAATATTGTTTATTTTTGATAAAATATGAGAAAGGACTTTAATTTTCCTCTGGCTTTCTTTCTTTTCCTCTGGCTTTTGGCTGATTCATTGCTGTCGACAGATAGGTTTATAAGCAACAAAGAACAATGTTAAGTTTATTCAGAACTGAGTTTATTAGTCAAGCTAATCCTGAAGCTTTGGAGGAATTAATGCAGGGATTCAGAGAGCATATTAAAAGACTCTTTTGATGAGCACCAATCAAAATATTTCTGAACACCAGAAATCTAGGCATTTTCTTAGGACAATGGAACAGATAAAGAAAAACTTACCTTCATATATTTTAACACTGAAGCATTCCCAGAAGTGCTTAAAATTCTGGCTAATCCGAAAGAGAATTGCAATGAGAAGAAACTAACCTAATTTTATGTTTGGCAAATGTTTTTACTAATAAGCATTTTAATTAATTATAATAATATTCTAAAAATATTTTAAAATACAGAGTGGACTGTTTTATAATTTTATATATTTTGCTTATCATTTTGAAGACAGCTCATATTAACTTCAGGAAGAAGCACGTCTTCACAATCATACTAAATGTCTTATTGTATTTTTTGATGTATCCATATGTTCAGAATCAAACAATGAACATGTAACTAAAAAATAAAATAAATATTTCTATCTGTTCCAGAGCTGACCTTTTCTTAATAGATAGCATAGGTAGGATCCAACCCCATTTGCTACAAAAACAGTGACTTTAAGTTACATATCTGATTCTGGAGAAACTGGGTCCATATATATTTTAGGAATTGTCAAATTCAAACTACATATGGTCCCCCCACAATGTTCACAGTATTTCATAAGCAGATCCATTTTGTTTGCAGTTATTGCTTCTCTTTTCTTGCCTTGCTGTAACAAACACTTTGTTCTCTTTCTCAGAGTGATTAGAAAGAAATTGGAAAAAAGTAGAGAAACCAAAGTCTGTATCTCAAGTGATGATCATTTCCAAAACAGCTCATGAGTGTCTTATAAGAGATGCCTCCATTTGCACTAATAATTTCCTGAAGATACTTGTTTGCAGTGAACCAAAATGTAACACTTGAATGAAGAATTATGGTCCACTTAAAAAAAGAGTATTTCTAATCAAATCACTTTCTTTCAAAACTGAGCACAAAATTATAAAATGATTCAATATACAAATCCGAATTTTCAAAAGCATCTAAAATTTAACTCCCTTAATAACCTAAATACATTTTAAATTAAATTTAGAAGCTTAAATGTCATTAACTATCAATTACCAAATATTTTGGTCCTTTAAAAGGCAGTATGAGGTAAAAAACCCCACTGTGGAGCAACACATATTTTTGAACCCAAATACCTTTAAGAATCAAGCTACTTGTAAAACATCTCCTTTGAAAATGTGAAAAAAGTGAACTCAGCCCAACCCAGCAAACAAATGGTCTGAAGAAATTAGGTGTCAGTCTTTCTCCTCTATGGAATTAAACAGAAGGTCAATTCTATTTTGAAGTGTTTTTCTTCTCTGTGAAGGACACAGCTATACTCTGTTCTCTATGACAACATGAGGAAAGAAACAAAATTATTTCTGCATGTATTCTCCTGAATAAATGTTGGGCCAGATTTGTAAAGACAACATTAAATACAAAGTCAGCTTATTGAATCTTTGATCTCAATAAGAATGTGTTACCTCTAGTGCAGTAGTTAGAGCAACAGCTGGGATATAGGAAAACCTTATTTAAATTCATGCTAACCTATTGTTAGAAGGGAATAGGGGCTGTTTATACTATTTAGGAAGAAAACAGACGTGCAGTTGAATCTTGAGCTCTATTCTCACTTTAAGTAATCTAAGAAGTTTATTCAATTTTAATTATCACTCTTGAATTGGAAAAATCCTGATTTTCAGAAAAAGGAAAACTTACTTCAGGTCAAAGGATGAGATGTCTGTTTCCTAGCTGAGATTTTTCTAGAGGAAAGCACAGTCTCAATACATACCTAAGGTTCAGGAGGGTGCCTTTTCAAGCCAGCAGACCTACCTGTAATGCTGTCTTAACGGCTAAGAAGAAGCAAAGGAGAGAGAGCAAAAGAGAGATACTTCCACAGATTCCTTTGACAGGAATTTTCTAACTTTATCACCTAAAAGTCAGCTCCCTAAATGTCAGCTAGTCCCCTGGGCTCCTTTATAGTCGAAGGAGAGAAAGAGGCACCTCCAGGAGGCAGTTCATCTCAACCTAAAGTAGGTATCTAAGACAGGTTCGATGAATCACTAGCTCATTTCTTTCTTATCCTACGGCTATGAAGAAAATATGACAAGTAACTTTTCAATGTCTGACTTTGTCAAGATGAATTCTGACTTACTGTCATTTTTCACTCCACTCTGAAATGTCACTTGTGGATTTTCTTTGCCTTTATGGTTTTTGTGACCTGGTTCCCTTTCTTGCCAAGCTTTGTGATGCCTGACCTAACCTCACTCACTGACCTGAGCAAAAGCCCACTGGAAGATCCTCTTTTCTGTGAACGATCTTTGGATCAGACCGTAAGGGAAAATCAATACGAGGGCAAAGGCGCTCATCAAGATTATGACAGAACAGCAAAACGGTTTAGTCCAGTCACTGCAGGAAAAGTTCTCCCTTGAATCTTTAAGACAGGGCCAATGTATTGCTTATCCCATTTCAGTCCAGAAGGTCTAGCAGGTTTTGACTTCATATCTTGTGCTGTCATGCATAACCTGATAAACTGCATCAAAATGGCTCCATATGGTTGTCATTCACTTCTGGCCAATAGAAAGGCCAAAGAAATGTGCAAGACTCTCTCAGAAACCTGCATTGCAAGAGCTTTTTGCAATAGTCTGATGAAAAATGGACTTTCAACCTGAATTCTAGAACTCCTTCTATTCTGGAATTCATCAGAAGTTAATAGATTTGGGTAATACATAAAAATGTTGTTGGTAAAATGTGTTCATGCTTGTCGTTGAGGTGAAATCATGTGACTAATTTAGTGATTTTTGCCCTCTCCTGACAAGAAGACCAGTTCACCACAGCCAACTGTTTCCAGCATCATACAGCAGTACACAAGAAAGCAATCATCGTGAGGCTGCATTCAGTGACAACGTATGAAAACTCTGATTTCCCATTGTAAGAGCAATGGCAAGGATTTCTTACTGAAATCAGAAATAGTTTGTGTTGTGCTTCAAAATACCTTGTATCATTCAAAATTATGGGGAAGAGAAGCCAGAGGCTAAAATGATCTTGAAAACATATAATTAGCAGACAGAAGTTGTCAATCATGGTGCTGTACTGAATATGACAAAAATGGCAAAAAAAAAAAAAGATCATGACTTGAGAGTATCCATTCTCTCTTCACATATGTTAAATAGTTGTCATACAGATAGCTTTCTGATTTCCATATATTAACAGAATTCTCACTGGAAGACAGTTTTTATCAGACTACAAACCTGAAATATGGAAACATCTTTGTAAATGGGTACTGATGGGTAAACAATTAAATCCTAAAAAGCCATGGAAGTCTACTGAGAGCTTCCAATTCTGCAGATTCAAAAGGGTAAGAATAAGAATAAAAAGCAGCATTGCATTTGAATTTTCAAAAATCTACCATATTAACAATAACAGCAATTTTGTGAAGAAAACCTATTCACAATTTTAAATAATTTCTAAGCAGATTGAAGGAAAATAATTCACACTTTTAGTTCAGGTATGTTTACCAATGCAAATGGCTCCTATGAATCCATGTGAATGAAACACAAAAATGTGAACTTCAATAACCCAAACTTCGATGTTCTTTACACAACTGAATCAAAACTGAGGGATCTTCATCACTTTCCCATTAGAATTAGTGGGGCAAAGATGCAGTAGAAGTTACCACTACTGAAATTTCATTATTATGAATTCACTATTATTATAATGAAGGAGGATTTTAACACCAAACAAAAATATTAACAAAAGAAAAGAAAGAACTATATTACTTCTAAAGCTACTCTGTCTTTCTCACAAATTTGGAGTAAATGGATGATTTAAACCTCAAGTTATACTTCATTTTTCCTACCAGTTCTCTTTTAATGAACACATAGGTTTTAAATGGTGCACCCAGTTCTACAGTGCAGAGAGGCTCCTATGCCACACGTGATCAAACGCTGTCCTGGAAAGACATATGATGGAATGTCCACTTGACCTTCCCAGGAACATCATTATTTAAAAAGAATGCTGAAGAACATCAACTGAGTTTTGCTTTTTATCTCCTAAAATGTTGAAATCTTCATTGGAAGCAATCAGGTACATGTGAACTACAGTGAAAGATGAAAATATTCATACCTGTAATCCATCTCCTGGCTTAAAGACCAAGGCCTTCAGGGAGCACAACAAATCCAGATCATCTTTCTAAATGTCAGTTTTGTGCTTTGACCTCTGGCTTAGCCATCAGATAAAAATCATGCATAACCACATAACTCCCCAGCAATTACATTAAAAAAGATGCTGAAAAAGAATAATTTTGAGGGAAAAGTTGAGGGAAAGTCATAATGAACTTGGACAAA
Organism: Leptocoma aspasia; assembly: GCA_013399835.1. Lineage (NCBI taxonomy): Eukaryota > Metazoa > Chordata > Aves > Passeriformes > Nectariniidae > Leptocoma > Leptocoma aspasia. The sequence continues at coordinate 2,549,852 of VXAX01003950.1, forward strand.
CATAAAGATCTCTTCCACATCTACCTTTCCCAACTAAATCAGAGCTTAGGCAATACCTCACCAGTCAATGTAGAAGACATTTATTGTTCATTGTTGCTTGATGTTAACTTTACTTTGTTTGATCACATAAAGCCCTTTCTGGTCAGAGGTATGTACATTTACAAGTCACTTTCAGATCTAAGGACAAAAAGCACTAGCTAAAAATGTTATCATTATTACCACTGGAAAGGATTCAGAAATGTGAATCTTTTTGTTTGAGAGGAACTTAAAGTATACCCTGGGGCTGCAGAAGATAGCTTTATATACTAATGTAAAGCTCTTACTGAAAATTTCCACACAGACATAATGACATGATTAGCACTAAGAAATTACACACCTATATTTTGCAAATAATCCATCCATTTTTTATCTTAGTTCTTAAATTGGACAAATCTTACAGGAATCAGTCTCCAGAAATAAAGCTCTCTGTTTTTCGTATAGGTATCACAGGCAGTAATTATCTACATATTCAAAAGTCATTTCTCTAGCCAAGAGAAAGCAGTTTTGTGTCACCAGGTCATAGCCCTGGACTGGAAAGTTATGAGAAAACCCTAGAGCCTTGGTGTAATGAGAGCACCTAACAAAACTTCCCACAGGGTGCACTGGCTTCACCCTCCTGGGGTTTGACTACTGCTGCCAACACAAGTCTGAGCCCACAGCAGCCTGTCCTCCTCACTGGAGTTTAGCAGTGGATAAACTTAACAGCCCCTTGTCCATATGGCTTCACTAGCAAGGCTGCAAAGTTGCATGTGCATTACTGACGTCGTTGTTTCGCCCTACTTTGTTTCTATCAGCACGTGATACCGTATTTAATATAATGCTAAATTTGGTGATTTTCATACGGCACAGATTTAAAAAGTATGAGCAGTGAATTTCAAGCACTTCCACACAGATGGCAATGCAGCGTGAAAAGCTATTCCATTTTCCCACACTCAGATAAAAGAGTATAAATGCCAAATAAACTGGAGATTTTCCTCTGAGGAGAAGAAAAATGCAAAAAGAAAGTTAGAAAACAGTGTCCCGAAGGAGCCCAGAAATCCCCATTTGTCAGCTGTTATACAATCATCCTTATTGCGAGACAGTAGGTTGGTTCACTGGAATATGTCACACCAAACCACTGGTTTTTGTAATCTCTTACTGCCATCTTATGCCATTTTTTGTCACTGCACAATCCATGGCATACTAAAAATTGGCAAAAAAATGCTTTCTTTACATATAGCATTGCCTTTCACAAGTGTTTATCTTATCAGCACATTATCATCTGACCCTCATCTCTGCAACCCCAGTTCTGCAAGAAAATATTGAACACTGAATTGTCTTTAAAGTTGATGAGAACAGAGAATCCCTAGCACCTTTCAGGATGGTGTTAGAAAGGTTAATAAAAAGCTCTCTCCTTCAAAACTATTTCTTCAGTAGCTCATTGCCTTTCAGATATATGGCTTGACTCATTTGCACTGATTGACTCCACAGCTCCCAGTACTGCTCAAGGATTACAAAATAAATTAAGAAAGGACTGTAGTTTTCCTTCTGTTAAAGAAAAAAAAGAGATGCCTTATAAATGGTGAAACCAGATTCATGGTATACATCATTTGCACAAAAATAATTTACTAAAGTTGCTGATTTAAACAACACTAAATGTCAGAACACCAAAATGAGTAAGGCACAAGGAAAAATAATGGTCTATAATGAGCAATCATATTTTATGACACATGAACTCCATTTTTATAACATGCATTGACTTCAACTGTTCCTACTTATTGCAATCTCATAACACAGTTTTGCAAGACAATTAATATTTGTATTTATTTTTCAGTATGTGTTACAATAACTCCTTTTTAACACACTTCAGTGATCACTTTCAAGAACAATACAGTCAAATGGGAGCCGCAAAATATCTCAATATTTTGCTTTCCCTAAAAATGTAGCAATTACCATATCTCAGTAATACATCCACAGGAGAATTATTTAATGTAGTAGGATCCTACTATTTAAAAGTAAAATTACCTTCTTCTGTGCTCCATTTCCTGAGAGACAACTATTACCCAAAAAAAGGACAAACTGCTGTGATATTCTCCATTCTGGGTTACACATCCAGCTCTGCTGTCCCCAGCAGAGGAAGGACACTGACCTGTTGGCGAAAGTCCAGAGCCGCATTCCAGTATCTTAAAGTGGCCTGTTGGAAAGCTGGAGAGGAACTTTTTACAAGGGTGTTTAATATAGGACAAAGGCTTTAAACTACAGGCTTTAAACTGACATGAGGTTTGGATTGGATATTACAAAGAAACTTTTTACTGTGAGGATGGTGAGGCACTGGAACAGAGAAGTTGAGAATATTCCATCTCTAGACGTGCTCAAGGCCAGTTTGGATCGGGCCCTGAGCAAGCTGGCCTAGTGAAAGGTGTCCCTATCCACGGCAGGGGGGTTTGACTACACAATCTCTAAGGTCCCTTCAAACCCAGGCCAGTTCATGATTCCATGATTGGGGTCCTGTTATGACCCTCTGTTCTGGGACACACTACAGTGTGGTGAAATCTGAAGTTATAGGTTGCTGCATTCTGCTTACTTGCAAGGAGAAAGAGTGACAAATCTAACCTTAAAAATTCCCATAACGCACCATATTGGTATCAACACAACAATATGGCTGATCTTGCAATTATCTCTTTTCCTTAATATTTGTATACCTCTCTGTGGTCTGTCTTTTTAAAGTTCTAACTCATCATTTCAGGTGCAAAATAGGGTCCCTCCTGTAAAATAGGGACGTTACAGTCATCCATACTCAAAGTCATTCAAAATACTGGAGGTTTTTTCTCCACAGATCTAAACCTAGTTAATTAAAGACCTTATTAATACAAAAAGAAGAAGAGTAAATATAGGGGGAAATGGCATGGATTAACTTTTCTGAGGGAACAGGGTTAGGGTTTCCAGGGAAACATTTTCTGAGGAAGGACATAAAGAAGAGGGTGGTAACAGTGAATTTAGCCCTTGAGGGAACTCCAGAAAGGTGGGTAAAATCTGGAAAAGGTAGAGAAGAAGATAAAAAACACATCAGTTGGATTGAGTAGAGTGAGCAGGGAAATGGATGGAAGCAAAACCCAGAAGACATAGACAAAATTCAGGGTCTTCAAAAGTGAGGATTTGAACTCTCATCATGGAAAATCTGAGGGGTAATTATTGAAAGCTTGCCAAAAACAGAGAAAGAACTTCTGTTGCCTTTTCGAGTAACTTCTAATGTGTGGAGAAAAAAAGTGTCGGCACAAAAGTTAGCAAGACATTTCTAACACCATTCCATTTACTCTTTGAAGGCTCTCACTTTGTCATTACCTGTTCTCTTTCTAACTTTCCTCTCTCTGAGTACATAAAAGTACAAATCCGACAATGCTGTCAGCTGCCTTTGTCTGAGCCTCCCACCTCTGCTCCCGCTTTGCATCCAAACTCGTGCACACCATATTTCAGCTAATTTCTGAATTGTCACACCTCCCAAAGCTATTCTCACATCTCTTTCTTTCATCATCTACAGCTTGATCTTTGGATGTGTATATTTGAAAGAAGTACCTGTCACATGCAACTTTGCAGGTTTTTTGTTCATTATTTCAGATCAATAGACATAATTAACAGTAATCTTAAAAAGTCATTACAAAGATCCATAACAAAACCAAAGTTACATCTTATTGCAAATATTTAAAAGTTGCGATGCCATGTACTGATTTTTTTCTTTCAGAAAACGTGAAGATCACCCAATGACTGGCCGAGATTTAAAGTGATCAGTTCTTTACCTTTTCCTCCACCAACTGTGCAATAGCAAGATCTTATCTGAATTGACAGCTTGGAAAAGAAAGACTAAGGAAAGGAACTCTTCAGGCTGTGTGCAGTCAAAATATGGATTTCCTTGATTCAGCAGATTCAAATTTTGGGGTCAAATCTAATAAAGAGTGCGTGGGTAATTTAATGAAAGCCAACATTTGTTGCATCCCATACTCAATTAATCTTGTGCTTCAAGACATGAAACTGTAACTTTCCCTGCAAAAAAAGAAGCTGTTACTTCTCTGTGACACGGTAATGTGACAGTGGGATAGGTTTAGTATAGTTAAATAAATAAACAATATATAAAGAAAGAATGCTTTTTAAATTTAAAAAAAAATTCCTAATTCAACCTTGAAGAAACAAATTTAAGCATTGATTTTTAAAAGTTACCTATTTTCTATTGTGTAATTTGCATTACATTAAAAGGCTTGTGAACGAGCAGACAAATTCCACGAATAGGACTGATAAAAGCTGACCTGGGGAAAAAACAGACCCTTCAGAGTTTAAGGCTTGTTGGCAAATCAGACTATACCTATCAGCAAAGAACAGGGTCTAGGAACTGAGTCAGAGAAAGAAATCTGTTTGGGATAAAAACTCCTTTCCTTTGCATTTCGAAGGTGAGACCAAGGTCTCTGCAACCACTTGTGAGAGAGGGAAGTCACAGAAATGGTTCAGGAGGAATTTTGCTTGATATTAAGGACCTCTGCTTGTGGAAAGAGGGAGACTATGGACTACAGTGTCTCTTCCTTGATGCCGATTATAATTAAGTGCTGAATCAGTGCATTCATTGAACCAAAAGGACATATGCAAACACAAGATGGTGAGGACAGATAAGGATGTGCAAAAAAATCTGTAATATCAGAAGTTCTTTTTAGAAGTGAGTAGCCTAAAAATCTGCCAAGGACTGCTTGGAAAAGAATAGATTTGTTAATTTCCAGCCTCTTCTAGTCTGCATTTTCTGTTTATATAGGTGGTTTATATAATTTAATCCTTTTTTATCAATCAGAATAATTAATCAATAAAGTTCTGCCCAAGAATATCAAGAGGCACTCCATAATATGAAATCTTTCCATCAAGACAGCAGAGTCTTCAAAAAGTTTGGTAAACTCACTTCTAAACTTTTGAAAGCTGCATGGCCTTTTACAAAGGGCAGGACACAGGAATTACTTTTGCTCTTAAAATCCAACATTGCATAATTCTCCTCAATTGTATGGCTGCCTCCACAAAGCTTCTTTAAAGTGCTCCTGCTGAACATATAATTGCTGCAACTGTCAGGTTCTTGGTGGTGAAATTATCAAGATTTATTGCCTTGCTAAAGGAGCGTTTCTGGAAAATTAACACCCAGATGTTTAGCAGTGCTTTTATATGAGAAGTGTACATGTCTGTTCATTCACAGTTATCATGAGCTTCTGATAAAATATAAAATTATAGACTGGAGAAAATATATGTTCTTTCCTTTAGAGCTTACAAAAGCTCAGATAACATTTTAAATAAATTGTATTAAAATTATTAGGCATGTAAATTTTAATGAAGAGTTTACTATAAGCCAGTACCTTAAAATTACATTGTAATTATTACATTCTGTAGGACTATCTTCAAGTTATTATTTTATTTATAGTTTATTTTTAAAATATTACACAGATATTTTTGGCAAAGACTTATTGCTTACAGAAAATAATTCTTTTCAAATGCAAAGTTGAAGAATACTTCAAGGAGCCACTTAGCCTTTCTGTAGTGTTCATACCCTTGAACAGAGACTGTGACTTTTTACCATTTTAGCTGCTTCTGAGCACAGAACATAAGACATTTCAGTAATGTCTACCAGAGAGAACAGATTTAAATCTTAGTTCTACTAGTCTTAAACCTACCTTTCTCTCTGACAGCATTATTAATATCAGTACATTCCATGATTTAGGGCTTCATTCAGTCATGACTGAAGACAGCCATTCTCCTAAGTGATTTCACTAGCAACTATATTAAGTTTTTAACAGTTTTACCGAAATGGACAAGAATGATGCAATTACTTCTTTTTGGTACTGTGGGCTTTCAATCAGTAGATTAAATCAACACCAACAGCTAACTACAATCACAGAACAAGATAATTGCTCACATTATATGCTAAAGTTCACTGTGAAAAGCACAGTAATCTCCACTTGTATTAATAGGACCAATTTAAAACTAGAAAAAGTCAGATTACATCTGCACTCAGCCTGAGACAGTAGCTCTGTGTGGAGTTATGTCCAAAACAAATTATCTTGTCAAATCACTACTACTGTTTAGAGTAAAGTAAAAATGTGATGAATCCGTTCATATTTTCCAGCAATACTGGAAAATTTTCCAGCTACTTTCTCTACTCTGGCTGCAAATTCTGGAGTGTGTCTTCTAGCAAGTGACATCCAGAGCAGAGATTCACTGACTGACATCCTGAGCTACAGAAATCATTAACAGCCCTTGGAAATTCTGGAGGCACAGCCAAAGTGAGAGGACTGGAAGCGCTTCCCTTTCTCTGTAGATCTCTGTATGTTGTAAAGGGAAAACTTTCTCACCAGTCTCAATTCCTGTGAACCCTACTATATTCCTCTCAAGCCTTGGCAAGTCTATTTTTCTCATTAGTCCATGAGGGGAAAAAAAGCCCTCTGAGGACACACATTTCCTCAGTATAGATTTCACAGAAATTATCTAAGTTCTACACTGGCTCCATCTTATCCAGTCAATGTTGATCTTGAAAATAAAATACCAACAGGGACAGAGCTACTAGTATTGGTCTCTTTTCTTCCATGTTTCTTCTTAAAAGAGAAAAGATACTCAAGTAAAAGTTTAGAGCTCCCTGGTGTTTGTTGTTAAGAATTCAGTAACTTAGAATTCTGACAAAATAATTTTAACTTTTGAAAGATTATTTTCCATTTGTTTGGATCTAACCTTCTCAACTTTGAGTTTTATATGGTTCTCGAAAGGTAACAAACCAGGCTTACAGGGGATATTTATTTGCCCTACAGAGAAATTGTCTGTGCTATGTAAGAAGTGAGTGACAGACTGATTTTGCATAAAAATATTACAAGGAATAACCAAGTATACATAAATATGGCACAGGGCCTCCACTCATTAAATGTTTCGCAGCACACTAAATAGGAGCTGAGACACATGACAACAGAAAGATATCAGTCAACATCACTACTGCAAATTGTCCTTTCACAAAAACAGCATTTGGCAGCAGCTGTAACAGAGATTTCCTCGTCACACACATTCCAAACCTTAAAAGTCTTACCTCACTAAACAAATCCAGATCCATTGCTAAAAGTCATAAGCAATGTAGCACTTCATTGCTACCATACAGAAATAGATCCAAACATAAAACCATCTGTTTCCTAAGGAAAAAATCAAATCCCACACACCATTTAGCACCATCTCTATTTCTTCACAGTCTGTAGTTAAGTTTTCAATCTCTTAATTCAATGATAAGTTAGCAGAATGATATTCACAATTAAATTAGATTTTCCAACTCTAAAGCAACAGGTTAATCCATCACGTTCAAAGATGCCTCCTACTCAAAATGTAAGTCAGGAAAAGCTTATTATCTGTAGATTTGGCTCTATATTCAAATTCTGAGTGACAGACTCTCAATACACTTAAACTTGAGCTCTGCAATGTATCTTTAAAGAGTGCAAAGCAAAAATGTAGCTATAGTATTAAATGATCCCTGGTGCATGATGTTCTTATAGTGCATAGTAACCACTCAGTCACATTTGACCTTGTTTCACAGAAAGGTCTTTTTACATAGATTAGTTTGCATTTCAGGTAATTTTATATCTGCCCTTAGAAAGATCTTCTGGGATTCAGCCAACTAAGCTCTTAAATATGAGATCTTTATGTAATATTTCAACAAGACACACTGTGTTCCCCAAAATTTAAAGATCACACAGCACTGAATTTTGAAGTATGTTACACCTATGAGATTTCATTGCATATCTACATATTGAGTATAAATACTGCAACATGTTTTGTTTGATATAGGCTGTCTCATAAGAAGGCAAATCACTTTTACTTAATGGTTAAATCAAAATTATCTTGAACATGAAAAAATGGAAAGTACACAATTTGGCTTCATTACATTATCCAAGAGTTCTTTAAAAGCTTTATTAATGATTTCTTGATAACCACCATCCAATACTTAGAGTATGTTGATTGATACTATTACATATTTAAGTAATCCCTCTACAAACATCTTTGCTAACCAAAAACAAAACAACAAAAAAATAAGTACAGATGTGACAGACTACTTTCAAAAGCATTTAACTCTCTATTTAATGAAAGACTTTATTTCTGAGGTATATACTTTTATAATTTCCTCTCTACTAATATTCTTTTTTGTATTTTGTTTCTTAAAGTCAGCAGTGCCCAGAATTTATTCATACAAGCTCTCAAATTGATTTATTTTAAGTGACTAGGCACTGATATTTTTGGATTCTGTTACAAGCTTCTTCCTTGTCTTGTCATATAACTTTGATCAAAGTCAGTTGCACTCAAAAGTTTAGGAGTCTCTGCTTCTGGTTGTTCCTGCTGAGAAACATGGAGTGTCATCTCCAGACATAATGAATACCTAAGAGGTTCAATCTGTTTCATTTGAAGCTTTAAGTGTTCAGCAAATATGGAGAGAAAACCAGATTCAAAGAGAGAAGACTCCAAAACTCATGAAGCAGGCAGAAGTCACTGATGCCTCTTAAGGCAGACACGATATTAATGACGAGAAAGGAAATGTGTACAGAAACTGTCTAATGACAGGACATTAAGCACATGAAGCACACACACACCAGGCAGAGTATTGAAGGGGACAAAAGACAAGGCTTCAACTCCCTCAATATTTCTGCTTCCTGACACCTCCAAGGAATCTCCATCTGAGTGTTAAAATCAGATCTTGATGTCTTCGCATGTCATGTTTTTATCTAGGACGAGAGTATAGCAATATTTATCTGTATCATGTAACACAGACTTTCCAACATTTGCAATATGAATTCTGAAGGCTGCAAGGCCTTGTATAAACATATAGTACCATTCCAGCCTCTGTGCTAGATTATAGATTTCAGGTAATCAAAACAAAATGTATCACAAATGTAAACAGCAATGACATATCCAGAGTCCTTCCCAAAAATCCTCATACAAACAAGACCAGCCATACAGAGTTCAACACTGAGCTACTCCTTTCATAGTCACTCTGACCAGCTGAAGAACTGGGTTGAGAAATATCTCATGAAGTTCAGCAAGGGAAAACCCCAAAACCTGCATCTGGGGAGGAACAACACTGTGCACCAGCGCACACTGGGGCTTCACCGGCTGGAAAGCACAAAAGGACAACATGGACCCCCATGGCAAAGCAGGCCAGCTGCATCCTGGGCTGGATTAGGGGAAGCATTTCCAGAAGGTCAATGGAGGTGATCCTTCCCCTTTGCTCAGGACTGGTGAGGCACACCTGGAATGTTTCCTGGATTCCCCAACACAAGGAAGATATGGACATACTGAAGAAAGTGCAACAAAAGACCATGATCATGATGAAAGGACTGGAGCATCTCTCTTATGAGGAAGGGCTGACAGAGCTGAACTACAGCCTGAAAAAAGATCAGGGAGATCTTATCAGTCTATATACAGATTCCTGATGGATGGAAGACAAGGAAGCCAGGCTGCCTTCAGTGCTGCTCTGTGACAGGACACAGTGGACACAAATTAAAACACGTGACACGCCAGATGAACATAAAACCCTATATTTTTACGATGAGTATGGTCAAACATTGACTTGGGTTGCCCAGAGAGGTTGTGGAGTCTCCATCCTTTGAAATATTAAAAATTCAACTGGACATGGACCTAGGCAATCTGCTCTGGCTGACCCTGCTCGGGCCAGGGTGTGAACCTTGTCCTCTTGTCCAGTGCCTAGTCACTTTCATGGCTGGTACCACACTCAGACACTGCCACGGCAGCGTCCCCTCGGCGAGCGGCAGAGGGACTTCCCAGGCAACCAGCGACAGGATAGGAGGATATAGTCTTAAACTGCACTAGGGGAGGTTTAGGTTGGACATTAGGAAGAATTTCTCCACAGAAAGGGTNAGCGTGTCCCGGCGGCTGCAGTACATCGCCCACAGCGCCCGCCTGCACGGCGTCCCGGTGAGCTCCGCCGCCCGGGGCCCGCTGAGGCGCCGGGGCGTCCCCAGGGGGAAGGCGATGGGGGCGGCAGGCGAGGCAGTTCCCGGTTCCCGGGGCAGNTGAAATATTAAAAATTCAACTGGACATGGACCTAGGCAATCTGCTCTGGCTGACCCTGCTCGGGCCAGGGTGTGAACCTTGTCCTCTTGTCCAGTGCCTAGTCACTTTCATGGCTGGTACCACACTCAGACACTGCCACGGCAGCGTCCCCTCGGCGAGCGGCAGAGGGACTTCCCAGGCAACCAGCGACAGGATAGGAGGATATAGTCTTAAACTGCACTAGGGGAGGTTTAGGTTGGACATTAGGAAGAATTTCTCCACAGAAAGGGTGATTATAAATCAGAAGGGATTGTCCAGGGAGATGGAGGAGCCACCATCCCAGGAGGTATTCTAGGAAAGACTGGACGTGGTACTCTGCGCCATGGTTTAATTGGCATAGTGGTGTCCGGTCGTAGGATCCCAGAGATCTTCCCCACCCTTAACGACCGCGCCGACCCCGGCGGGAGCGGCGGGCTCCGGGCCCGCGCGGCGGCGCTCGGGAGCGGGCGGGCGCTGTGACGTGGAGCCCCCGGGTTGCCACGGTGCCGTGAGGGGCCGCCATAGCCGCGGCCATGGCGCCGCCCGCGCCGCCCCCCTCACGCGTCTTCGCCGAACTCGACCTGGCCCCGTCCCCGGCCCCGGAGGGACGCGTCGGGCCCCCCGCGCTGCCCGGGAGGGAGGTGCATGTGAGCGGCAGCGCGGAGCAGAGCGCCCGCCCGGACCGGGCGCGGGTGTCGCTGCGGCTCGGTAGCCGCAAGGAGGCGGCCGAGGCGGCGCGGAGCAGCGTGTCCCGGCGGCTGCAGTACATCGCCCACAGCGCCCGCCTGCACGGCGTCCCGGTGAGCTCCGCCGCCCGGGGCCCGCTGAGGCGCCGGGGCGTCCCCAGGGGGAAGGCGATGGGGGCGGCAGGCGAGGCAGTTCCCGGTTCCCGGGGCAGTTCCCGGTCCCGCTCGGCAGCCGGCGGGTGCGGTGCCGTCCCGCCGGAGCGGCGCTGAGGAAAGGCGCCCGCGGCGGGCCTTGGTGCCGGCGGGAAGCAGGGGAGTGACGGGTTTGGAGCTCTCCCTCCTCTGCCTCGGGAACCGCGGGGGCACTGCTGGGAAAGCCTGCCTGTCTTTGGAAGGCTGCAGCCGTGCCAGCACCAGCGGAAAAGATGGAGTGTCGCTACCCGGGCTTTCCAACAGGTTGCTTGTTTGGCATGTGAAGGCGTCCTGCTTCGGCTCCCACGGTGGTGGAATCGCCGACTCTGGTGGCGTTTAGGGAAAGGCTGGACGTGGCTCTCAGTGCCATAGCCTATTGACGCGGTAGAGTTCGGTCAAAGGGTGCACTCTGCGATAGCAGAGGTCTTTCCCAACGTAATTTTGTGGTTTTTTCGTGTAATACAGCATTCGGCCTTGCATGCGGATGAAACTGATAAAGTTGTGCACAGCAGCAGAACCTGTACCTGCGTGTGTCAGAGTAACTGTGATTACCACAGTTTAGCAGCAAGTACATACAGAGCTCTTTCCTTGCTCTCTCTCTCTTGTTTTACTTAAGTAGAGAGGTTTTGAAAAACACAGGATATGATCGAGATAGCTGAAGTGACACAAGCCCCTTGTGGACCCAAAAAGTTCCTTTACCACTGTGAGTTTTTTAGTCTCTGCAAGTAATTTTGCAACAACGAATAAAACGTAGTCTTGCCTTTAAAGCTTTATCCAAACAGTAAATGCTCCATAAGACTGATATTTGCCCTAACAATTGTTCTGATGATGTTTTTGGATTTCACAAGGGTTTTGGACAGTGTTCCATACGTAGGGCTCTTAAAAACAGAAAAGAACGAATCTTTTATGGAATAAGCAGTTGTTTTCAAAAGTTACTTCTTATTGAAGTTCCCTAGGAAGTTTGTGTCTTTTGAGTGTATTCACAGATAAACTGGGGAAAAAGGGAGATGATAGAATGTGGTATGAACACCAGATTAGTCAGTGGAGTAAAAAATAATTGCAGAAGGGTTTACTGATACTGCATGGTGTTACAGTGTGAGTCAGAGTTAGTAAATGCAAAGTAACAGAGTAAGTTACTCGGCCTAAACAGTGATGTGCCCACAGTGAAATTGCTTGCCCACATTTCAGATGCTGCATGCTTTTGAAAATAAGTACTGGCACCAACTTTTGATTTCTTGAACGAAGTAGGATTAGCTGGGGTTTTTTTGATCTGTTATGCAGTCACTGTAGCATCTATACAAATTGTTCAGGAACAAAGAAGGCAATAAAGAAGACCACTTAGCCCCTGAAAAAGCTGATATTGCAGCTCTGGGACTAGATGGCAAGGGGGCATGGAGGCTGCTTTAGGCTAGGTATTGATCATGGCTGGGTGCATGTCTGTCACAGGCAGCATTTGTCATGGGTTCCATTGCCATTGGGATGACTCATTCAGCCAAAACTTGAGCATTTTTATAAGGGATTACAGGTTAAATGCCTTCAGTGTCTATTAAGTGAGTTAACAGGAGTTTAAAGTGGTGGATTTTAAGAGGAATGGGAGAAGACACAGCAATTCAGCATGCATTCATTCTTAACCTTTGTACCCACCACCATGGTGAGCTATCAGATTATGGGGCATTTTCATCCTGACTGTAATTAAATAGCTCTTCAGAGTGTGGCTATATTAGAAAAGATAGTTGCAGATATTTACCCTATAGTGAATCTGAACAACTGACTTCCAGTTTTGACTTGATACTGATTGGGAATTGGGATAGCATGGAGCATCCAACATGTGGTGGCTGGCACACAACAGGAGTAGGCAGGGTGTTAAATAGGTGAGTGTGCTTTAGAGGGGCTGTGTGCACCACTCCAGGCTAAGGATTGCAAACTGAAGTACAACTTGGACAAACAAATGGTTTTATTTGGGTTTATAAATGAATAAAGGTTCAGAAATGTAATGTGAGCAGGCAAGCAGGGTGGAGAGTGAGCTGTTTTTACAATGTGAGAGTATTCAGTGTCTTATTATAGTTACAATAATTTCACACAGTAATCTTTTTCTGTTTCGGAGATGCTGTGTGTTGGAGAATGGAAATGTTCTTTCCACTTAGTTGAGAGACTGTGAAATGCTGCTTGAGTTGTGGGTTTCTCAGTGTTAGCAAAGTCCTAGCTCTAGGGAACTCTGAGAAAAACAACATGAAGTTATTTTTTTTCAGAGTAGTTCCCCACGGTATAATTTTTAGTGCTTTGTTTCATCCAGTTTTAAATCACTCTACTGCTGGAGCTTTTATTTGCCTCGCAGCTTTTCCACTAACAACTCTCACTGCTGGCAATTTGTTCTTAACTGCATTTGCTAACTTCACTTGCAGCTAATACCATTCTAGACAACTGTAAAATTAATCTCTCTTCACAGTCTCCGTATGGTTCTAGTTGTCGCAAGCTTATCTAAGGCCTCTTTAGAAATCATCTAACTATGCTATATATTTATTTTTAATTAATCCACAGAACAATTTTCTTAACCCTTATTGTTGCTATAGTAGGAAGTCTCTGAGCTCGGAAGTGCGTAACCTTTGCAGCAGCAGGAGCTTGCATTAGCAGCTTGTCAGGATGCCTGGGGGCAACACCTGATTTCCATATACATTTACACAGGATTTTAATCAGAAATAGATGCACATAGTGGCATTTATTTATAGAGGGCTGTAAGTATATGCAGCACTTCAGAGCACAGAATGTGGTTTCCCCATTGATTTTACTTTCCCTGCAGCCTTCAAAGCAATCTCCCTTAATCAGCCCAGCTGCTCAAAAGTAACATTTTCTTCTCTTTCTCTAGAAGCAAAGAGATTTTATATTTGCCACCTATGATTTATTTGGGGAGTAGTGTGGAGATGACACTTGTTTTCTTTAATGGCTATATCTAACAGTTGGCACCTTGTTTAAAATAACAGTGATAGTATTTGTTGTACCTGTCAGAGTATTATAGAACAAAACAAACCATCTAGCAAACTATATCTGGTAGGTTCTGGGTTAGAGATTGTCTGAACTGGGATACCTCCCTTGTATTTATGTGCAATATTCTCCATATTTCAAAACTTATTCAGGAGTCACAGTTATGGATGCACATCCATACAATCAGTTAAAAAAGGTTTTAAACTTTGCTCACGCAGTTGCAAAATCTTCCAATGTCAGTATATCCCTGAATGAAGGTAAAAACCTGTGTAAGGCATCACCTTTTTTATATTACCACATATTTAAATAAATACCTCCAGAGTACCCTGCATTTGCTGAGTACAAATCTGCTTTTTGTTTTTCTTATAATAACTGTTACATATACTTCCATTATTTTTCATTAAGCAGCAGAAACTTTTTCGCCATAGGTTTTTGGGTTATCATTCTGTTATGCCAAACAGACCAGACAGAGTGAGAGGATGAGAGGCTGGAGCACAGCTACCCAATCCCAGAAGGTGCTCTCCATCCTTAACTGTCTGGAGACACTGTGGATGACTGTCAGGAGACAGGAGCATATATCAAGGCTCTCATTAACCATTTCCATAGTGCCAAGAACAAAAATGCCATGATCAGATGGAAGAAGCTAACTCTTTTGATTGTTCAGGTATCTTTATTTTTCATAATGTAAAGTTGTACTGGATACATCAGTTCAAATGTACAAGTAGATTTTAAGAGACATTTTCAAGTGTCTCCAGACATTTTTTATTTACAGTTACACATTTCAGCATACATTACCCAACGGGCATTAGCGTACATTCCAAACTATAAATGCTTTCCCTTGCTCAGGCTTGGCTTGTATGTCATAAAAAGGTCTCCTAGTTTTGTTAAGTCATTAGCCAGGAGCAGAACACTTAATTTTATGTGCAGATGGGCTGTTCTCTGAGTGTGTTGTTACATACTTGTCTCCTTGAAGTGTGCTTTTGCTAACTTACCCATTTATTCTTTACCCTGTTCTCCTCTGGGGAAAAGAGCAGTCATTCCTATAAACAGCCGATGTCATGAGGGTGGGCACAATGCTCCTGTGACAAAGACGTTGCTCAGAAGTAGCAGATAGGAGGAAGGGCTATATTAGGTTGTGTTCAGTTGAAAAGAGTGAAAATGTAAAGCAAAGCATATTTCTGGGCTTGATATGCTCAATGGGGTATTGACGATCTTTTTCATTTTTGTTTATTTTAGAGTGCCTGCAGCAGTGATGTGATGCCACATAAAAGATAGGCTTTATAAGCAGAATTCAAGTGTGATTCTGTTAAGAGTTGTTCAATGGCTTCTGGGGTGATTGTTATATTCATTTAATTATTTTCTGTGATTCTTGGCCCACAGATTTAGAAAATGGAGAAAGTTATTCCAGATGTCCAGAACACCTGAAGTGCAGCTTTCCCTAAGTCACAGTGAAAAGTATTTCTTCTGTGGCTATTGCAATCAAATGGGTATTTCCTCAGCCAAAATATGAATAGTAGACATAAACAGTAGGGAAGAAAATTTTTTTCTTTTGAAGTAGTCTCAGTCTTGATTCCGATTTAAAATTCTGTTGTCTCCTACCTGTCTTTTCCATATCTTTGTGTGAACACAGTCACAAACGGAAGCAAAGTATCTAACAGAAAATGTATCACAGAAGGCCACCTTGTTATGACTTCAGCAATTATTTCGTCCATTTATCTTCAGTAGCACATACAGCTACTGTCAAATTTGGTGGGATTAAAATTAGCTGTGAAGGAAATTTTGTAATACATGGTGCAGAATGATCTTACACTCCATAATATCGATCTTGCCATAGCGCTTGGTGCCACAGGATGGCAGTGTCCTTAAATACACAGGAGCCTTGGGAGGGCACAGCCAAATTCCAAGGCTTGGATCTGCTCAACAGGAAAGAGAAGCTGTTTTTATAAAGGATTAAGGAGAGGGGACAGGGGAAAACAAATGCATTTTTTCTATGTTTACAGTTGTGTTACAGCACAGCGATTTCTGTAAAATACGAGTTGTAGTAGTTTGTGTTTTCTGTGTTGTAATTTCTATTTCTATTCTATAAATTCTGTGAAACCTCTGGGGAAAACTCTTTCTTGGCAATTGTAGTTGGATTCTATCATAAATAGTAAGATTTGCCCCATCTTGTAAATTAAATAAGCTGTTGGTGCTAGACTGTCTTGATCACTCTTTAGCAAACCCCAGCCAGCCACATAAAAGAAAAAAATACAGCTTTTATGGACTACTGGCCCTTGGTAATCCTTGCAAGGATCTTCTTACTGTAAGAGATTTTCTGAAAATAGCTAAAAATAGCTAATAATAAAATAGTCCTAAAAATCGGACTGTTGTGCTTGAATTTGAGCACTACCAATCAGTCATGATACAAATTTTGAAATTTCAGTTTTTTGTAGACTGCTATGCAATAGTAATAAAACCATTATTAATAATAATATATTATAGTATATATTATGTTATATTATAAAATATAATAATATTTTTAAAGGAAAACGCTTCTCATAGTTAATGTCATTTGCATAAATTTATGCATGCATGCTACGTGATAAACTTGAAGACTTGAGCATCTGTAGGAAATATTCTGACACAAAGCATATCTTGAAATGTGTCAACATTGAAGGCAAATATTTCCTATGCAAATAAATTTAGTAAATAAAACTTCTTTAGTAACTGGAAGGCTAGGTATCTGGTTTACTGCAGTTCATGGGTGTTACATGCAAAGCTGCAATTAAACTGTAGGCTGTGCTTTTTTTTGCTATGTTACAGTAATTTCACAATAAATTGTTCGTTCAAACTGTTTACTGCAGAGCAAAGTGGGTGAAAGATATGTGACTGTTAGGCCAGTAGTAAGCTGGTCAAATATTCACATGTAACTGCAGTTATTCTGTATCTTTCTGAGTTCACTAGCTTATTTATGTGTCCTTCAGGACTTGCTAGTGCTCTGTGCAGCCATTATGTTGACCAGCGTAGCTGCTGTTGATGCCGAGGTATCCCTGGTGGAACAGCCTTTTTCAAGGGTTACCATTATGCCAGAATAATGGCTGTATAGTCTTTGTTCATATGACCTTGCTACAAGCTGCTGCTGCTGCTGCTAAAATATCTTAAAATAGGGCCTAAAAAGCACTTCTCAAACACTAACTTTCTAAAAGCAATTGAAGCGTCTAGATTTCTTATACCAGGTGAATTTACAGTTACACACTAATACACACAGCTTCTACCTAGCAGCCACTTTTATGACCTAATTGTTCTCTTCAAGGGAATAGCAGCAAAATCACATTATAGAGCTACTGTATAATTGACTTAGAATAATGCAAGAAATCTCTAATATCCAGCTAGTTTTTAACTGAAGATATTTGCATGGAAAATTCAAAATTTCTGTTGCAAAGTCATAAGTACTACGCCAAAACAGTTCAGCTTTTATAGGACACCATGTACATACAGCAGATGCTTAATTTGTGTCTTTTAAGGTTATATTCCTCTACTTTGTTTTAGGAAGAAAATATGACTGTAACAGAAGATTTTAGCAGAGTAGAAAATACTTACCAAATGGAAGCAGAGGTATGTATTCAACCTAACCAAAAATTAAATGGGAGCATTAAAAACTTCTTGTCATTTGCAGCCTTGTCCAAAAATTAAAAGAAAAGAAAAATAAGTATGTCAAGGATGTATAAAAATTTGCAGACTATCTTTTCTCAGACCATGGAACATAACAGCAGCGTAGTCTAAAAAAGCTATTCAAGGACTGCAGTTTACAGCAGAGTTCAGCTGCAGTCTTCTGTGTGTGCAGAACTTTTTTTCTTCTCAGATGAATGTGTGCTTTTTGAATGTTACCTGATACTACAGACTGGCATATTTGGTTCTGGGGCAGTGTGAGCAAACCAACAATTCTGAACTCCTCTTCACCCACAGCCCTTCCTGCCCTCTGCTGCTTGCAAGGAATTGGTGAGTTCAGAAAGCTGCCCCAGTTAATAACCTTTTTTTTTCCCAGCTCAGCTTTTTTTTTTTTTTTTCCCATTAATTTAGCTTCTTGAACTGGGAGCAAATGCAAGATCTGCTTAGGCCACGGTTGCACAGCATCTGGATTTTGGTCTGTTCTATACAGCTCTGTCATCAACTTGCTCTAAGTAAAGCTAATTGTTTCCTGGGTAATTGGCTCAGAATTTTGTAGGTAAAAAGTGCTCTGTGAAGTGCAGATATTATGGGAATAATCCCATTTACTTCATTATCTGCTAAAGAAAGTATATATTTGCACATTCATGCCATAGTAGGAAATAAATGCTGTGCTTGAAACATTCACTGAGGGAAATTATGTGTGTTCAGCTAATGTATTTTTTAGACCATAAAACTTTAATCACTACCTGGCAAGTTTAGAGATTCTTACAAAGTAAACCTGGAAGCCTGCAATAAAATGATAGCTGTTTTATAGAGCTGTGGTTTAGAGTCCTCTTAAACAGGTTCAGCCTCCTTAGTTTGCTTGCTTTAAAGCATATTCTCATCTAAATAGCACTAATAAATAAAGAAATTATTGAGAATTTGGAGAACAAAATTTGGATTTTAAAATTAGTCTTAAGATACTAAAATGGTGTGCATCAGTGTCATGTTCTGAATTACTTCAACTTCCTTGTGGAGACACCTACAACCTTGAGGGCTTAAATTACCATGTTTTTTAGATGATCTGTACTTAAAAATTAATATAACTCTATTATTAATTATTATATGAATTATTGTTTAGGCTACAGACAAGCTTAGGCTTACAGCCTCAGTCTTAGTGGTAACTTAACCAATTATCCATCTTCTGCTATTAGTGTTTATACATATGTGCTTCTGCTATTAGTTTTTATACAACAAGGATTATATGTGGAAAGCTAATTGCTTGGGTTTAGTGTTGATTTGTAAGCCGCTTGGACCAGCTGTAACTGCTGTTGGAAAGTTGTGCGGTTGCCTGGGACCCTGGGGGTTGGAACTAGAAGAATCCAGCCACGGTGTTGCTGTGTTGGCTGCCCTGCATGCTGAGGTAGCAGTGTGGTCACCCTTAGTGCAGAGATTAGTCTCTCCTTGCTTCTCCCTTTATGTATATCCTTGTTTCATTAGTGCAGCTTCATAAACCAATGAAGTTCCATTGACCAGCATGTTTGCCTACTTTAGCAATATAAATGAATTTAAAACTCAGTTCCACTCACTTCTCTGTTAAAGAGTTTGCCATTATATCTGTGTTATATGTAAAGTCTTGGAAGTCCTGTGTTACTTCATTCTATAAACTCTTTACCATTTGTTTCCTGTAAAGAATTTTTAGAAGACTGAAAAATTCCCAGGCAAATAGCTATTTAAAAGTACAATGAAGAATTCAATATATTCTTTCAACTCTAAGGAGATAATTTTAATTCATGCTATAACAAAGGAAAACATGCAGAAGAATGAAGCTGTGTATAAGATCACAAAGCTCTAGAATACCTTTATCATAATAGTTCATTTATTGCATGACGTTCTCATGGGAGGAAGATTATGTTGGTTTTGTGCATTTCTTAATACACTTGCTTCCTTATAAACCATAACTTCTTGTCATTTGCAGCCTTGTCCAAACTTTGGAATGCCTCTAATAGTTTTGCATTGCTTCATGTTACTTTTTCACACTTTTTAACCTTATTGCTTGGCGAAGTTAAAACATTTATTTGCATTTTAGTGTTCAAGTATTCTCTGTAATTGTAAGTGGAATGTATTAGATGTAGCTCTAAATGAAAATTGTGATTTTTTTAGGAGGGGGAACAGCAAAATCAGCTATTGCTCAGTTGTTTTCTGCCCCTAAGGGTACCTGATCAAGTGCTTCTTTTTTAACAGTAAAGTTCCTGTGTGCCCAGAAGTGCCCCAGTCCAAACAATTTATCTCCTGCTTAAGACCCATAGTTCTTTTGTTTCATCATTTTTTTGTTTCATCCCCTAGAAGGAACAAATCTTGTAAATGCTGATGGCAATCTGGAAAACGCTATGACAGTCCTCATAGTGAGACTTTTCCCAAAACACAGCCATGACAGTTTTCTGGCAAAACATCACAGGGAGATGTATGCTTTCTATATGTATGGCAAGAACTCCCACTAAAGAAAAAACTGTAGGTGTAGCCTCATCTTCAGTCTCTGTCGAATTGACACTCCACCTTTCAGAGCCACTGAACCAGTGCAAGGATCCAAGCCAGGATGAGGTTCAGGTACTACACCAAAAGGCTATCAAGGGTAACAGGATGGGAGCATTAATTACTTTTTTACCTTACTCTGTATATGAAGTAGCTCCCTCCTCAGTCACTGAGAGACTCAGCTTCCTTGAATTATCTCATTCTCCACAAGGTGAATCTCTGGTATGCACACAGGAAGCTGCTGCAGTGCAGCTGACATGCCGTAACTTGGATTTCTGTGTCATATCCCTTCACTGGGATAGAGTGATGCATAGACTGCAGCAGCCACGGGGGCAACTGTATGTCACAGGTGTTGGCAATAGAATTTTCTTTACTGCAGGTTTTTTCTTCCACACCTGTGGAAGCTGTATTAGTATGCAAAAACAAGGGAGTCAGGGATAAGAGAAAAAGTGAACCTGACTCATGGTGAGAGCACTGTACTGGAAGTGAAGATGAGGTTTTAGTTTTTCTAAAAAAAGAGTTAGGGATCCAGGATTTCTGATTCCTGAATGCTGTATCAGCTGAGTGTCATTGCTTCAGTCCTGGCAGCTGTCCTGTGCCACAGAGAAAAGCTGGCTTGTGCCTGGAAAGTTGCTGCTGGGCTGGACTTTCCACCAGGAAAACTGCTGGGCTCTGGATCCAGGGCTGATAGTGATTGCTGCTTCGTAGCATTTGGGAAGGACCTGAATTCCTAATGCATCTTCATTTAATGCTTCCTAAAGCCAGAGACTGCCAGGTGTTTAAATTGTTTTTAATTCAAGTCTGAAGTGCCCAGTTCCCTCAGCACTGCAGTGAGTCTGTCCAGGCAACACAGGATTTGGAGCCCACTGCAAGCTGAACTGGGCTCAGCTTAGCTTAATCTCATAGCTGAGGTTTCTTTAACATAATGCTTGGAATTAAAATGTACTTTTCCTTTGTGCACAGTGTTTTCCACATCATTTTGTATGAGCTTCTGCATAATTAACATTTAGCAATCTAAGAAGGGGCAAACCAGGATGCATCTAGTCCTGTGCACCAAAGAGCACATTCATTCTTCAGATTGTCTGCATACCAAGAATGCCATATTTCCTCAGAAAGAGATTTCTTAATCCTCAGTTTTAAACTATTTAAGAACTTCTTTCTGTTGCAAACCTAATGCTAGTCTCTAGGGCTATATAGAAGTCTTATGAGTTCATAAATGTTGGAGTTGTATACAGGACTAGTATGTTTAGTTACCTTGTAGACGTCTGGCCTTATACCTATTTAAATAAAAGTGTTGAGTCATAGTGGAAAATGAAAATACTACTCATGTGATGTCTGTTCACTCACTCCCAGGTCTGTATCATATTCAGTGATTTCGGAAAAATGCAGAATGTTTGCAATCTACTCATTGAAAAGTTAGGAACCTCTGTTACCATCAATCCACCTCATTTCTACCATACACCAGAAGCCATAGACACCCTTCGGTAAGTCCTCTCACACACCAAAAGTCTTACAGCCTCAGTCAATACGAATACATAATTTATGCTGTTTGCAATGGGAGCAAGTAGTTTCCTTCACACCTATTAATATTTATGTTAGATATTTCAGTATTTAAGTATAACTTATAAATTAATGCTGTTCAGCCTAGAAGATAGAATTTGTTCTTGTCCCTGTGCAAAAGCAGAATGCAATAAAAATTATTGTCCCACTGATTTCCACTGGTGTATAATCTGCTGTGAATCTTAGGTCAACAGAATTTGGCTTTGATTACATCATCATGTGTAGATTTCATTTGTATTTATTCATGAGGGTGCAAGTGTGTTACCAGATGTTGATAACATTAACTACCCTTGCCAATTCCCATTACTGTTAGCTGACATGATCTGGAAAGAGCTGTGTGTGGCACTTCCTCAGAAACAAAACATGCTGCCCAAAACAAGCTCACAATCTTGATCTGTTTTAAGCATTGACTATTCACAGTCCAGGCTTCTCCCACTAAGTGAGGGGGACAGAAGGAAGTTTAGTCTTGGTTGGGGTTTTGCCTCTTGTAAGAAAAGAACTGCCTGGTCCAAGAAACAAGCTTAATTAGCTGGTGTTAAAGGTTCCAGAGGTGCCAAAAGTGAATGTCAGAGGTATCTACAGGAGATCGGGAAATATGGCCAGAGACATAGGTGCTAGTATACCTTGCAGCTGAGCCACTGAAATGCCTGGAGCAAGGGTTGAACTCTTGCTCTGCAAACTCAGTGTGGATGCCTGCAGCATAGAGGTGTTAGAAATGCTTGATCTCATCAGAATTAGTGAGGATGCCAACATTTCCTCCACACACTCTCCCCTCAATACCCAAGCTGTGGCTCAGAAGCTGGGAGAAGGTCATGTGCCTTAGCATCTCTGCAGTTACAAAACCCACGACTTTAAAAAAAAAAAAAGCTTGGCAGGAACACTGGTACGTCAGTTGGACCTGCTTGTTATTGTGCTGCTGCTTCCACCTCTCAGCCGTCAAGTGTGTGTCACTGCCGTTGGAAACACGCGCCGGAAAGCCCAGGAAGTCTGTCGACTCTTTGGCCAGACATTGGGAAAGCCTTTATTGATAAAAGAAGAGGAAACAAAAGAATGGGGAGGCCACATAGACAGTCACCTGTCACACTCTGATGATTCACAGACTCTGCAGGAAAGAATCCAGAATGCTACTGCTTATGCTTCTTGTAGAGTGTTTGCTGTGTTTGAGATAAAGGGAAAAGAAAACAGCAGAAACAAGTTGCTCTAGAAACCTTCAAATCCTACACATCTTAATAAAATTTTTGTGCTTCCTTGTGCTTTTTGATGGTTTTTTTACTTCATTCTTGTGGTAAGTCTATCTCCTAAAATTAAGGTTACAGTTAATTCTTGAAAGTACAGTTCACAACTGCTTATTTTTGTTCCCTGGCCCCTGTAAAATAGCAAGATATTTGATGTGCCAAACATTTGGCACACCTGGCTGAAACTGCGCTACATTTACGCCTTTCCTCCCAAAACTGGAAATTAATTCCCATTCCTGAGTCATGGCTAACTGAACGTACATTGTGTTCACTTCTGACAAAATTGAGTGTCCAACATAAAACCTGCTTAGGAATGGTTTATTTCGTCATAGGAAAAAAATATATATTTTATCCTGGTGTCTGTTTGCTGAAGTTTAAAAAGGACATCTGTTGTCTGGACATACATTACATGTACAGACACTGAAGTACTCAGTCATGAGGGTAGAGTTTTTTCAACCAAGGCTGCATAATGTATTTTGATCCATCATATCCACTGAAGTAGGTTTCCATATCAGGGTGATACACCTGAGAAAAAAATATTTCAAGTTGAAGAAGCATCAGAATTGGCAGTAAACGTAAACTGATACTAACATAAAGTATCAACGTTACTACACTGTTTGAAAACTCCTGATGAGTTTTTAATGTACATAGAGGTACTTTCAATTGCATTTTCTGTGTACCATAACCAAATTTCTGTCATCAGAATAGCAGCTCTCTCCAAGTACTTCACAAATGTTGAACAGATCTCATGAGATGTTACAAGCTAGATTTACACCAGCATCAGTGTTTAAAATCAGCACTGTTTCTTACTGAAGTAGTTCCCACTCATGTTGCTGTTAGAAGTGTTTGGTATTTCTTTTAGCTGGATCGGTTATCTAATCCAATGAGGCAGCAGGAACAGTAAAGAAGCAGTGGGGGAAATGGTGAAGACAGACCCAGGTGATGATCTTAGGTCCAACATGAAGATGCAAACCCACCAAGGACAATCCAAGCCTTGTCTTCATGCAGGAAGCCCACAGTGAGTGGCTCAGAACTGTCAGCTGGGAAAGGGTCATGACAAGTCTAAGCATTTTCTGATCTCTTCAAGAAATTACTGTGCCTATTAGGCTGTACAAAAGGCTGAGTGAGGGCAATCCACAGACCTTTTGAACTTGAGGCATGACTCATCATCTGTTATTAATCTCAGCTAGACAACTTTGAAATACCTGGTTTTGTGAGCTTGTTACCAAGAGTTTCTCTAATAATCTGCATGGAGAATTAACCTGCACGCAGGTCAATAAAGCAATTTGATACCTTAAAAGCTAATTCCATGAGGTAAATATTTAAGATGAAGTATCTGTTTCTCCCCGTGGAATATAAAGGAAACTGAAGGTAGTCAGCTAACTGGCATAGTGAAAGGTGCATTTTTTTAGACAGTATGGGCAGAATCCAATTTTAAATATTTATGATACTCATCTGGAACAGCATAGTTTCTGCTCCTAAATTCAGGTATGTTGGCATATTCTATATTAAAATTGGTGGCTAAAACAGAATGGACTGAACTAAGGCTTCTCCCAAATAAAAGAGGTGATTTTGTCACACTGGGTTGAGAAGGGTCCTTTATGTGCAGCAGCACAGTTTTGAGAGAGAGCATGGAGAGTCTTCAGGCCAGTCTGACTTACACAATTCCTTTGGGAGGTTTTCCCAAAAGCTAGAGGAATGTGCCAATTTGAATCTGCTCTGTTTGACTAGACCAAGTGTCTCCTGTTAGTTGAATGGTTCACCTACTTGCTGTTATTTTAAATACAGACCCTGTCACTGTCCACAGAGAAGGCATCCACAACAGCATAGGGGTCCCTTGCAAAAAATCACCTGTATGTGGCATGCATGCCTGAAGGCTGTTTTCTGAATCAGAGTCTCAGAATATTTTAAAAATCAGGTGTGCCTTGCGTAAGCTGGGAATCAAAAGCTACTTCAACCCTGATACACAAAACAGAATTTTTGGCTCCCAAAGAGTTTTGCAGTTAAGAAAGGAGACATTCTTCAGTTTGGGCAGCAGCTGAGCAGGAGCTGTTTGAAACTGAGATTTTTCAGAGTAGAATTGAGAAACCAATATACTTTGCTAGATCCCCAGAAATCACAAAACAAAAGTCTGTGTCTGCAACAGCCTATATATAATGGAAATCAAGTTGCTAAAACACTTACAAACCTCAGCAGTTGGATACTTTAAAGTGGGTATTACCTGAGTTTGGTCATTTTTCAGCTTTCAAAAACCCATGCTTGAAAGTACAGCAGTAATTTGTTTATGTGCTTTCTCTGTTAGTTTTCACCAACTTTGCATCCTCACTAGTATCTATTAAGCCAAAGGTCAGCCAACTTTTAAACATACAGGATAACAATCAAATTGCAACTGAATAAAAATAAATGCTACCTCTAATCCCATAATAACTGTTATCTCTTCTTCAGGAACATAAGCTGTAGATTTGCCAAATCCATTTGCTTTGTTAATTAGAATTCGATAGTGAGGAGTATCTTTTAGATCCTGTAAAAATAGGAAGAAAATAAATAGCCTTAAAGAGAGATTATGACTAAAGATTACATATTATAATCAGTTAACTTTCAGTGGGCTTACAGAACCTAAATCTACTTGGGATACATGTGTCTATATATATGTGTGTGTATATGTGTGTGTACATATATATATATATATATACACATATATATATATATATATAGCCAGTTCATTTTTATGATTTTACCAATGTCAGAATTGAATATAAAGCAATCAGAATGCAACACATGAAGTTCTTGGCATATCTGAAACATTTTTAAGAGTCAAGAGTTTAATTAACCTTTTTTTCCCACAGACCTTGCAAGAAACAAGACTTTTAATATCCTTGCTTTTCGTACATAGGCCCCATGGCCGTCTGCTACCGCCCTTCTTCCTTCACAAGTGACAACTAAACTCCAGAGAGGAAGAGACAAGTTCAGAACATAATGCCACCTCCAACAACCATGGTCCTGATTCTGGAAAGAACTGAGGCAACTTCTATGTGTATATATATGAATGTACCAACAAAGAAATGCCTATGAAAACAAATCCTGGGCCAGGGAATATGGGCCATGATATTTGCTGCTATCCATAAACATTCCTGCCCAAAGTAACCCACAATCTAAACACAAAAAAATGATGGATGAGTACAGATGGAGTTTATGAAGCAATCACTGTCGATCAATGAACAGGCAGTGGCCTCTACTCAGGGATTTCATAAAGATCTGGAAGTCAGAGGAAGGCAAGGAAAAGTTGGGCTGAAAACCTGGCTGATGTTTTGAGGGATTTACAAGGACCAAGCTTAGTCAGCTGCTGCCTAAAGGTCAGAAGGCATTTTGCAAAGTGCTTATGACATGATAGGCAAAGGCAATTAAAACCTCAAAACCAACAAAAGACACTTAAACCCTTGTCATCACTCTTGAAATTAAAACAATAAAGATGAACACAAGGTTGCTGGGACAGCAGAACAATGTAAGGTACATAAAAAGACTCTGTCTGCTGGGAAATTCTTGGGGGTTCAGCTGGTGATAATACTACTGAGAGGAGAAAAGAAAGCGAGGATGCAGGTGTTTTAGAAGCCTGCATCCTCGCAGGATAAAATTACAGTTGGATAAAAAAATTAAAAAATTTTAAAAATTACTCAGGATAAAATAGCAGTTGGATAAAATTACATCAGGGAAAAAACCAAATGCACAAAATGTTACTGAATGTCAGTTCCCAGCTGAAGATGAGTTTTCTGCTATAGGTGAAGATTTTCATGTTTTTCTCATTTTCAGTCCTCTGACTTAATGTCTTCCTGCCGCTTAAAGCAGCATGTCAGTGGCATGCAGAGTATGCAGCACTGCATTACCACTGTCAACAAAGATTTAGCATCTGCTTTTCAAATACAAGGAGGAAAAATTCAAAGGCTTTAGGAATTCTAACAAAAATGTGTTTTTAAATAGATTTACACTCCAAGTAATCAGATCCTAAAAAACATTGCTTTCTCACTGAAACTAATAAAACACAGAGGATTACTTGCATTTCTTAGGTGCAGTGAAGATGCCACCAATTATGGATAACCAGATAAAGGACTTCACAGCTTCTCAACTTTAGTAACACAGCAGGAGAAATCCATTCAGACATCATAGGTTGACACTGGTAATTTAAATACAACACTCTGTATAAAAAGTGAGTCGTTTTAATTTGAGATATGTCCACCACAGCTCTGACGAGCGAAGCTTAGCCACTCAGTGGTGTAAAAGCCAAGCTGTACTGGGATCACAGTGCAGAAGCAGCAAAGGTACCACTCAGCTGCACAGGTGATACAGAACTCTGGAGTATTTCCCACTAGGATAGCAGGAAGTTGGTCTGTGTTTCTCAGGGTATTTTAACCTGAGTTATTCTGTGTATATATTAATAGAGCAAGAGTTTAGTACAATCAAACCTGTTTCACTGGAGAATATCTGGGTTGTAGTTGTTCTTCTGGAGTGTTAGCTTTTGCATCCCATCCGACAATGACTCCTGAGTAGCCAAATCTTCTGTGAATTATTACCTGGCCCACACGAAACTTAATATATTCAGGCTTTGGACTGTGAACTTGAGTTGATTCTAATTTAACAAAGAAAGACACTTAGCAAGGATAAAAGTTCGATCAGTTATATTAAACATTTTAACAGAAATCATTCTGACTTCTACCTGAAGAGAACTGATAATTGCATTAATAGGGGAAGTAAAGAAGAACAGGTGCTTTGTTTTTTTCCCCCAGAATATTAATTACTATATTTTACAAAGGAACATCCACTAAGAAAGACACTTTTCTATTTGTATGCATTTGATATTAGATAGGGATTTTAACAGAGTTTTAGAAAGCATTAACACTTTCAATTAATACAATGTGTATGCATTGACAATTACTTCAGCCTTACGTACAGTATTTTACAGTGCTTACATGTGGTAGCTTATTGTAACATTATTTTTTGCCAGTTTAGGTCACAGAATTTTTCTATTCAGTCTAATTAGGGACTTTTTTCCAGGAACGAAGTGGTCAAGTATTTCTTTTTCCTTCTGTTAAATTGGTCTAAGTCAGTTCATTTGAATCAAGAGAAAGCTGTACCACTGTTTCATAGGTCAGTACAAAATATATACACTGATGTATTCCGTAAAATACGTACAGGTGTATTAGTAATATACTCATGTAATAGTATCACATTTTACATACATTATTACATTACATTATATGTTACATTACACATTATTGTATACATGCACATGTAATAGTATCAATATGATGTATAGTTACATCATATTGATACTATTACACAATACAGGGAAGAGGCCTTGGATTTTATGTTTACTGTTTTGTTTACTGAATATTATCAATCATGATTAGAGTAAAAAGGGAAACAGTCTACCATTTACAAATTAAGTATAGAAATCCACTATAGAAGCCTTATAGACAACATCATGAGTAAAATATGAAAGGATTGCAAAAACTTCAATACCTGCAAGATAAGAATGGGGTTTTGCTTCATTGTCACCACTTTTAGTTTTGTTCTCTCCATAGTACCAATTTCTAAAATGTAAAATTGATAACTCAACATACAAACAAATTCTTTAGAAACTGAGTTTTAATAATAATCAGAAAGTTAATTATCCTGAGCAGGATACTGCAAAGCCTTTGTTACAAACTTCTCTACAATTTGAAGCCTGCATGAGTTTTACATTAAAAACACTTTTAAGGAATACACAAGAAGAAGCACAGTTTCTGATTCCATTCATAGACCATTCCCCTAGGTTTTGCTGGGAGCAAAGCTAAGTCAGGATCCTCCACAGTTCAGAGGACTTGACACCCTTGATTATTGTATGTGGATCGAAAATAAAGGATCTTTGAAGGTCCATACAAAGTAAAAGCTTTGGAGTATTTCTACTGTACAAGAATTAAATCTCGCAAATAAGCCCTTCAATGAACCAAAAGAAATCCATGAAGTCTTCTTAAATTAAAACGGTGTGTATGTAAAAATGGATATAATTTTACTTTTTCTGGACCAGTCATTGTTAATCATCAATCATGGCCACTAATCAAAATCTCACTTCTTCTTAGCCCACAGCTTTTCTGTGATTCCTAATTCAGATTTTCTTGAACTACAATATAGAGCATAAGATACCCATCCAATGCTTTAACATCTGATCCTACAAACATGTAGTTGCTTACAGTCATTAATTTGGCTATTTGTTGTGTCATCAGAGTCAGATAAATTTTGAGGATAACATGTACAGGATTACTGCCATGAGTTACATTTAGTTTTGCGTGGAGTGCAGTTTTGATGTTTGTGTAGAATATAAGCACAAGGTTTTCTTAAAAGTGGTAGAAAGTTCCAGATCTCAATAAGCAAATGAGAGATACTTCCTCTTTGTCACTTATTTCCCCCACAACACACCTTCCTGCTCAGAACAGACCATGTCTGACATCCCTTAGGTGCAGACAGTAACACCGTACCTTGTCTTTGAGAGCCACAGCTTTAAATTATCTGCCCACGCATCCAGACTCAAGCAGGATCTTGTTGAGATGCTCCAAGAGGCAATTATCCTTTAGGAGTAAAAATTATCATCATATTGTTTTTAAAACCTTCTCTAGTATTCTTATACAGATTTTTAATATTTAAACTTTCAAGTTTCACTTCTGTAGCAAAGAGAAATAAAGGGTCAGTGACCATGAATAATTTCTCCTCAAGATTAATATCAACACTGCAAATGAGTATTCTTTCAATCATCACTTGAACCAGTAAACAGTATGTAAATTTTGGAAAATGCCATTTTTCATTACAAGATTGCTTTCTTCCTGTACTCGGACCATAAGAATTGTTAAATTACATTCAAATTCTGCAGCTTCAACTGTTATTTGAGAATAGCAAGCATGAGATATTTTAAAAATGGTCTACATAATCAAAAGACTATTAAAAAAAGCCTACAGGTTTTTGCATAAATCTAAATAATAAGTGGTTGACTCATGCCATGAGGCCTGAAAATTATTTCACTCTGGGTCTTTATGCATAAGCCAAGCTTAGTTCTCTTTTCATCAGACCAGTCTTTTACTCTTCATGTATTGGAATTCCACAGATGAATCACACAGCCAGTGCACTGCACAGGCCACATTTACAACTGAGTCTCTCATTGCATGGTTCATTTTCAAGATGCCAATGTTTGCCAATGGACACCAGTGTCAAAAATTTGGATCTGATGTAATAATCTCCACTTCTTATTTGGGGATACGTGCGTGGGATTCTGTCAATACACAGCTTCTTCATTCATAGACAAAATTACATTCCTTCCTTAACTCTTACCATTGCCACTGCCTTAAGTAATTTACTGTGAGTGAATTTTGTTGGTTAAGAGTCTGTACTGAGTCATACTATGCAAGAAAATATTTTATAACAATAAGTGTCAAAAGGTGATGGAAAATTAGAACTAATGTTACATAATCAAATGCTTATTCTTCATCTTTTGAAAGGGACATAACCCTTAGCAATGTATATTGGAATGTCCCAAAAAAGAATGAGATTAAGGCACTCATGTAGATTAATTAGATTTTTATGTGAAGAAATCAACAATTGCTATTTGAATTTTGAAACTAAATACAGTCACATTAAACCACAAAAATGCCCGAGGTGTGATTTAAATGTTGGTTTTGTAGAGGAATAGCCAATCCAGCCACCAGCTTTCCAGGACAAAGTGTCATTGGGGATGAGAAGGAGAACTCTCTTACAAATAAATGCAGTAGGGAAGGTGAGTCTTACAACCTTTGTGTTACTTGGATGCGCTCAGCAGAGTCCATGCCATACCACTGAGATATGAAATACTGTGCAGGAAGAGCAAAGAGCAGCATGGAAATCTGCAGAGCTGCAGCTGCGTTGATGTGAGGCATTCCAACAGGAAGTTTTGTCAAAAACACTTCACTGCTCCCTACTCTGAAAAGAGGAAGAGAAAAATTTTAAGAAGAGACAAAATACGTAGCTGTGAGCTTGGCTAGATGTGTAGAACTTAAAAGTTTCCTTCAGCTTGCTCTGCTGGTTCACAGCATTATGTACAATCTATACTCAAGCATTTTGGTTACAGCTGGAGCACACTTAATTTAGGCCACTTTAACTGCATTAAATCTCATGGTACTTATAAAAGCTAATAGAGGACTAAAGTAGACTGCCATACAAGACAGCAAAAACCTACTTTTAAGATTTATACAGGCATTTTTGTCTGTAAACAGAGAGAAAAAAAAAGAAAAAGGAACTGGGAAATTGTATGGTTGTCCAATTTGCAGTAAAAAGCTGCTGTCCGTGAACCAAATTCATTGTGCTGCTCTGTCATCTGATTCAGTGTGTTAAACATGACTGACATACCAGATTGATGGCCTCAAAAATAATCTGCTTAGATTCAGAGACAATTGCACATTTGACAGAACTAAGGTGTTTTTCTTTCAGATTGAAGGCACTTAAAGGACTGTACCAGGCTGATAATGTCCACAGTCTCACTACCGGATTAGAAAAGGTTTTGACAACACCTCTCATTCCCACAGGCACCTGGAACACCGTACCAGTGCATATTCATGACTCTTTCTTCCTTCCCCAGATGATCAAGATAGTCACCTTCACCTGAGGAGCACGTTTACTGTCTT
The DNA here is from genome assembly GCA_013399835.1 of Leptocoma aspasia. Taxonomy (NCBI): domain Eukaryota; kingdom Metazoa; phylum Chordata; class Aves; order Passeriformes; family Nectariniidae; genus Leptocoma; species Leptocoma aspasia. The sequence goes on from VXAX01003950.1 coordinate 2,581,448, forward strand.
TACATCTGTGAGGCTTTTTCAAATCAGAACTAAGACATGCTGAAATTTGGGACTTGTGTCTTTTACACAGGTGTTCTCAGAGTACCCAGGTTTACAGCACCATTCATCCACTCTCTGTTCTACAGAAGCAGCTGTTGCAGCTCCTGCTCTCTCCTGGAGTGGAACACTCAGCCCACAAGCAGAAGCTATTCACTACAGTTCTGTCCAAGTTGCTTCTAGATCCTGCTATCCTAATTTATGTAATATGTAAAATAATTTGGATTAATGCAATATACACAGCACATGTGCACATGGGAAGGTAGATTTATGAAAACTGCCCAGCAAAAGTAGTCAAGATCACAAAACAGTGCCAAGGAGGTTCAAAGAATATTGTAAGGAATATGGAAACATCTTAGTGTGTGATGAAGCCTTACCACAAACTCTATTTTTCACTTCTGCATCATCTGCTTTAGAGCCACCAGTAAAGAAAAAACATCTCCTAATCTCCTTTTAGACGTTATCAGTATTTGTAGAGTACTTATTTAGCCTTGTGTGTTGTGAGCGGAAGAGTCCCAGTTCAACCAAACAGCCATGAGCACCCTGCGAGGCCGGCGGGCTGGACGGGACCCGGGGATCGCTACCGCGCTGCCCGCTGCACTTACACAGCACGGCAGTACAACTTCTGCCGCTGCACATCTTCCTCCTGCTTCTAAAATCGGCGTTTTGAGCAGCCGGCTTCCCCAGACAGAAAGGATCGGTAGCATATAGTGAGTTAGCCCGAATCAAAACATTTTTGTGCGTATTTGGAAGCACTCGAACACCCTCAAGAAGCGCGCTGTGCCTGCACCCCCTGAGCAGGAGCCGAGCCGCAGCCCCCCTGCTCCTGTCCCGGTCCCCGCTGATCCCCGCTCCCAGCCCCGCGCAGGCGGCTCCTCACCCGGCGGCGCGTCCCGTCCCGTCCCGGCTGCCCGCCCAGGCGGGGCTGCGGGCGGCAGGTGGGGCCGAGGGGAGGGTTGTGCCCTCCCCTGCACAACAACGCCCAAAAGGAGCCCGGAGAGGCGAGCGCCGAGCCTGAACCCGGGCCAGGCTCTCAGCCGGGTTGGGAGGTTGTCCCCTGCTCTCGTCTTTCCCTTGCACAAAAAGCTCTCAGGCCAGAAGGGATCAGGATTTCTTCATCTCAAAACGCAACAAATACCCTCGTGGACTTTACACCCCGACAGTTTTAGAGAGATTAAAATAAAGAAATAAAAAGTTCTAATTTATTTCTGCAGGCTAACTTAAAGAAAGTAACATTTGCAACTTCCTTACCTAGGTATTTTTTTCTGTGAATGTGGATGAACAAGTGGCTTGAACCGGCTATGAACAGAAGTCCGGCGGTAGTTCTCTCATGTGAAGTTTATGCAAAATGTGTCCTAACGCAACCCTGTAACCCCGCCTCATGTTGTGCTTCTCACCGCGCTGTTGGCACTGCAGAGCACCTGGCGCGGCCCCTGGGCCCGGCTTTGTCACAGCTGGATGCCGGCACAGCTGAAGCAGGAGCGGCCTGAGTGGTTTCCACAGCACACGTGTCAGCGCCCAGCAGAAGCTCCGGTCCTGCCCCTGCTGGGCTGCTGCAGGGGGGTCAAACCGAGCCATGAGCTTCATCTGTGTCACGGATTTCTTCGGTGCAAATTCAACAGCAACCAAATTTGCTGATGGCACCCGAATCAGAGTGAGAGCAAACAGAGCAGGCAGACTCAAACTGCAAGCGATCCAGAGAGACTGGAGCAATGGGAACATTACAGACAAGAAGAGAAATTCATCAGTAGCAAACGTTGAGCCTTACCGAGAGAAAGGAAATGTTCTAGCCATCACTTCTCACTGAGCACAGCTCTCCAAAGGGCAAGACTGTGAAAAAAAACCCAAAAATGTTATCAAGCCATGTGTAGTGAACATGCGGGAATTAAGGGGCCAGGCCTAGGATGGATTTTTGTTGATGGATTTAAACCTGTGCAACATCGCAGGAATGCCCAACTGAAAACTCACATGAATACTAGCCTAGTCTAGAAATACAAATTCTACCTAAGAAAAAATAGTTTTTTAATCATAGAATCATAGATGGCTTGAGTTCAAAGGGACCTTTTCAAGGGCACCTAATCCAACCCCCCCTCCGCAATAAGTAGAGACGTCTCCAGCTAGATCGGGTTGTTCAGAGCATCCTGTTTGCCTCACACAGCCCACCCCAAGGAGCACAGACTCACTGGGGCCATCGTGGCTGTGTTTGCATCACACCAGCCCAGGCTGCATAAATACTGGGACCTGCCAGCTCCCTTGAGGAAAACCTCAGGAGCCATGTAAACACCTGATCCTCCCTCAGGGAAGCTGAAGGTTTTAAAGTGTGACTCAAGCAAATTATTACTACCCAAACATTAAGACATCTTCTTAATACAAAGTAAATCAAATTGCAAGATGAAGATGCTTCTTTTACAAAACAGGTTACCCCCCCATGTGCTTGAGCAGAGATTTTCAGTGCAAGAGCCAGAAAGAAACCAGCCCTGTGTGCTCTGTCAGAAGTGGGCAAAGAAGAGGCCAAAGCCAGAGGGAATTACAACTTCATAAATGAGCACTTGCACATAAATTCAAGGAAAAATAAACAATCCTGACCACAACACAGTTTCAGATGATCAGCCCTTTCTTAAGACAATGCTTATGTGAATTTTCTAGTAATTTTTCCTAAATAACTTAACCACTGATTTCCCTTGTAAACTTTATTGATCAGAAGCGTTTAACATTAGCACACATTTTACAGCCTCAAACACTTTACAAGCATTAAACAGCATAAAAGTTGAGTTCTAGATATTTAATCTTTCCCCATGTACTTGTGCATGCTGACTAATTGGTGTCAGTGAAGGACAACAACAGTACAGACTGCACATATACCCAGCTCCTCACAGTGAGATTCTAGCTGGGTAAAAATAGGCAGTGTATTGAGAGGTGATCACTAGTTAAGGACTTCTCAGTAGCTCTTTTTTTTGTTTAAGCTTCTGACAGCTGTATTCCATTTCTTACCAGTTCATGGAAGCTTACTCCGTCTTCCTTAATAGTTAAGAAAATTAAAGTTTTGAATAAGGTGTTCAAATTTAAAAAAAATAACCCCACTAGATTTCTCTGCTGCAGAATACAAATACAGTAATTTTCTAATATTTTAATCACATTCTAACCAGGTTTGCATTTTAAGTTACTGTCTTTATTATTTTGAATATCCTTGTTCGAAGTCAGATTCTGAGATCTGAAACAAAACACAAATTAACAGCTGAGGTTGCCTGGCTCTTGAATGCTCACATTGTTTGAAGTCAGTACCTCCAGGAATAGACCTCTGCAGAAATTTGATGCTGAATGAGTTGGTTACCTGCCTCTGCTCTTGTTTCCTCCTGCTTTGTTGTTTTTTTGTTTGTTTGGGGGTTTTTTTTGGGGGGGGGGGGGGGG
>VXAX01003950.1:2584906-2607123 GCA_013399835.1 Leptocoma aspasia
GGGGGGGGGGTGGGGTTTGTGGGGTTTTTTTTTGTATTTATGTATCTAGCTAAAGTAAAATGGAAGGCCAACAGACCAAGTTTAGGTAAAATCTTCCCATTCCAGAGATAAAAAAAGGAAGCACGAAGGAAATTTGTATGGCTGTTACCAGACTAGGAGCATCATTCCCAAATTCTCTACCCCGTCCTCCCTTCAGCGCTCACACAGATTTCAAAGTATAAGAGAAGATCCATAAATTCTCACTGCAATCCTGTCAAACAGTAAATTAAACTCTTGCAAAGATTTTTTAGCACAGTATTTCTCTGAGCTAGAAAAACAACCAGACATTTTGGGCTTTGAGTTTCCTGTTAACTGTAGTAAAAGCCACAAAAATTATATTTTGCATTATAATTTGTTGTACAGTTACTCAGCTCAACTTTATGCTATTTAAATTCCAGTCACATTGTCCATTGCTTGCTGGCACTTGCTTTATTTTCACATTTGGTTCAACTAGCAATATTGATTAATTTTTAAAGCCATTACACTTTGCTCATTTATCTTTGGGAAAAGTGACAAACATTTTTTGCAAAGTTCATATTGATTGCTAGAACGGTGAAGACCAGCTTTGGCACAAAAACTTTTCACTTTGAAAGCAAAATGGTCAACTTCAACGATCACATAGTTTCCTTCATTTAATGAGTGTTATGATCTGTCCTGGTTAGAGAGAGGGTGGAGTTTACAGTGTGGGTGGGACCAAGTTGTTATTCTGTATCACACACCGAATGACCTGGACCTGGACTCAGCAGGAAAAGCCAGGTGCCCTTACTGGAAGTTGGCCACTCCTGCCTGTCCTGCTCCAGCAGGAGGGTGACAGCAAAGGATCAGCAGACTCCATCCAGGGATACTTTTCTGGGACACGGTGCTGAGGCGAGGCTGTGGCATGGCTCCCGTGCATGGCGCTGCAGGGACAGTGATCAGGGGCAGCACGAAGCTGGCATCCCAGTGGGACCACTGTCCCCTGCCCTGGTGTACAGGAGCATTGGAAGTGGCACCAAAGGCATTGCACAGAGCTGAGCTCGGCAGAGCAGCGGCACAACCCCTCTCAGATGACCCAGCTTCCAGGGGGTTTGTCTATCACTGTTTTCCATTATTTTGGGCTGGGAAATATTAGCCATGGGAATTCCCCCACCACACTGCCTTTGTTTCCTGACTACCATTTTCAGGATCATCCTATTGCCTTTGTCTTGAAAAAACACATAGACACAACCCACGGGGAGTGTCTGCCACCTTTGTTCTTGTTCTGGTGGTGAATACCTTTCCGTGGGTAAAACACCTTCTCTTTTTGTATTGTACTGTGGGTGTCCTATTCCATCATTTTGTGTTTTCAGTAAGTTGTTAGGTCTCTCCTCTTTTGTCCCTCCTTTACTGGAAGGGGCAGGGGTGTGGCTTGTTTGGAGTTTAATTTCTTGCTGCTGTTAAAATCAGCACATGCTCCAACGGCATTGTCAGGTACCAACATTTCACAACATCTGTTAATACTAAGCAAAGTCTTGATTTCTACACAAAATAAAGGAACAGTAGGTTTCCAAAAGATACCTGACACAGAAATGGGAACAGGGATACAACTGTATTTTAAGGATTCTGTACAGACTTACACAGAAAAATATTTTTTATACATTTTCAAAACAAAGAAAATGTTATTAACTGCTTAAGACTATTCTCAGTAACAAAACTAAAACCCTGGACCTGGAGTGGCTTATGCTTGGATGAGCACACCACTATTACTATTGTGCTGTAATACTGGAAATGTACATTCAACAGAACTGCCACCTCCAGGACATAACAGCAGCACCAAAGTGTGTCATATTTTCAGTATTCTTAAGTGATTTTCTCCAGGCAGAATGCGCCAATGAGCAAAACTCAGACACTTGGGACAGAGATTTTTTTTCCTCAGTTGCTAAAACAAGTCTTACTTTTGCCAGATTTCACGTGGAGTCTGGAAAGTCACAGGGAACTCAATTCATTCTGCAGTGACCATTCCACATTCCTGTCACCCAGAAGCACACATACCTGCATCTGTGAGGTGAGGGAGGTGTCATCCATCACTTCCTTGTGTTTTCCAGTAAGGAACATAAGGAAGAGATCATCTGATAAAGCAAATAACATGTGAAATTAAACAGAATCCACATTTCTTTTTTCTTGCATCTGTTGAACAGAAAAATGTAGATATAAACAAACCAACCCTGCAGTTTTGTGAAAACACATCCTATGTCAACTTTTCCTTGCATCACCCACTCAGGGCAGTTAGGCTGCAGACTAGTATTCTACAGGCAGGGAGGAAGGGGATTGTCTCTGCTTAAGTGTTTCTAGGTTCTTCTAGAGCTGTTGGGAAGCAGAGATTTCCATATGGATGTAGCTCTGGTACAAACAGTTGTCACCTGAGCAGGGAAGGCTTCCTGGAGGGTTAGAAGCAGGTGCCCTGGTACACATGTGAAAGTGAGCTAAGAGGACTCAACATGGTGTATTCAGTGCCAGATGCTACTGCCTCTATATTGCCTCCTCAGCTGCAGGACTTAGTGAAAACCCCTGCCAAATAGCAAATTCTGATCTCTATCAGAGTGCTCCAGTTCCAATTTTGTCTGTTCCCACTTATGCACTATACCATACTACCAGATACCTATTCCATATTCCACAAGGAATCAAAAGGAGCTGAATTTAGGGAGTTCTGAAAAACACACAACCAATCGTCCCATAGCACAGTAAATTACCAGATAGAAACAAACACTGTTGGACAGCTTAGAAAAACATGTTTTCTATTTATTTAAAAATAAGTTTGTAGTTACTACATTGCAGTGACAGTAATTCTTACACATACATTCTAGTTTGTATAAAAGGATTCAAAGTATTATGCATCAAAACTAACATAGAAAGTGTCCACATAACAGTAAAGAAATTTCCAATCCATATGTACAAAAAGAAAGGGCACTGTTATCCTGGTGAGATACTTCAGGTTATATATAACATGATAATCTAGATTTCTGGAAGGAAAAAAGCCTTGATAAAGCTAAAGAATTATAGTTTTCAAAACTGTTACTCATTACATACAACAGATTTGTGTTTTACATAATTCTGTACAAAATAAGTGTAATTTTTAATCCGAAAATCTGTCAGTTTTAAATTAACCTTTCTAGGTAATTTACTTGACGTTGAGCTCCATTCTATACATATTGAAACATTATGACAGAATTTAATTCAGGCATGATCATTATCCAGTTGTCCACCACACTTCTGCAATTTTAGTATGGTCCAAAAATGTAACTTCTGTATGGTCTCAATGCATTAGCAAACCAACCCACGCAGTTGCACAAAACAGTACATGTACATCCCACAGTACATGATAGGTACTTTTGTTTCTTTCTACTCCTAATTTGTGTGACCTCATTCTTTGTTCTTTCAGTGTAGAAATTCATAGTATAGTACTACTTTCCCTCCCTAAAATGTATTGTTTGCGTTATTTGAAGTGAATTTCCTGATGTATTTATCTGCATTAAAAAGGACCCAAATGACTACTTGTCTCACTACATACCTCCTAAAAGCTAAATTTATTCACCCTTATTTTATTGCAGCATATAAGGTTTCTCTCTAGAGTGCCTTGAGGCTGTTAGAACCTTGGGAAAAGGGGCGGGGGGGGAAGGGGTGTGAGTGGGAAGCAGCTAATCACCTTTTTCTGCAATTTAAGATGTCTTTTAGTCTGGCTTCCTGGCACGTTTCCTCCTCTAACACACTGTAAAAATGACATGGTGAATTCCCGCATTAAAATCAGCAGAAACACAAGAGCACCTGGAGGTTAGCTCTGGTTTAAAAGCTACCTGCTGTTTGCCCCAGACATCAGAGGAAGTGAGCAAGCTGTATTCACGATTTAAAAACAAGAAGCTACGTAAGCTGTCAATGCCAGATTTGTTATTTGAAACACATTGTCAAGCCTTGGCCAGTTTTATGAAAAGTAATACGCTTTCCTCTGCATACAAACAAACATGTATATACAGTAATTTACAGCAGAAAACTAACAGCCCTTTTATCAGTTGAATATCCAGGTCCCCTTGGAAACCAATCTGTTACAAGAACTTCAGGGATAAAAGAAAATATATACTCATTTTATACAGTTCATTTGTCTTCATTTAGGTCGTAAACAGAAAATGAGTTTTTGCTGTTTCTAGGTGAGGTTTCAAAACCCTCTACCTTCTCTATCACAGCACTCTAGCAGAGTTAAATAATTAAGTATTTTAAAACACTGTTAAAAAAAAGCAAAAAGAAAAACCTTTGACAATCTACTGTCAACAAAAATATACTATTTTAGAATAAGGTAAGGACTCGGGACACAATGTAAATATTGTGGTATGGCTATATTTTAATTGACCAGTGATGTTAAAATTACCTTAGCAAGATTCACATGCTACAAATAAAATGTGAATGTTGATGAAAGTGACCTTAAAAACCTCTAACCTCCAATCTACTATATAAATACAGGGTGAAAGGGTCCCATCCAGTTAAGCCTATTGCTTTTATAGAACCAATCAACTATTTAGCATGTGCCTAAATTCAATTTACATGCTAAAGCCTTTATTTGTAGTCCTCGATCCAACAAATGTTAGAAAAATATTTTAAAATGCTGTGTAAAAATTGTAACAAGCTTGAAATTACTGAATGGGCAGACTATTTTTATGTTGCATGTAGTCCTTTTTTTTGGTAAGATAAAAGCCTCTGGCACAGAATTGGTACTTAATAATATTTGTACAGCAATATAGTGAATGAGCTGTCTCTACACTACAATTTATTTTTTAATAGATATTAATATCTATACGTGCTGCATCAGGGTCCTTTATCAATTAATAGCCTTACAAATATTAAGCCATATTAATATTTAACTCAACCAACTCAACCTTACAAGTCTATCAACAAACTGATCACAGGTACAAACCAGACACTGTACAAATAAACATCTGTAAATCTTTATCACAGCAGTCGAATCACTGGAGGAAGACATTTCTCTGTAAAGTTGCATCACTGGTCATTGCCGAGTGACAAAGAGCTCTAGTTCAATATTGACAATAATAATGAACACTACAGTGGTAAAATTTCAGTTCAGTTCCTAGAGAACACACTAACAACAGAAACAAAGTGGCTAAAGAGTTGTTACGTATGTAGGCACAGGTACAATGATTCTTCTTAAACATTTAGAGCACACTTAAGACAGAAGCAGAAGTATTTCCTCATTGGTAGTTAAAGAACACACTGTTATCGAGATACCACTCAGCAGCAAATACCAATTTTAACGTTTCCCAGTATAGTGTAGAAATACCAGAACAGTATCCTCATATCCATAGCAAATATAAACAAATTTAATGAATAAAACTGAGTTAATTGCTGCCAGGTCATTTGCATGTAAGTGACTATGAAGCTATGTTATTTACAATGCAAATGTAAAACAATCACATGAGGTTTTGATACTCCATTTTCTGAACCAGTTGTTAGGTACTTGAGGTGCCATTATAAAACATGCATACAACTAGTTCTTAAATTATTTCAGAACACTGACCAATAGTTTATTGCTCACATTTAAAAACCTAAGACTGTAATCAAAAGCTCTTTTTCTGTATTGATACAGTATCTCACAACCACCTCAAATAATAAACTTTTCCCCAACCAAAATACAGTCTGATGGTGACTAAAGTCTCATAAATAAAGTTTGCAACCTAGTGAAATTAAATTATAAAAAATATAACTTTTAAATAAATCTGCTATTAATTTCTAATAAATTTCTAGCGTTGCTTCTATAAAAAATTGACCCAAACTATCCACAGTTTATTTTTAAAGGAAAAACATTAATGTGTCTAATAAGAATCAAAAACTTACTGGCTAAAGTCACCGATATTACTAGGTGGGAAGCAGTACCCATGTTCTGCAGGTAAGGCCTTCTATCCTCGTAAAATTAAGATGTACAATCCTCTACCTACTGTTAAGGGAATGCAGATTATTTCAGTCTCCAAAACTCACACACAAGGTATTTTCGATATATAAATATATACATAAACATGCCATATAAAACATTATTACAAACGGAGTAAATACAGAAGATGAATTTTAGATATAATCTATTTTATATATTGCAATGCAGATAACATCAGGAAATTACACATTTTCAAATGATTGCCTTCATCAGTGAGATTTGACAAAATTAACAAGTAGAATCAATCAGTTTTGAATTGTGAAGCGGTATTGCAACTGTACAAACACAGTTTGTTATCTTACCACACGTTTAGTGACTCATTTTAATCAGATGATAAAGAAATACTTGTTAGAAAAAATAAATATGTCAACAAATCAAATCCCTGGCCCCAGATTCAAATCCATAAGAATTCAAAGAGGATCTGGAAAATATCTCAGCCATTTTTTGTAGCAAAATGAACTACCTAAAACTAGGTAGGGTGGATACTAATCTGCTATCGACAGCAGCATATTTCTATTAGTCTTGGTGGCAAATACCAATATTCTTTGTTCAAACTTTTAGGCTTTTTTGGTAAGAAAATAAAAGAGTGAAGAATCAGGCCTCAAATACATATACAGATTCTGTGCAAATTTAAGATCTTAGTTCTGCATGTCCTCCTTTCCAGACATTGCAGATGATGTGTAAAAACAAAAAAAAGTATAACCAGAAAATTTTGGTTACATTTTTGTACCATACCAGATCTCAGTAAATACCACTACTTATTATTTTTTTTCCTTGAAACTGGACAATACTTTTTTTTCTTAAGTGATAGAAAATGTTATTAAGGTTTGTTTGTAAAGGTATAAAATAACTAAATGTACCATAAACAAATAAATAACTGCTTTTCTTTTCCAGAGCAGTACATATAACAATACATTCCCCTAAGTCATATAGTTATCATTTACAATAGACAACTTAATTTTAGTAAGGATGCAAGAAATAATAGAATACAAGGCACAATCATTAAATGGAATTTTTCTTTAGGGTGTATATTGACATATGTCAGCGTGATATACCATAAAAAGTGCAGAAAAACACAATGTGCAATGAGACCACTGTATAAAACATGATTGCATAAAAAGTGATTTGGCCTTTTAACCCTAATAATTGAAAATAACCAATCTTCCCCTTAAAATTAAACTATAAAGTATGACATTTTAAAATTTTCAATTCTAGTGCTATCTAAAAAATCCTGAAAAAAATTTATACCTGGGTAATATTTTAGACATATGTGTTTATGTATATATTAATATATACACATACACTATTCTTTGTAGGTCATTTCGGCCTCTTAAGCATGTCTAAAGTTGTAGAAACAACAATCAATCTGGATCAGAAAGTAAACATCATAATTCCATACCTGTCCTGTAATTTCCTTGAATCCTTTAACCAATTATACATTTAGACTAGAACATCTCTGTCAAAGGACCCCACCAGTGCATTATTTTCTACCAGAAGTACCAAAAAGGATACATTTCAGAACAATGTTAACAACTTACTATTTAAAACAAGACACAGCTTTTATCACTGCAAATGGTATGCTGTACTGACACTCAAAAAGAAAAAACGGTTTTTCACTGCACTGATTCTCAGTCTTTGGCACAATAAACAGAGATTTAGTGATTGATACAAGAATCAAGGTCTGAAAAATTAGACATTAGTCAAACTTTTTCCAATGTGGATATATATATTTGTGATTACATTTTTGCTATGTTTGGCAGAACTTGGATAAACAATGGCCTGTGCTAGGCTTCTTTTGCAGCTGAACGTTCCATCACAACTGAAATTACACATTTTCAGATTAGCAAAGTTTGGTATTGTATTATTTAATAGAAATGCAAGTGAATTTGCTGCCGCTTTTTGCCGAAGTCTGCCTTCCTAGGCGACTTGACTTTACAATCAAAGTGTATGTTGCTTGGTCAAAAATAAATTTCTGTTTTCAATTTGTGGCAATTAGAAGTTCTATTACCTTTTTTCAATTGTGTAGAGATATTACATACTACTTGAGCAGAGTAGCTCTGAACTCTGTACGTCAGTCAGAAATTGCTTCAATTATTCTCAACTGTGAACAAAATGACTGTTGAAATGTATAACCTATTTGGAGGGCAATAAATAGCAAAAGTTTAAAATATATATTTCTTTCAAAGAATGTTATTTCAGTTTATCATTTTGCTAAATTTTTCTCCTCAATCAGAACATACTCTTCTAACCCATAATAGCAGCAGGGAAGCAGAAGTCTGTTCTGCTGTTCCTTAACTGTACCTGCTTCATAGCATTCTGCAGTAAAACCCTTGGTAAAAATTACCAACCGATTAAATTAGCTTTTGCTTTTTCAGTCAACTTTCGGACTCTGCCTCTGCTTGAAGTTCCAAAAGTTAAGGAGGTGTCTTCAAACAATAGCTGCCTTTGCTCTTCCTCAGAGTCATCTTCATTGTAAAAGGCTGTCCTCCTACCCTGGTTTCTAGTTCTCATGTGAGGTTCAGAATCTTTAAGCTCTTCAGAACTCTCCTCCATAGGCTCACGTGTCTTTTTCCTCCTGCTTCTTGTTTGCATTTTAACATTTGCAGGAACTAAGAGGTCTGAGCCTGGCTGGCGGCTCTTTATCTTCCTTTTTGGCTTTCTACCCCCTCGGCCTTTTTTTTGTAACAAGTCTTCTTTCACATTATTTTCAGAAAGAGAATTGCATGTAGTAGAAACAGAGGCTTCCTCTGGTATATCCCTTGGGGTCTGGATTGTGTTCTGCTCTGCAACCTTTTGCTGTTCAACAATTTGTAGTTTTTTTGGTTTCCTGCCTCTTTTCTTGTGCACCACCACTTCACAGCCGCTGTTATTAGTCTCCACCTTGGGCTTCCGTCCAGGACCTCTTTTAACTGGAGGTTTCAAAGGCTGTCCTCCATGTCCATTTACCTGAATGCTTCCTGATGCCAAAGCATTATTCTTGCAATCTGCTGTAAAGAAATAGTGCAGAAATGTACACATCATATAACAGATTTGCATTTCCATTCATTTTCACACTGCCTTAATAAAATTCTTACTAAAATATCTGAATGGGTTCACAGTGATTGCCAATCTGTCAAAATCTAAGAAACCCAAATTTGTACTCAGAAAGTTTCATTCTAGTATGGAATGAGGACTAACTTCTAGTTGGATTTAGCATACAGTAGCTGCAAGGAAAAAACCCAAGAAACAAAAAAAAACCAGGAAAAATGCAGGGGGGGAAAAGGAAGGGGAAAAAAGGGAACAGCTGAAGGGTTTGTCTCAGATGATACAACACCAGTGGACAAAACTCTTATTTTGTATCTGCAACTGCAAGGATTAGCAATGCTTCACAGTAAGTCATCTCTGGAGACAAAGATTTTCTTTCAACCTGAGGTAGCATCTTTGGTATCAAATTTGTACAGATTTCTCACACTAACAGCAGAATGTACTTGCTTGGAGACTTTTACAGGGTATGAGTTTTTATTGCGTAAGAGGAACTCAACTTCCTCAGAGGTGCATGACACTGGACCTCTTAGGAATATGTTCTGACACCACAGCCCTTGCCTAAAACATGGCCAAGAACAGGCTCATAGCCAGCATGATAGTTCCTGCAGCCTTTTCATGAAACACCCACACACAGCTTCTGCTGTGTTTGAATGTGCACCATCATGCACTAAAAGCACAGACCTCCTCTGTCCTGCGAGTGAATGTAAGGAGACACGACTGTGTCAACAACATTCAGAAACTCCTGACCAAACATCCCATCCTATAACAGATGCATATTTAGCCATGCAATGTGGGAACTGCTGGGGCCTTTGTGAGAAAGCTTACAAGCAATGGACTGATGATTTAACTTATCAGAACACAAGCTGCTTTTTCAGAAGCATGGATGAGTAAGAAAGAACTCCTTGGGGAGAGGACTACAAGGAGTAGGCAGATTAATTAGATGGGACCCAATTTGCAGACTACTGTATCCCCATTTTCAGAGAAAATATGTTTAATGGATCCACCTGCTTCAAGCATCTTCCTAACAGTTCAAAGCTCCTTCATAAACAGGAAAGCTTTCTGACTAGGAGATCTTATTTCAGCCTCCACAGAAGCTTTGAATTTTAAGGTATTCTGACATCAAAAGACCAAGCAAGCTCGCTCAGGAGATTTCATGAGCTAGGTCCAAGCGGGCCATTCAAATATACTAAACAGAAGAAGTAAACACTACATAAGTTTTCTTGCTGTGCCAAAAAAATGAAAATGGACTTGCAGCTGGGGTCCTCTGATCCTTATGCTTGTTGACACACACAATGTCATCACACTCAGTGTTACTGACCCAAATATAACCCACAGAAGTTTTATGAGATTAAACACACAGGATTTAAAGTGTGACCATGCAGAAGTCTGCTTTGGAATTTAGGAACTTTTAACATGACATTTGTAATAATTTAAATTAAGGTACGGATATGTTAACATCTCAAAATCATCTCGACAACAGTTATCACACCATGGAAATGGTGTTAAGAGTAGTTAAAACTGTGCTAATTCATCAAGAAAGAAACTAATGGTGACTGAGTTGTTCCTTTACATTTCTCTATTCTGCTAAATCGTAATGCATTCTAACTTCCCTACCCCCAAATTACCACAACTAAAGTACAACACTACAGTCACTACATCAGTAACTCTAAGGGTGGGGAGGAAGTTCCAGACAAATTTGGTACCTTGTGGATTAACAGTGGAAGATTTTACTTTGCGCTTGATTTGCTTCTCTTTCTCGGGATTTTCTCTCGTGGAGTTATTCCTAGTGTTATGACTGTAATCAGATGGGGTAGGGTTTGATACAATATTCTGGTTCTTGGAATGTTTGGTTGAATTCTCCAGTACTAGAAGGATAAAAAGAAAAGATTATCAAGTCGAGTAGTTTATACTACATTCAATCTTGTTGGGCTAAAGTGGAACTCATGTTATACTACAAACTATTTGACTCAGTGATCCAAAAGGAAGAAAGCTTCCTAGATAAAACAACAAAGCCTAACTTGTCCAATTTTCCTCTGAAGAGCTTCAAAGGCCCACCTGCTTGAAAACAGAACCAGTCTTAACTGAGAGAAATATATTAGATTTCCAAAGAGCCAGTTTTATCTTTAAAAAACATTCATAGCTTAATTTTAGAAAAACCAAAACCAAAAACACCCCAACTTGCCTGACTTCCCTGACCCTGCAGTAGTATTAGGCTTTGTAATTAAAGGCTTTATAGTTAAAGGCTTTGCTCCTGAAGAAGTTGAAGGTTGCTCTGGAACAGCCACATCTGTTATCCCCCTATTGCTTCGAGTCCGCACAAGAGAGGAGGCCTCAGCAGCTTTTCCATTCATCTGAGGCGGAGCGTGTCTCAGTGCTGTCGACCGTGCAGGTGCAGAAGATGATGAAGTGGCAGAAGTTTCTGCCTTCAGCTGGGGTTTTATTAATCTCCTCTTCCTTTCAGGGCTGCAAAAGGAGTAACAATTTGTATCCTGGATGACCACCTTGTCATTTTACAGGAATAAATAAAATTAAATGCTAGTGTCTGAGATTGTGGGAGTAAAACAATCACCTCTGCATGAAGTATGTTAAAAATATGGCATTTACTGTGGAAATTCATGTAAGTTGTGAGCTTCTGGAAAGTGAATCTTTACAATAAATACTATAGTTATATGATAAAGCATGATGCCATCACTATCCTAACGATGCTGTTTTACTGTACACATTTAGCAGTTATTTGAATTTTAAGCACTTACACTAGGATAGCTCTAAGTAAAGTTTAAAACTCTTCCACATCATAGGGACTTGCATGTCAAAGCTACCATTCTGCAATATAGGGAATAGTAAAGGAAGTATTAAGAAAAAAACACACTAAGTTTTATTGTTTAGGTACGTCAAAATTTCACAGCATTTATTGAATACTGTAAAGGAATTCATGTACCTGGATGCAACACTACTGGAAACTGAGCTGCTTCTACTTCTTTTTTTCCTTCGCTTCTTTATTGTATTTCTTTTATGAAAGCGTAGGGCAGATTTATAATCTGATAAAATAGAACTTATGTGTTCTTCAAAGAAAGCAGAAAGGCGCAAGCTCATGCTGTAGATCTAAAAAAGAAAAGCCAGTAAACAAGTTTTGTACTTCTCCAAAGTGTCCTTTTACTTATTTATCAGCGAACAATAACTAGAAAAGTAAAAAGTGATTAATATAGAAACGTTTTAGGGAAATTTACAATCTGCCTCAACAAATATATGCTAACACGTGTGTGGGTTTGCTTTAACTATTTTCATGGTTTTGAAAAGTGTATCACAACTGAAGATGACATGGAAAAGGAAAAATTAGAAAAGCCTGTCTTTCAATTGCCTTTCTAGAATGTATCCCTTTCTAGTTTCAACAGAAATCACAAAGAGAGATCCTTAATGTAATTTTACTGTATCATACCTAGGGTCAAGAAATCTTATTTTCTCCTTTATTAACTTGCATTCTTATAACCTATATTTGAACATCAGTCTATTCCTTTTATAGATAAATTGATACTACAAGTAAGTTGGCTGCAACAAATGTATTGGAATTACTTAGGTGCACTGGTTTTTTCCCATCTCTAGACTTGGATGATTTGCAGAGACTATCAAATTCAGTTGAGATCATAAGTAATTATTTGAGGACAGTTACTATTAGTTCTGGAAACACAAAAAACACCAAAGTGACCTGTCTTTGAGGAGACACAGCACCTTCAATGAAACACAAAGACAATATTGAACCCGTTCCTACTTAATGATGCACCAAACCAGCTGAGTGCCAGACTTGACAGGTTTGACAGATTCTGCACTTGTTCCTGGAGATAGCATGCAAAGGAATGTGTGTCTGATGTGCCAAGCAAAAAAAAAAAATAGCTGATGACTTTAGCTTTACTGTTCAAGAAAGCATCAGTGACATCAGTTTACTGTTCAAATAAGCATCAGTAAGTAGCATAAAGTAAGATGCTAAAAATATAAGTGCATGACATAGTAAAAATATCACATTCAACTACACGTTGCATGCACTGAAACCACATAGGTTCTAGAATATTAAAACTCTTGACATAAGAACCTTCCACTTCTGAGTAAAACAAAAAAAAGACAAATTTATTACTATACCAGTCTGTTTGGAAGAAACATGAAAGAAATTAAAATGTCAAAAGAATCGATGAAACCACACAGAGGTAAAGATAATGTCAGGTATGATGAGGTCAAGGAGAGAAAGAAAAGCCACGAAAGAATCCAGACCTGCCCAAAAAGCCCTGCCATTTGGTGCAACTGAAAGAGTAATTCTTTTATGGGGTATGGCAGCGTCAACAGTGAGTGGGCCTGTCTGCTACTGACTAGGGAGTAATCGCTGATCCTGCTAGTCACCTACTAAGAAATTTGTGCCCAAGTCTTAAAACAATGAAGTTCCAATAATTAACTTGCTATTTAGAACAGCCAAACATAAAAGCTCTTAATAAGTGTGGTCTTAAAACCTAACACACATTAGTAGAAGAAAAGCTGCACAGAAGCCTTGAACCTGTGTAAATATGCATCCATAATTTAACTGCTATCAGATACTGCACCTACTACTAGCAGGACATCTCAGTACAAATAGCTTTGTAAGCTGACACTTTATGTAAACTGTCCCATTTCCCAGAAGTCCTAAGGAGCTTCATTAAATCCTACTGCATAGTGGTGAACAGCACAGAATTTCAACATCCTCTGCTGTCTATACCTGGATATTTCAGTTTGGGGCAACCTTTATAGTAGAGAGGCTCCCTGTGTGTTTGTTTTGAAAATCTGGTTTCTTCTCCAAAATACCAGTTAAATTTCACAACTGTACTCATAATCCTTCTTCTACAGAACTTTTCTTCCATGTGGTTCTCGGTTTAGACCCACTTTCTAATATCTCCTTGTGAAACACACATGCAGAACATCAGAACTTTTGGTATTTAAAGAGCACACATTCCTTTCCCTTCAAATACAAAGTATTGAGCTGTACTAGTTTCTGAGAAACTATAACAGTTTCTCAGAAATATTCATATTTTAAGATCAGAAATAATTAAACTTGTTTTTTAAAAGAAATCAAATTACACTGTCTCTCTGCTTTTTCAGTCCTGTATTGTTCAGATGTAAGTGTTCTTTCAAACAACAGCAATGGAAAACAATAAAATCTTACCCTTGATCTTTTACTTGGTGTATAGGCCTTGGAATTGCTGAAAATAAGTCTCACATCTTTACATAACTCCATTGGTGACTCATAGTTGCCAGCTTCCAGTGTTTCTCTAACAGTAGCAAAGTCCATAGGAGTGTCAATAATATCTCTATAATCCTGTTTAGAAATAGCAAAGCAATTTATTACAATTTTTCTCCCAAGCCTTAATATATTATTTTTATTAGGATGAGTTTGATAAACCTGTTTAACCAAAATGTCCTCTTTCAATAGGTATGGAAGACTGCTGAAGACATTTTGCCCCTTTCCACTAATATACAACATACCTCCCTTGCAGGCATACTTAGCAGGGTTAAGGTTAGAAGTTAACTGATAGATGATTTAATTCATTTTATAAACCGATTTATTGAAATGCAGAGCTCAGAATTTTGTGTCCTAAGGGTTGCATTACTGACACACTGACATGAAGATAACAGTGATATGAAAGTCTGACTACAAGCCTTCCGGGTGGCTTAGCAACTCAAACTTAGGACTGAGACTAATACTGTTCTTACATATTAGCTTTAAAATATGAAGTTTGAATACTTGAGCCTGGTCAGAGGTTTATCACATCCTTTCTGAAACCTGAGCAGTTTCCCAAATGGAGTCCTGGCAATTTACAAATGTAACGAAGCATTCAAAACTCCACAGGCTCAGGTAGGACCCAATTCAAGCCAATGACAGAAAACTTTTTTCTAGGCTATGGAAGAAACAGAGAAATGTTCATACAAGAAAAAGCTTAAACACCAAATTTAACCAAAAAGTTTAAGTTAATCCATCAGAGCAAACAGAACCTGCAGGAGTGCCTCTGCATGTTAAACAGGCTTGTAGCACCAGGGAGCAGTGTGTTTCATGCCTAAGCCTAGTAGAGTGCTCTCTATCAGGTCATGTGAGGATCTCAAACACATAGGGCCACTTGTAGTTTGCCACAGCATAAAGTTTAGGTTACTTCAAAAATAATGGTACCCAGTGGCTGCAGAAGTGTCAAGACAGATCTACTAGTGACTTCCGAGAGAGAAGCATTTCTTTTCTCTAATTGAGACAGTTATTTGCCCAAGTTAATCACCCTGGAGTGATATTTTACAGAACTTAAGACATGCTAGAAGGAAAGCAAGCAAAATCTTTGCTATATTACTTTAAGTTTTCATATAATCTGAAATGAAACCAATGATCTTTGACAACACGTCACATGCAGCAACCAAATATATGCATTTCATATATATGACCATTCTTCAGTCAGAAAAGGAAAGATATCTTAATTGCAAAAGCTGCAATTTACTTTAAAAGCTGTAATCTACTTAATAATAAAATATTTTCCAACAAATGTATCTGAGCAGAGAAGTATTATTTATTTTGAAATTAGTTGAAAAAACCAGTGAACATTATTAAACAAGTGACAATTAAGTGCTGAAAAGAATTCTGTCACTATAGCTGCCTGAAGCTTCAATTGAAAGAACTGAAAAAAATCATCAAAGTTAAAAAAATAACCAAACCAACCCACCACTTAACAACTGGATTATAACCAGTTGTCTTGTCCTAAAATACTCACTGGATACTCAAGAAGATCCACTGGTTGTCGAAATGGTTCTGAGTCTTCACACTGAAAAATGAGATTCAGCAGCTCCTGGCATTGCTTCTTCCATGACTGAATGTCATATGACTGAGCCCTGTTACGTAGCCGCCGCTTCGGCTGATGATCCTGAAATGACAATATTGCCTGGTATATATTAAATAAACTAGCTGCTTTTACAAAATCTAATAGGAAAGTTACCCCACAGGATATAAATGAATTCACAACATGCAGCAGCACAGACAAATACTTTTACATTGAACAGTTCAGTAGAACAACATGTCACTAAGTTTAAAACTTTCAAAAAACTGACATTACACAATACTAGAAATATAACTTTTACATTCCATTGTTTACAAATACATTTTAGCAATTGTAGCACCAAAAATATAAATTAAAAAATATAACAACATTTACCTTTCTTTTTCTAGTGGAAGTCCCTGGCACATTTGTGTCTTTCTCTTCTTCCTTTGAGCAAGATAATGAGTCGCATAAAAAGGTTAAAAAGATAAGCATATATGAGTAGGCGAGTTCTTTTATACTTTAAACTTATTTGAGTCTTTACAGTCCTACCCCCGTCCCACTGAGAAGCATTTCATGTGACTGCCAATTTTAAGAACCTCTCAGAAGTCTAAGCAGCATCCTCCAGCAAACTATTAAAGCTCTCTGCACTAAAGGAACAGAGGAGGCTGGATTTTCACCCAGTTTCCCAGCTGACAGGAAGAAACATTGTACAGAAAAGTACACTCCACTTTCCAGCAGTGACTGAAACCAGTACTTTAGTCTTCCACAGGACAGACAGCAGTCTTGTTTCTCCAGTGCATCAATGCCAATGCCTAAGACACAACCACTTACCTCATCAGAGTCAGACAACACTTTCTTCTTCATTGTGTTGTATAATGGAATTATGTCATAGCAGCTCTGGTCTCTGTAAAAAGAAACACAAGCTAACATTTCTATTCATCACCTGCAGAATCAACTGTAATTTGCCTAGGAAAAGGAAAATATTCATGAAACCATTCCCAAATAAAATGAGAATGTGTTTAGTACTACATGAATACTAAGAGAACTGAAGTAATAAGTCAAGCTAAGCATCTGCTCAAAAAGTTGTAAAATATAGATCACTTAACAATGTGAATGTTTTAAAATTAAAAATCCTAATCCTTTACTGTGCATTTGTCAGCATCAGAAAAATCTAATCCTGTACTATATATAAGGTTTGAGGCCCATCTAGCTTTGTACAGAACATTACAGGCAATTTATTGTACAAAAGTGCAATTTAATAATTTAATTTAGCACCCACAATGTATGACATTTGAAATGCAAGTGTGTAAGGACTAACACTGTTATTGCACAAACCTGCATAATTAAAACAGCAAAACACAGTGATTTTCAATTCTTGATTAACACATAGAACTCCTCTACAAAGGAAAGCTCAAAGGTGTTCTACTGTGTAGCAATGCAAACCACTGGGAAGAAGAGTGGTTTGTAACACTTTTACCACTTGTAACTGTAAACACTCAGCAACTCCACACGGAATCAGAATCTGTAATGCAGGCTACTGCCATTACCACTAGAACAGCTGTGAGAGAAGGTAAAAAAAGATAAACTAACTGCAATACCCACCTCCCACTTCCAGATCTTTAAGGTACTTGGGCAACGTAAGAAACTAAGACATAGATTCTCAGAGGCATCTAGATATTTCATTCTCATTAGAACCATGGGCTTTACTTTCCATTGTCTAGGCCTTCCACCTTACAGTTACAACCATAAAAATAAAGTCTGGGCTTTACATGAATTGCTAGTTCACTTATATTAGTATATTAATAGACTCAAGCTATAGGCCATTATTAAATAAGAATATCTAAGAATATTCACTAATTTAGCTAAGCCAATTAAAAACATACACTTTGAAAAACCCTGAGCCGCTTAATTAATCATAAAAAAAACCATGTAGGACAAAGATGTTAAAGAACAAAATTAGTAACAGAAAAGCCCTTTAGATATATATCTGTTCCTAATGGTATATATTTCACTAAAACCTTTAACATCTAAAGCAGTTAAGTGTTTTAAATTCTCCAGCAAATATCAGAAATCACAGGCACTGAAGAAATTGAAGATTTATTTATGGACTTGAAGTCCTAGATTTCCAAATACTAAACAGAGTTCTAATGTTTTTTAAGAACACACAAAATAAAAAAAGAACTTGATTCAATTTAACACTGACTAACTGAATCACTAAAAATGTCACAATTTTTGTTAAACTAATGAAGTAGCTTGCTATGTCTACAAGGTGGAAACAGCAGCACTCATCGTGTACAAGCAAGCCAAGGCTGTGGGCACCGTAAGTTCTTACAAACTTCAGCTCTGTAGATGTGTCAACTGACTGAAAAATCTTAAATATTTGTCATTGAGTTTGTCTATAGATAATAATAGAATGTTTGAAAGACAGCTACAACTTCAGTCAACTACAAAGACTTTAATTTTTACTTTGCATACATATAAAGCATAATTTCCAAACCTATTATAAATTTTAATATAGATTTTAGAATAATGTTAACATAGCCAGTATTCAAACTCAAAATCCTAACTTACCAATTAATATATCTGTAACTCCATGAAGATACTCAAACCCATTTTTATCATTTAGGAGACAGTCTCTCAAAATAAAATGACATACCAATCTATGCTACTCAATGTATTATAAAACTTGTTTTGCAAACTTATGAATTCTTTGTCAACATAAGCTCTATTCTTTTCTGCCCCAACAGCAGACAACAGGTTTATTTAAAGTGTAGAACTATCTTACTTTAAAATTCAGACCTAAAAGACTCTTACCTTGGTAAGAGATAGGAATAACAACAGACCTACTAAGCAACTCACTTTATGAAGTGTAGCAGAAGATCTGTGACAAATTTGGCAGATTTGACAATAGGACTTCCAGGTTCATTAAATGTGCGAGTATTGTGTTCAATGTACCGGACTTCCCACATTAACGAAGAGAGGCGCCTGCATCAAAACAGTTGGTGGAAAAGAAAAGGGAAAAGAAATAATGACAATTTCTAGCAATGTATATGAACAGGGGAAAAAAAGTTACATCCTTCATCTCATTCACCGTTGTTTTCCATTACATCAGAAAATGTGCACATTGGATATGCTGGCCTAAGTGACCAGCAGCAGGCAGCTTGCTCTGGCTTCCCATTCTTATGTCACATTCTGTGTAATCTATACAAATGACAGTAAGAACATACAGCTGACACCCCTCAGGAAAACTCAGCTGTGACACTTCAGCTTTTATTTTTCCTTTATGATATATATAACCCATCCTGTATCGCCTTTGAACTCAGTTAAGGATTAACAAAACAGTAATAAAAACGTTTTAGAGTATATTTTTCCTGACAGACAATATCAGATTTCCCCTGATTTAATAACCTAACTATAGAATAGCCACATTATAAAAAATGATGCACAAAAGCAGAATTACTGAAAAAAATAGATCCAAATCTAAAAAGCAGAAAATAAAAAGATAGTAAGGACTGACAACGTAAGTTACAGTTTTAAGGTAAACCTTATGAAAAACCACCAAAAATCAAAAGTGATCTGAACAAGCCATTAAATGTAAAAAAAAAAAACAAACAACCAAAAAAACCCCACCTATATCTCACTATATATATATATCTCACTGCAAAGCACAAC
This sequence comes from Leptocoma aspasia, assembly GCA_013399835.1. Classification (NCBI taxonomy): domain Eukaryota; kingdom Metazoa; phylum Chordata; class Aves; order Passeriformes; family Nectariniidae; genus Leptocoma; species Leptocoma aspasia. Next base: position 2,604,395 of record VXAX01003950.1, read on the forward strand.
ACAGTGTGGTTCCTTATTATCTAACTAAGCCTCAGCAATATTACAAACTAAAAAGCCCAATTTATTGAAGGTGTCTTGATTATCAAAAATAATTGCTTACTCTTTTGACAAGAGAAACAAAATCCAGCAAAAAGTTCTCTCCATCTGACAGCAAAGTAGAGCATTATAGAAGAGAAAGCTGGATTACCTCATATGACACAATAAACACAGAATTCAATATTGCAATAAAATGATAAAAAACTGAGGTGCTTTTTTGAAAATGAAAACACAAATTTAGTTTAGAATTTAATCTTCATTTAGCATGTATAAAGCACTAAAAATGAAGTCTGAAACTTGGCCCAAAACAAAATCCTACCCATGTTTATTCAAAAGAAACTAAAGCGACACTGATTTTAAAACGAGAAATAGAACAAGAAGTCAAGGAAACTGAAGTAATTTAAAGAACTATACTCCTCTAACTATAAAAAAGAAACAACAACAACAAAAAAAAACCCACAGCAATTGCAATCAGAGTTTAGGAAAACATCAAAACAGTATCAAAAACTGTAAACTTTTTTTTTGTTGCTGTACAGCAACTCAGAAGTTCAACACCAATAATTTAAGAAGTCAGATTCTGTGTAGCTGCCTAAGTGATGCAAGAATATTTTTTAAAGCATATCAAGACAAAAAACCACTTGAGATATTTTTAAGGTTTCTCTTACTAAAATTATTTTGAAAGTACTTTAAAAAATTATGTGGAAACTTAATCCTTTGGACCAAAAGTCACTTTACTAACCCTGCAATTTGAATTTCACATGGAACAAGTAATTTGCATAATCAGGAATTTGAATGCCATGTAGTTCTAAAATACATTTTGGAGATGTTCAATCCTTTTTTAAGTTTTAGAAAATGGAAACCTAGATCAAGGATAGAAGATGAAAGAAAGTAAAAGCGCACACCCGTGACCACCTGCTAGTTTGGTATGACAGGACAGAGAGCTACCAAAAATACAGCTGCTGGTAGATCACAGCAGAACTGAGACTTGGGTCTAACCTGTAAAATCTGCTTTCCAGTCTTTGCTTAATGGTACTGAGGTCTGTGGGATATGCCACAACAGTGCAATACATTGGGTAAGCCTGAAGATCCACTGGTGCCACAAATGCAGAAGCAATATCTAGATAAAAAAAAAAAAAAAACAAACAAACCACAAAACCCCCAGTGTTATATACCACAAAGTTCCATAGCAGTTTCGAGATTCACCCCCCTGCAACATAAGCTATTTCTTCATGTTTGAAATGCATACCAGTTTCAAAAAATAACAGTAACTACTCTAGATATTCCAAATGATTTCCGATATTCTATTCAGACTGCTTGCTGAGGTGTGTGCTGTACATCCCACTGCTGCAGTGACTGGGTGCCCATTATGTTATGCATGAAGCACCACACTCCCCAAAGGCATAGCAAGTGCACATTTGAAATATACACATTTGAAAAGTATAAAAATTATACACAGATGAAGGCATGCAATTCAGTATCATTATTTACAGCACAGGCTCATTTCATTTCACTTTATATTGCCACTCTCACATCTTCAAACAAAGCAATACATTAAATTCCTGCCATAAAAGTTACAGTGCTATTTCAGCCTCTCTAAGATGTGGGTAAAATCCATGCTCAAAGTAAAACAGAAACACTCTCTCCTGCCCCTACCTAAAAGCAAAGAAGCCTTCCAAACCCAATCCAATATAGTGCTAGAGGACTGCTGAGCAATTTAAGCCTGTGCACCTAAACAACCTTGCTTTTCCCCTCCTGTACTTAGAATCATCATGAGGGGTTAGACACATCATTCTAACATCTTGTATCTCAAGGAACAATACTGCAATACAAAACCATAAAATCACCTTTAAAAGTCTCAAAATTCTTTAAAAACAGAAAATATGCTGCTGCTAAAAAGACTGCTCTTCTTCTAAAAACTGTTTACTTACTCTTTAGAATGTTCTAGCAACTGCTGCTTTGTACCAATATGCACCACACCTGCCATAGCCAAATCCCAAACTAAGTGGTCTGCCATACACCATAATGCAAAATGTAAAACGATTACTCTTAGATGGCACAGCAAAAACTGCTCAAATTTCATTTCCTCACAGTTGTTTTTTCTTTTAACATAAATCTCTAATTTGTTCTACTACACTGTACACATAACTCCTTTGTTTAGGAAGTAAAGGGAGGCTTCTTATGCAGTATGTCATCAAAGAAACCATATGGGATATACAGGCAATCAGAATTATTTCACGAGTTAAGAGGTTTTTGGCTTTTTTGAAACATAAATCTTACTTTGCATTAAGTGCTTCAAAAATCAGTTAAACAAAGTATCTGCAGCTTTTATATTTAATGCATGACCACTGTTAGCCCAAAACCTAAGACTGCTGATTGAACACCTTTTGATCCCCACAAAGATATACAGAAGACTTATAATTGAGCCTGTATTTACTGATGGATCTCCATCCAGACATCCATCTTTGATCAGGCAAATTTTGCAGCGATGCATTAAACATTTTAACAATTACATTTTCAGAAGCTGCCTGTAAAGAATAATTGCTCCACAACCAAATAGCTTTCCTAAGGTAAATCAATTACTTTTCCCTCAACATTTTGCATAATTAAGGAAACATGGGGAAGAAATCAGGAATTAGAAAAGGCTAATACAGGGAAAATCCATACATAGACATTAATTATCTAAGTAAACCTAT
>VXAX01003950.1:2607155-2675224 GCA_013399835.1 Leptocoma aspasia
AATCTGTCTCTAATTTAGTTAATATTCACTTAATCTTAAAGGCTTTAATTTTAACCCCAACACGAGATTCTGGTAGCTAAAGTTAAAAAATCAAGTAACTTGGTTTTAACAAAGAAAACCCAAACCCCCAGCATATGTCAAATTATCTACCAAAAAACAACAGTTACCTTGGGAAACAGGAAAGAATTTAGGTTTCATAAGTATCCACTATAAAAAAAAAAACTTCAAAAATGTTCAATGAGACAGTTTTGTTCCAGTTAATCAAGAGGTTAAATGTGTATTTTATCACATTCATTTTGGTAATTTCAGAAGTGCACATAGTTGGGAAAATACAAACCAAAAACATTTCCCATATTATTCAGAGTTTACCTAGAGTCATAAGTTGGTTTATCCCTGCAATAATTCTGTCACACTCCTCATCTCTGGTCCTGGATCCCCACTCTCCATCCAAAGGTTTGTAAAGCAATGTTCTACGTTCATTGTCAGTTAAAGGAACACTAGTTCCCAGTTCTTCTGGAAATACAGCTGGAATATAATAGGAAAATTACATAGAACATAAACGTTTGTATCTTGTGTAATACGTTTACCTGTAAATCAAAGATACCATTAAATAATTTTTACAAATGCATAGCTCTTGCTTTACTCAAAGACATTTTTGATGTATCCAGTATCCTTTCTGTATATTATTCTGTGTTACATTTAAATCCTTACAATACAGTTTGGTATAGAGGTCCTCCCTGAAGATTTATCCTCTTCTGAATAGCTAATTGTAAAATTTATTTTAGAACCAACTAAGACACTCTTTTATAACAGTTAAAACTTGTGGTTTGGTTTTGGAGTTATTCTGTGTTTAAAAGCCAATATTCTTGGTAATAAGTTATTTTGGTAAGGAATGGCAGATGACTTCCAGATAAAGTTTAAGATAACTTTGACATTGCTGCTAAAACATTCTCCAAGTAGTGGTTCTACATTGTCACCATTTTGAGTTCAACTGCTAAAACCACAGTTCCCGAGTATGCAAATTAATAGTGTTATCACCTTGTAATAACAAGTGTTATTATATATAACAAATAGTGTTCTCACACTATAACAAATTAATAGTGTTATCACAATTAATAGTGTTAGCATCCTTGAGGACATACCAATTTTGACAGTTTATACTGTAACAGCAGATTTTCAAAGTATGATGTTAAGCAGTCCTCTTAACAATCTTTAAGAAGGTATAATAAATGTTGATATTTATGAATATAGCAAAAAAATCAGGTTCAGGTTTAGTTATCTTAATCAGTACCTATTCTTTATCTGAAAATGGCTTTTCCTTGTTTAAAACAGGAATTGCCTCTACTAAAAAGTAAACAGGGGCAGTCTACTTTAATTATTTATTTTAATCATGTTAACCCTCTAACGCCTGTATTTTACTTATGACAAAGAGGTGCCTATTAAAAGAAGAATTGAACCAAAATAAAAATTTGAAATGAACATAATTACGACTTAAAATAATTAAGAATTATCCATGCTTACTTTTGAGAGACAATATAATCAAATGTTTCATGGAAAACACAGGAAAAAAAGGTCTATTCCACTTTGTTTTTAACAAGAGCTCTATGAAGTCTTAGAAAAACCCAACCAACCAACTGTGAACATGTGAACAGTGCCCATGCTATGCTGTCCACTCTGCAGCATGTGTTATCTGCTACATGTGCTGGGCCAGAGGGGGAGAAAAATCCTGCTATTACCAAACCCTCTCACAGGCACAGGTTGCATCTGCAATGCACTGAATGTTTGCAGGAATGCTGACATATCTTCCAGCAGCCAGTTCCCTCAAGCTGACCTAGGGCATAGGCTTATCTTCCTAATTGTACAAAGAGTTAAGTTTAACTGTACATTATCCATAGCAATTTTTGTGTATTATTTCTATTTTCAACATCACTCAGTTTATCTAGCATGGCTGTTTTTTCACAGTTCTTTTATCTTGATTCACTTTTAGATTAGTAATTGATTGAAAGATATTCTTAAAATGCAACTGGTTTGTGGGCCTTCCTCCCACTCTCCCCAAAACACAGGATTGTTTATGTAAAACCATACAACATTTTTTCTTCTTAAAATACACTTGCAAAGCAAATTATATTATTAACATACCATTACTTGGTATCAGCTCCATGTCCCAAGGGCTCATCTTCTCAGTATCACAATTGTCCCAGCTTAAAAATAACCACACTTAAATTATCTACTAATATTGCTTCAACAATGTAAATTATTTAATGTTTGTAACAAAACTTTAATTTATACACCACAGAATATTACAATAAACTAGTACAGTGAGATGCATGACTGAATTTAATGAAACTAAGTTTCTCAGTCAGTACTTCAAATGAAGTAACTAATTAACATAAAAAAGATTGAAGATAAATTTGCTAACCAGACATTGTAGCACTGAAATAAGCTATCCGGATAATCAGGCTGAAGAGGTTCCTGGCTTTCAATTGTTCCAAACCACCAAGCATCATCTATCACTGACCTGAAACGATCACCTAGGTAAGAACACAAAATAATTTCATCAATATAAGGCATGTTACCTTCCCAGAAAAGCAAGTTTAAGTATGTCTGGCTTGATCTTGAATAGAGAAATCCTTTTAAACATTTACAGCCTCAGCGGGCAAGCATGAGTCAATGCTCGGTTAAAAACCAACAAAACTATTAAATTCTTTCTAAAGATTGTTTTCTAACCAAAATGAAAGTCAATATGGCCTTCTGGAAAAATAACAATTTGAAAATCTACCTACATATTCTTTACTTATTAATGTATTTCGTAATTCCATATAAAAGGTAAGACATTTCACTGCTTTAAGACTCCTTTAAGACTCAAATCTACTTGCATTAAATCCTACATGCTACCTTAAAATAACTGAGCACTGTGACAATTCTGTATGGGGAATATTTTACAAGCTGCTGAGCTCGTCCTCCTTAGTTTCTGAAGTGCTTTTTCAGCAATGCAAATGTAACTCAAGAGGTTCATTCTCTTTACTATGCAGGCAATCTGACTGATAATAGAATAAAATTTATTAAAGCTTGCTCAAAAGGTTAGCAAAGTAATTTACTGTGACTTGCAATGGCTTCACTACCACAAAGCATTCACGCAGCTGAGAAAAAAGGTCAGAAGCATTATTAAAAAAAATTACACATGAGAATGCATGTATTACACACCATCATAAATGCTAACATTTTCTACAACACATGCCACAAAATTAAGAAACAATTTTAGCATAGTATTCTGTTCAATACAAGAAAAAAATGTAATTTAAGCCTGAAATTCCAAGAACTACACATTTTTATGTTCATGGGATTTGAATATATACACACTCTCGGCTGCTGCAGTATTTGTTCCATTTCAATATATCTGCCCAAATGCTTGCTGAAGTTGTCTGAAATAATAGGAACATAATAAATATATTCTCAAAAATGGTCTGCTTTTTTTACTGCATTTTTTTTAAATTTAATGGATCACAAGTAATTCAGGACAATTATAAAGCTTCTATTAATAGTCCTAAATGTGCTGAATAGAACCAAGTAAACCAGAAATATCTGAAATGCAAGATCAAAAACATAAATAAGGGCTGATGCTTTATTTTAAAAGAATCATTTCTTTTCTGAAGAGCTATAAAATTACAATTTTCCAATATGGCCTTCCCTAGTGATCAGTTTTACAAAGAAACATACATAGGAACAACTAGGACTGACTTCACTGAGCTGAACATTAAGCAGATCAAAACCACTTAAAGGGGCATATACTGGCAGCTGCTTCTAAGTCCTCAAGTGCCATAGCATTCCTACAGACAGAATGCTAAAGCAGAAAACAACATGAGTGAAAAAACTATCTCCTGAATCACTACTTTCCCCACGTCCTCTGTGCTACCTCATTTATGCAGAGATCAGTCCAAAATCTCTCAGAAGAAGTCGGCTCTAGTGCAATTTTCCAGAGCTGAGTATCCCTGCATAATGCTCGCTTGAAGATAACAAAAAATCTATGTGGAACTCACAGTGGCTGCTGTGTAAGAGACAGGTATGCTAACCTGTCTAAGACATGCAGCTGAAGTTGCAGGAATATTACTGGAATAGCTTTTAGCCCAAGTATTAAACTTGAAGTTAAACTGTAGTAAGATAAAGATATGCAATAAATAGAATCTGAAGGCAAATAACAACCTGTAATTTCAAACTTTGTTTGTTTCTTCTAAAAGGACTCATACATTAATATAAATTTAATAATAAAAAATAATAATTTAAAATTAAAAAATGAAAATATAAGCAAATATTCTTCCCTAAGACAAACAAAGCCTAAACAACAACAAAAATTCACATTATTTGCATTGGAAGCTTGATAAAAGGTCTTGGTACTTCCAATACTTTCTGTGTAGCTTCAATTTATTACAGATTGCAAATTTCTTGAAATACAGTACCAGCTCAGGAAGCCTGGCTAGGCTGTTCACAAACAAACTATGGCAATTATTCTCCTGCTGCTGCCATGATTTTGTGCAAAAAAATAGCATGGCAGAGGAGGACAAGACCACAGATCCATAACCATGAGGAAAGAGCACAGCTTAGTGACCTATTAGTAGATCTGCATCAACCTTGTCACTTATGAGATCTTTAAACTGTAATGATCTTTGAAGAAGAAATCAAGGTTTACATTTCTTATTGGATCAGAAGTTTGGGGTCTTTACCAAATTCCCTATAGAACTGAAGATGAGCTGTCTTTTCAGACAACATAGAGTAAAGTATGAGATGATATGTAACTTATTCCTATGGCATCATGTAATTTATACATTATAAGGTACACGACCTAAGGATACTGCTGAGGCACACAACCTAAGGATATCAAAGGACAGGAGATTAATTCATTCCATTGCTGAAAGGTGATCTTTGCCATTGTATGGAAAAGATGACTTGGAAACAGATCTGACAGGAGGACCTAACAGTCACGGGCATTGTTCCAATATCCAGTACTCCGAAATAACTGGGCACAGGCAAAGTAAAAAGAATCCAAGTTATTCCCTCGTCACTTGGCAGTGAATTATAACTATATACACTTCAGTGAAGCTAAACCATAGGGTTTAGAACAGAGTTCATAAAGTATAAGGAAATGGAAAGAGCATTCTTGTTGTACAATCTAGACACTAATTTGCAATTTTTGAAGAAGTATTCCCGTGTTTTCAGCAGAAATTTCAGAAATTGGAAAAAGAATAATCCTAGTAGCAATGGAGTTGTAGGAGAGCCTTCAATTAAAAAAAGAGATACAAACAATATATAGGCTACAAGAAGTTATCAGCTAGCAATAAATACCACATTCTAAAACCTATCCCTAACTATTCTTTCTGCAAATATACAACTGAAATTTTCTTTGCACTTTCTTTTAAAGATCACCTGCACTATTTTGCTTGCTTGCTGCCACTTTGGTCAAGGACTAAGTAGAAATCCCCAGCTAACTATGGGCAGAGCTTACTCACTGACTTCAGCACAGTATTAGGATTTCTTTACCGTAATCTATTTTTAAGAGTTATCACAAAAATAGGTAGACACTTAGAAAAACAAACAAACAAACCCACAGCACACAACTTTCCCCACAACTCACCTATATTCCATCGCCTATGCTTTGCATCATCAAATTGTTGCCTCAAAACTAGGAAATCTATGACATCTGGCATATCATGGTACCTAATTACAACAGAACACATAACTATTAAGCGATAAAAAAAGCAAAAAGCATAACATAAAGCACTTACATAAAAAAATTACCACTTCAAATTCAACACTTGAAAAGCACAAGGTCAATATTAATGCCATCATTTAACTTTGAACCTCAACACCCCCCTCGCCATCCTGGCCCAAGAAAACCCCCAATTTGCATACAATATTGCTTTCCTTACTTCATGGTGAAGGCTCCTCCAGTCAGTTTACCCGTATCAGGGTCAAGAAAAGCTAGTTTAAGACAGCAGAGAGTAGGCAATCCCACTTCATACTTAATCCCAACTATTTTCATCAGCTCTTGCTCCTAGAATAAACAAAATAATATGTACCACCATGGAAGTTAATTGAAATAGCTTTCTGAAACATGAAAACATGGGTATATTGAATGTACTATATTTCTGCCAGATCACATCAAAATCAAGAATCTGAAATTTAGTCTTCCACAACAAGCTATTATTTCACAATGCAATATGTTTGAAAAATATTTTGCTATGGAGTATAACCATCTCATCTGCTCAAGCTGACACAAAAAGTGTACAGTTTAAGGTCTGATTTCATTTGACTATTAAGTTAAATCTTTCCCCTTATCTTACAATATTAAGAGCACTAGATTTATTTGTATCAGGGACTTACTTCCCGTTAGTTTCTTTTTTTTTAATATTAAGATACAAACAAAAAAAAAAAGTCATACCCGCAATTCCATTTTATGCCATGGTTGTTTCTTGGGATTAATATTATATATTTTGTTCTTCTTGGCCATTACAACGTATGCTTCATGACCTTGTCGGAAATAGTAAACCTAAAAGTGAAATGTGACAGTTATCCTACAAAGACTGAGGAGCTGAAACGCTAACAAGTCACTGCCATACAATGTCAGTATTTTCTATTTCATAACTTTTCAGTCTGTTTTCCTGCCAAAGTCATGGGTTCTCAAAAAATTAAGTGGAGGAAAATTTAAAAAGCTATTATAGAAACCTTTACCAAAAAAAGCAGGAAAGATTTATAACATTATTTTCTGTATTAACAAAATACCCTAAATTACACGTGAGTGAGGCCAAAAAAATCAGTAACAAAACCATCCATTTATCATTGCACCATAGAGCAATTCAATGACAGCAACAAGAATTCCACTTAGTTATACATCACTGCAGGACAGCCCTAAGTTAACAATCACTAAATTCACTATCTAGCTTATCTTTTTTGAATAAGAAATATATCCTAGAAGGAAAATAATGTTATTATTCTGGTAAGATTTTGGTGTTTGCTTCCATATCACTGAAAAAATAGCCTAAAAAAGGCCAGAACAAACTAAAATAGACATTTCCAGTGCTTATTAAATTTTTTATTAATCTTTCCAGTATAAATTTCCATGGTTCAGACATCCAGAGTCTAATCCAGTTCTGCTTTGATGTTGTTGTATATCATACCACATGGACGAATGCTTTTATTATAAGCCATCACTATAATGAGTTAGTAAGCTGAAACCCATAAACATGTATTCAAGTAATGTATTTCAAATGTGAAACAGAGGTTCCACAAACTAGTTAGAACAATGATCTGATAAATGGCTGTATTCTTGGTACAGTGTATGTCAAATAAAAGATCTTCTTCAAATGTCCCAACATGGGATTTCCATCTAACAGCACATAGGAAAGATAGCTTTAACGTAAAGGTCCAATACAACAAAAAAATGCAGAGCAGAAATCGCTCTGAGTTTTAAAATACACAAATAAACACACTAATGTTTCTATTTCTACCTGCTTTCCAAAACTCTTGTATCATAAAAAAGAAGTCTTTGCCAGGTTTTTACATTAACAGGTACTGAACTCTTAGTGTCATGTGGCAATTTTTAACTTTTTTAAATGGAGAACAACTCAGCACTACTTTTTTTTTTTTTTAATCCCTGTTTTTAGAGTATTCAGTATGCATAATATTCTCATAGGGACAAAACACAGCAGCTACAAAAGGCATGAAAGCAATGAGAATCTCCTAGGCACTGTCAGAATCTATCTGTCAGGAAAAGGAACAGAGGCTACTGAGACATCTGAAGGTAAATTTACATTACACTCTCAACATTGTGATGATTGCTTCCCATACATTCCAGTGAATCAAAACAAAAAAAAAAGTGCATAGGCTACAAACAATCTCTGCTACACTTAGGATTTCTGCTAAACCACTACATAAATTCAACCCACTCTTTACAGAAGTGAAATATTCTTTATTTTGCAAATTACTCTCAGCATTGCATCTTCTGTCAGAAGAAGATATCTGTAAAAAAAAGAATTCGTATCTTTACCCAGGAAACAATATTTTTTATTCTTGATGAATTCCTGCTTCTGCATGTTTGTTGTAGTACCCAGACAAAACTGGTTTTTATCATGTTAAGGGCAGAACACTCCAACAAACATGCCTTGTATTTGAATATTCAGACAGCAAAGTTGCAACCCCATCTCTCTGGTGTGTTTCTACCGTTCCTCAAGACACAGGGCAGAGATCTGTAAACAGCACTATTCAAAAAGGTTAATGGGATGGTATGTGCTATTCTTATACACTAAGTGTAACTAAATGAAGCACTACTGGTTTTTTCTTACTTGTTTGTACAGCTTGAGAACAAATTTGAAATATATCTCCCCCCAAGTCTTATACCTACCATCCAACAAAATATTGGAAGGCCACACAATATCTCTTTTCACAACATTCGTCTAATTAAACCAACCCTTTACTTCTGTGAATCTCAAAACTAACTTTCTAGATGAGTAATTTCTTTTCACATATTAAGTAAATCCAGGGAAGGCAAGTATCAGAGATGGAATTTCAGACAGAGCACCTCAATTACAAACATACTCTCTATTGGTGCAATTATTCCTACTTTCTAGGCACAGGACACAAAACTTCCTGTTCTCCCACATAAAGCATTTTCAGCAAAAGGATGTACTCTACTTAGATATTCCTAGTACACACTGTACATGCTATTCAGCAGGTGCCAAATCAAACACAACTGTTTATCTTACTAAACCAATAGGATGTTAAAGTCTCCTGAGCAGTATGGTACTGATAAATCCTTGGCTGCTTCACTGTATCCAGATGGTATCAGGCACCAAATATATTTATTTGGACTTGATCTTTTGAACAGCAGAGTCTCCAAAACATGTTTACTGGAGGGTATCAATTCATAAGCATTTTCTCTAGCTGCAACTCTCAACTTGAAATGCTCCTTCCTTTCCTTCTTAGCTTTGCTGATGTAATTTTTGCATAGCTGTGCTGTGAACTGGATCAGTGAAGTGATCCAGTAAAAACAAAACTGTTTGCACATGCAACCTCTGCTCCTGATTCAGTTTCTGAGGTGGTGCCCACAAAAAGCTTTAGCTTGGGAACAAAGTTAAACCATTTTGCCACCATGTCAAGTATTTCTCCAACAGCATTCTGAAGGTGTGAGCTATATAACAACTCTGTTTAGTAACTCAGAAAACATGCTGCTCCCCAAAGAGACAACACACTGCCCATTACAGCATAAGCCAGCTATTTCCTCTTATTTTAACCTGAGGGGGTTTTAAGAAACATGCATAGACTCTGGCTTTTAAGATTCCGTTCTACCTAATACCACTTATTCATAGAATTCACTGTAATGTTCATCCGCTGTTGACATATTCCAAAGTAGAAACTGGTGGGTATCCTTTTGCTACAGTATTTTGAGACACCTGGGTCATGTTTACAAAGTATTTACAGTCTAGTTTGTATAAAATACATATATACAAAACTTTTCTCATGGTTTTCTGTTGTAAGAGATGAGCAGAAGTTTTTTTGATATCAGGAACACAAGTGATAAGGACAATATCAGAGCTTTTCTTCAGAACAAATGAATTTTTTTAAAAATTACATCAAAACAATCACACCAAGCAAAATAACCCACAACCTTCCTCAGGAGGCTTAATTCCTGGTTTTTATTCAAGTCCCAAACTGAAGTATGTTTTCCAGACATAATTTCATATCTGATTTCTTACCTGTTCTTCAGGATACCAAATGCTCTACAATTAAGGAATACTTTCATGACATAAAGCCCCTCACACAGCTTGTCTACAGGTGTCATAAGGACATCAACGCACTGAATACCATATAAGAAGGAACACTACTGCAACAGCATGGAATAATAATAAAAAGTTAAAGCAACACTATGCAGAATATTTTCTAAGTACAAGTAAGCAAAAACAAATTTTAGCCAGATCAAAGAATGTTTTCAAGAAAATCCAAAATATTTTGATTATAAGTCTCCGGGGGAAAGAATGTACAGATGAGAATACAAAAGGCAACAACAAGCTGAAAGAAGCAAGGACACAGAGGGAAAAACTACAATACCTCATCTCCCATCTGTGGGACAAATGGGCACCGCCGAGGAACAGTGTCTGTAATCCATGCTGAAGGCAGCCATTCTTCCAGCGTCAAACCATTTTCTGTCAGAACTCCTACAGCTAGCCTCTGAAGAAAGCATAGAAGATTAGTATTATTACTAATTATTTAGTACTAATTATTATAATTAGCAGTAACAATTATTTAATTAGTGAATTATTTCGTAATAATTATTACTAATTATTATTACTAAATTATTGCTAGTGCGAGGATTAATCTTAACTGCCTTTTGAGTTTTTTCGGGGGGTGTGTGGAGATGAACTCTAACAAAAACTGAATTTAATAACAGTCCAGTAACTATGTCTCATGCCCAAAAAGATAAAATGGAAGTGTCATTCTCTTGAACCAAATTCACATGGTTGCCTTGGCCAAAAAGGCACTAAAATTATACAGCTGCCTCCAATTAAGGAACCTTGCACAAAACAAGGAGGAAGAGATTAATGAGGTAAATCATGTGAGAATTACCTGGATTGGGTACATCCACATTATCTACTGGCATATTTACTATAAAGTGGTATGGACCTGCATTTTCAGAAAGTAATTCCACATCACATACTTGTAAGCAATGACACTCAGGGCAGTTGCCCATGCTAGGTGAACACTGGTTGTCTGTATCCAACAAACCCCATAAAGCAATGGTTTGTACAACCATTCAAGCAAGGCTGCTTTGAAATTCCTGACAGGATCTTGTGTATGTGTACAGAAAGCAACCCTGGATGGCTGGACAGAAATCCACTTCATACAGCCACTGCTGGAGGACTCTGCATCTCCAGACTGCAAATAGGATATGCCACGTGTAATTCCATTACACCAATTCAAATGTGGTTTCACATGACAAGAAGCACTGTGATGATTGCACCAGTGAGTATCACAGGAAAAAAACATACATATAGTAAAAAACAAAAGCCCACCAAAAAAAAAAAATCAGAATAGAACCTCTCTGTTGTAATAAGTCAATAACATAGAAGCATTTTGTGAATTCTGAGGTTCAAGCAGGTCTGTCTTGCAAAAAACTGACATACTGCACCAGAGCAAAGTGTCTAGCTAACTGGTGAAGTATGGGAAGGTAAGAAACAGCCCCTAACCAGAGAACCTTCCCTTGTTATAATTTTGAATAGTAATCATCAGTTTAAAACTTTCTTGGAAGCCAAGCCTGATGTTAGTTATTCATCAGGAAGGGACTATTCCCACTGACTTTATTAAATAATTTCTGAAACTCTACTAAATCCTTTAGTAATTAGTTCCACTACCTGACTACACACTTAGGTGGGTTTGGGATGTGAGAGGAATGTTGAATGGGAAAACGGCTCATTTTTCAGCTTTATGTCTGTATCATCAGGTGCTACATCTCACTGTAACAAAATAAGGAAGAAAATCATTCTGCATTTATTTCTTTCTAAACCATGATACTTTTATACAAACTTTTTCACCATATCTCTTCCAAACTCTCTCCCTTCTAAGAGTTAGCCTCTGTGTCTGACCTAAAGAAAAAAAAAATGTTCTGTACTTTTGATCTTCCTGGGTGATCCTTCCTTGTTCTTCTTCACTGCTGTATGATTTTTAGATTGGTTTTTGGTAGAGGGGGATTAGAAATGTAAGCACCACTCAAGATCATGAAACCCATGCATTAATAAAGATGAATGTCAATTTCTCTCTACTCCTTTTTAGATTTTTAAGATTCTGTGTGTGGCTACAAAGACAGTCAAAACTTCTTTCCTCAATGAAAAGACCTAATTTTGAATCAGGATCAGAATGAAGAAGAACTTTCTACCAGAAAGGCCTGTGAGCGCTCTGCTCAGTAAGGAGGTCAAATGTCCACCAAAAGAAACTTCAAAGACTAACATCTGTCAGGAATGACAGGTATAATTAATGCTACCAAGGGATAGAGGAAAGAGAGGTGATTTTCTGCAATTACTTCCAGCCTCATATTTTCTGGTGACTCAAGAAATAAGCAGGTCAGCTTTTAAAAGTCTGAAATATGTAGGCCTGATACTTTTTGAATCAAAGATGTCCCATATCTCAATAACTGGGACTAAAATGGATGCAAGATTCCCAAAACACTCAGTTTAGTTTTAATCTAAGTGGAAATAATAGGCTGTCAACCAGTTTTTTATTTTATAAAAAGAAGCTAAACTAGAGGTTTCAATTATTTAAAAAGTCCTCCACCATCTATTTTTCTCATCTGCTTTCTTATTCCTTCTGATACCTTCTTTGGGTTTCAGACTGTGTAAATAGCAATATACTAGTAGTATTGACAGTGCAACTAATGACTGTGTACAATACAGAAAAAGAAGCCTAAACAAAGTATAAAGACTACCACCTGACATCCTGTATGCCATACCAGAGATTCACAGCCAATCTGACACTGCCAACCTCCGTGTTCGAACAGCTGTTTTGTCAGTCTACCTTCTAATGAGGGCTAAAACGCTGAAATAATGATCTTAAAGAATGCTGAGGACTCCTAATCTAATAAATAAACAAAATACAGGTATTTAGTTTAGATGATACAATTAGCTTCCTTGGGTACTGCAAAAATAGAAGCTATAAGTTTACAGAAACAATTATCATCTACCAGATAGATCACTTCTGGTCTATGTAAAGAAAGAAAGAAGAATGAAGCTTTCAGATCTAACGATTTAAAAAACAAACTCTCAAACAACACACTGAAAAGAACTGAAGTCGCTGAAAATTTCTATATACTCATCTAAACTGTAATTACATCATATTAGAAAGCAAACAAAATACAGATACCAACAAAATCCTGATCAAGTCATGTTTCCCTTGATGGAGTCAATAGTGGAAGCATAATGCACATCTCACATATCATAGAATTGACAGAAAAAAATGACACAGTTGTGCAGATGTAAAAGAAATAGCAATTATATAGGGAGACAAGTCAGCACAGCTGTAAAAGATACTGGTACGTTATGTCAATACTCAATTGTATTGGAAGTTGAACACTTCCACAGAAAGGAAGTTTCTGGTGTGAGCAAGGATAGTGCTAAGTACATTAGAAGTGCTCCTTACATCAAACATATCATATTCAGAAGGCATATCATTATAGCCACCTATCATGTAACTTGCAAGCCTCTTTAATTATCATTTGTTAAGAGTAAAAGTCACGATGTGTTTTAAAATTAGACAGTATTAAGTTGTACATACAACTGAATCATTCATCCAATTGTTTTTAAGTCAGCAGGAATGAGCAACCTGTAATACACAAAGAACGTCTAACCTTTTGTTTTCTCTCTTTGGGTTTCCTCTTCTTTGGTGATGTTGATGGTCCATCTTTCTCCTCAATGCCCTTTTTCCTTTCCTTTTTAATTTGCTTCCTTTGTTTTTCAGGTCCTTCTTCATCCTCTGAACTACTTTCTGCTTTCTTTGTTTTAATTTTAGGAATTTTCTTTGGTGGTTGCAAATTGATTCCTGCATCTGCCGTCCAGTCAGAATAATCACTAGAATAGTCACTATATATGATATAACAAAGAAAAAAGAAATTAAACCCCCAAAATTAGAAAGTGCATTGGACTACATAATATAACCCAATAAAAGATTACAGTTAACAGTCTAGCTAACTACAATGTTTTCATAGTTAAAACCCTAATGCTCAAAACCCTATATTCTATCTACAATTTAAATGGTAGTAAACCAAAAGCCCTGACATCATTTGGTCTTGCAAGAAGCTTAACTTACAGCATCCCTTGAAGTAAACACTGTGTTTACTTCAACAATTCAAGATGACAAACACTGAAGTCTGGGTTTCAAGACTTCTGGTTTTAAACAGCTTTGAATGAAAAAATAAAGGATGCTTTATTTGCTCTCTAATTTCAAACCAAGGATCACAGCTCAGATTGAGAGCCATAGGAAACTGCTACTACCTGCCTGCAGTGTTTGTGTGCCTGAAAAGAAATACATTCCTGCAAAACAATTCTGCATCTAGCAAACAAGGAAAAACCTTCCCTAAATTTTAGTTAGTAATATGACTGAAAATGAAATCCTGAAAGTTTCATGTTCTTGTTCACTTTTTCTTCTAAATCTGCACAAGGGTTAGTTATTATTCATTAACTGTTTACAGCAAAAATTATTAAAGACTTCTTGGCAAGAAGTTTCTCTGTACATTATATATACTGTCACTTACCTAGAACTGCCATCACTGTGCCATGCTCTTTCATCATCTTCTGATGTTCCACCACTGGCAACAACTACTTCCCCTTCCTAATAAAGAGAGCAGAGGGCACCGGGAAGGGGCAGAGGAGGAGGCAGAGAAAAAGAAAGCATTTTCTTTACAGCTTAAGTTATAATATATGACAATACAATGAAAACTTTTCTAGGCTTTATATGTGTTATAAACATCTAGCATTCTAGAAGCTTTATGTTAAAAAGGCATTTTAGTTTGCAGATAGTTCCTTTACTTTAGTGGACTTACATAAAGAAGTATGAAGATATCTGTGCCTAGCTAGACACAGCATAGAGCAACATTTTTCATCACCATTTGACAAGGCTAGCTTACCTTCTCAAAAATTATTTCAAATGTTTTTAATGTCATATTTCTACATCTTTTCAATATCAAACAGAAACCCAATATGAGCTTTATGTACTCCTCACTCATTCTCTACCACAGTTACAGAAGCACAGAATAATTGAGGCTGGAAGGGACTTCAGAGGTCATATAATCCAACCTCCCTATTCAAGCAGGGTCATCTAAAGTTGGTGACCACACTGCTAGGCCACGTGGGCAGTACTGACTAGGCTTACAAATTGCACACATACTTTGCAAAATACCCTTACAAATGAGCATTTTTCTCCTTTGTCAATTACTTTTTAAGTCAAAGCTAAACATATACAACAGCATGTGAAAACCTAATACAACCTAATTTTTCAACGAGGTGAAAGGAAATGCACAATGAAAAATATAACTTGAGTTTCCACTAGAAACAATGTTTCATTAGCTGAAGAAGGAGCTTAATGAGCAGTAATGGAATACGTAAGACTGCCTGACGAATAAGTATCTTACATCTGAAGAACTGTGTCCATTTTCCAACTCTTCAGCAGGCCTTGCAGTTTCTTCTGCTGCATATCTTGTACGGTAGTTGTGCTGATTAGCTGCTTGTTTCTTTGAGTCACTAGCATCTAGTAAATTATCATGAGAATGGTTCTGTGAAGATATAAAAATCAAAATAGATAATTTTTGAGTATACATCTTATTAATACATAGCATTGCCTTTAATAATACTATTCCAGGAAGCAATTTTTGCACTGGCAAAAAGTTTCAAGTCCAAAACTAAAGAGCTGCTGAAGAAAACACTCCACATGTGTAGTTGAATGAATATAAGCACCAAACAGCTCTGTCTATTCTGGATATAATTAAATTTCTTCCCAGACACAGAACAAATTTTAAATCTGTAATTATTAAAAACATTCATTCTCTGCAAAGTACATGTCAGTTAATAAGGATTAAAACAAGGGCTAAAACATAACTACTGATAGGCAGCTAAGGGCTTGTAAAAGGCTTAGAATTACACTAAAATGGCTAAGGAAAGGAGACTCTTAAACAGAAGTCCAGAGTGTTATTTTGCAGCCAGGGGGTCAGATGTGTCAGAAAAGAAACCTGTACAGTAATACATCCCTTAGCATAGTGAGATGACTGTCAGTAAATACAAACCTTTAAATAGTATGATGATGCATTGAAGAGTTCAAATGAATGAGTCAGTTTGAAAGAATATGAAGCTTAAAAGAATGAAATACAGCTGTAATTTAGAAACACTTCATGCTCCAGCATTAAGAGATTTTGTTCTTCCTGTAGAATATAGATATAATGCAAACACTTGCTCTGTACACCAAGTGTGCAATCTTGTGTTAGTCCCCAATCACTGGGAAAAAACCCAAGAGTTATGATGTCAATTTCAAGAGTTTTGTGCTAATTTTTTTTTTTTCACATGTATAGTCAAATTTCATCCTAGCTCAGACCCAACAAAATAATTTCTGGGCACATTCCTAGGTGCCACAAAAAGAGGTACACTTCCCCAGTTCAGCCTTCTGCCACAAAGAAAACCTCAGATATCTACTAGGTGCTGAAAATAGTTGAAAAAAACAAAACAGTCCCAGAGATGAAGAAAGCAGAACTGGAACAAAACAAAGAAAGGCACTAATATTTTGACAGTCTTCTAGTAGAGTAGACTGCTTGTACTTATTCCTCTTGATTTTTTTTTCTTTTGTAGGAAAGAGAAGACCTTTTCTATCATGTATGATAAAAGCTGGTTCATTAGGTTAAATTTTCTTGTTGAGGAAAATAACTCCCACTTTTTACAGTAAAAGCTGTATTAAAACTTGGCTAATCAACAGTAGCTAAGATTTAGTTTCCTTAGCCACAATAGTCATCATTAAAGTGCAGACATCTAGTAAATAGTTTTTCTCCCATGCTCCCTGTTAGAAGATACACAGCTTCTGCAAGCATGACTGCAACAGTTCAGTAAAGTAACCCAGCACACCATTCTGTACAGTTGTGTTCCAGTTCTCATCAAAGCACAGAGGACCACACAAACTGCTCTATGCTCTTTCCAGTGACTACTGTGCTTCTGTTGTTCTGTCCTTCTGTCTAGTTGGGGAAGTTATCACTGACAGCACAGCTACAGAGACATTTCTAATGGGACTGCTCAGCTATCAGCATTTTAATGCTGCCCAAGGCTTTTGAGACCTGGGGCAATCATTCCTTCTGGATTCAAACTGGCAGTGCACACCAGATCTCCTCAAGCTGCTCTGACCTGACCCAGAACAGCTCCAAGGCAGCCCTAAGCCCTGTGGCTGAGCCCATCACACAGCCTTCTGTCCTTCAGCCTTCTGGGGCTGCTCACTTCTCATCAAGCTCTCAAGATTCACTGCTGAAGCAAAGAGGTCACAAAAGCCAGCATAATGGTAACTTGTTTCTGCTACTGCACTGTGACTTTTCCACCATGAAACATAGTAGAGAAAGCAGGGACAACAAAATGGAATCACATAACCCCAATGAAGCAAATTAGTCAAGTATGCAATTACAATAAGGGGGACATATTTTGCAGAAGTTACATTACAGCTTGACTGCAATGTTCATGTCTTCCCTCTAGAAACTAAAGTCCTAAAACCTTACCTCCCAGTTTCTATTCAGAGGTGAGGTTTCTCAAACAGTTATAACACAGCTTTTCCCTACTCAAATAGAACTACAGATGCTTGGAAAACCGAAGCACGTTGCATTACTCTTTGGTTTTGAAAAGAGTTATTTTCTTTTGGCAGTTCAAAGCTTGAGGGAAAATACAACACCCCAGCCCCTCCACCCCAATCATTCCTACATGGAAAAAAGTAATACCACTGTATAAATATTGGGTCATGGTGATGCTGAAGGGTAACAAATTGCTTTGGGAAAGATACAATACCAAAAGAAGAACAGAAAAAAAAAACAGGGAAAAAAACCCACAAGTACTTATCCATGAGTAACAGAATGATAAAATGAAGTTGGAAAGGATCTCTAGATGTCACCTTGTCTAAACCTGCTGCTCATGCAGGAATGAGAAAAGGGGTCATAAGATATACAATTGCCTCATCTTGCCAAAAAAAAAGCATTTTTACATCATTTCTTTTCAATTTAGCTTTTCAAAATCTGAAGAGCACTGTAAGGCAGAACTTTATTTATTTGGGGGAGAGGTGGAGTTGAATGTGACGTTTTGACTATAAAATACTACAGGGTTTTTTTTGTGACAAAATGTAATTATCACCAGCATGTTCAACTGTAACTGAGGAAACACTGCTGATGCCTCCTCTCCCTCAATATATAACCTAAAGAAAGAGTTTGAAATTGTACTCTCAACTCTAACAGTAGGCTGGGAAATAAAGCCAAGATAACCTATGATTTGAGGTTCAATCATCACTTTCTCTCTAAACACTTTGATGAACAGTCATATATGCTGACAAGTACCTTGTACCTTGCCCAAGGCTTCCAGTCAGTATCAGAGCACATCTATTGATACACCAGAAATTACAGCTCCTGTCACAAGTTTTTCAGTGAAATAAAAATGATGGTGTTTCCTGTATTTGAGAGGGATACTGGACACTGCCAGGGGTCTTGGTAACATCATTTGTGAGAGATACACTGGAAACTCAGTGATGTCCTGACAACACAGACCACACTGCATGCTACAGTCCTTATGACTCTGACAGCACGAGAAGCACAGCTTTGCTGCAGTCTCATACAGGGCTGAAGCAATTTTGGGAAGTTTGGCTGTAGCAATTTCATGGTATTTCTTAACCAGCAGCATATTTTTTATGTGAAAATGATTCCTCCTTCCTTAAGCCAACAGGAATTAACTTCTACTAGGAAGTTTAACGGGGGCAAGGCACAAGCATATGTCCAATATCAGAACCCCAACATTAAATAGGTCTCTTGCCCTGGCATTTTCTCTTTGGCTAAAGAGCACCCTTCTACAGTCTCCTCAAGTCTGAACCAGTGTCTGTAATTACTTAGTTTTTACTCTTACCACATCATATGTATGTAAAAAATTAGTAAGAACTGTTCCAAAAGCAGTGAAGATAACAGATGCTAAGCACTAAGTGCTAGGCTCTGGAGTTTTCCTCTTAAGATCTTGCTGATTTAATTGCAAGTATTATTTAAATTACATCTAAGTAGAAGAACTTCTTTCTGTGGAACACAAATAAGCCACTTTCAGCAGGACAAAGCACATGTTTCTCCTCCCTGGGTTCTGTTAGTTTACAAAACAATCATTTGCACCCATCACAACAGAGGCCTATGCCTACTTTTGTCCATCCATAATAATTCCCATGTTAATTCCTTGAAATTTTGGCATAACATTTCCACTTAATGATAATGAGAAACATTTCCATTTTTTTGTCACATTTTACTAGGACACACATCACATCAACTCTCTAGTGTATAGAAATTTCATACTCATATATTTATTAAAAAGCTTTAATCCCAGTAGATTATTAAACTAATCCTCTTAATTACTTGGACTGGGAATATTTACCTAAGCATATTATTTATCTCAACTTTTATCTGCTCCTGAAAACAAGTAATTTGGAACACAGTTCCATTTTGAAGATGCAAAAATTCCATTCTATCCTCTTTCATTAATGCATTGGGTTTCAAGTTTTTGCTGTTTGCTTTTTTAAGTGGTTTTGTTTAATAACAGAAAAAACCCTATTCCTCACCAATTACTTTGAAAGTCAAACCAAGTTTGTCATTGAGCCTGCAGGTCAGTGATACTAAATACTATTTACTATATACTATTCTGGTCAAAATACCCAAGTTTTTAGTTTCTCCCCCACAATTCCATTAGTCCCTTAAGCAATTATATACAAACACTTGTCCGTATGACCTGTGTCAAAGAAACATGGGCTTTCAATAGCAGAATACTTATGTGACTTCCATTTAAATTGCAGATATTGTTAAAGAAGAAAGGCTGGGCTATAATTCTGTACTACTTTTAACACACCCTACAATGACCCTGCATTAAAAATTAGCAATAGGACTTTGGAATCTCCTCAAAATGTAATTACAGCTGCTCTGTGTTCTTCTTTATTGACCTACACTTCAGCTTGCAATCCAAAAAGCTAGTAACATTCATTCCTGCCCATCTTTTCTTTTTTCTTCTGTATTTCTGACTTCCTTCAGTTACAAGGGAAGAAGAGAACAGAGGAAAATATTATTTCATCATTATTATATGAATAGACCTGATAAATTTTAAAAGTTGATATAAAAACCAGTATTTCCTACTGGTATGAATTACAACTGATTTTTTCCTATGAAGACAATGCTTTAAATACAAGCTTTGTTTTACTCTGCTGACAGTTCTATAGAGTGAGACATTTTCTAGAATCCTTGATGCTGTACTTCTTAGGTCTAGAGATTACTGGAAGAAAATGTCATGCCCTGTATTTTGTTGGAGGTGTTCCCCATCTCCTTTAGATCATAAATTCTCTCATTAAACCTGTAAGAATTCACTATGCAATAAGCAGTACCGTAATATAACTTACAAGGAATCAGTATCAAAACCTACTGGATGCTCTCAAGGAAAATAAAGATTTACACTGTGCTTTCCAGTTCTATCTTCAACCTAACACAGTTTGTATTTCAAGTCACACTGTCACTGTAAAAGAACAGACACAGAAGAGCAACTATAATGAAGTTATTAATTTCTACTTAAAACAACCCTAAACATTGCACAACAGCTTTTGAATTGCAGTCAATCTTGCTTCCCTTCTCAGGTGTTTATTTGAATTTATTGTGAACACTACAGAAGATGACAATTCCAATTCACTATTCCTGTTGCTCAGACACTCCTGAGCAGAAGCATTGCTCATGTTAACTGTAAGCAACAACAAAAATCATGAAAATCTGAGCAGTTAATTTAATTGTAAGACTCAATCACTCAAGATCAAACACCTTTTTTTTCTTGAAACATGCTTATTTAAAGCCCATGGGATATCTACTTATTTCTGAATCCCTCTGAGATTTTACTCAAGAGATTTGAATTAGTGTACTTCTCAGCAGTCTAAGTCCTCAAAAAAGACATTTATTTAATGAAGAATCAGCTATGGAAGAATATCACTTTTTTATTCCAAGATGCTATAAAAAAGTATTCAGTAGGGTTTATGATGGTTTTAAGTGTTCTGAAAGTATTACTAAGTATATAAATAATTTTTATGTAGAAAATTTACTGACATACTCAAATGAAAAGACCACAATTGCCTGGGGTTTTTCATTATTTCCTCAGAGCAAAGGTAGAAAGTGACAAAAGGATTTACCAAATTATCTCCCCCCCATTCAGATCACAGAACTCCCCAGGTGTAAATATATTAAGCTGAGGAAAGTTATTCTAAAGTAGCAGTTGCTCTGAAGTATTTCAAGGATATAAATATCTGCAATAAAAATATGGGGCTCAAAAGATCCAGTGCTACAGTTTGGAAATTTAAAAAAAAAAATTTGGTCTCCAAACTGTAAACAGGATTAAAAAAAAAACATTTGCTTTAAGTTTCTTTGTTTCAAAGATATCATAAAAGTAACTGCTAAAACCAAAATGCTGGACCAGCTACCCTATTCTATTAAACTTTTATGTCCTACAGATATTTTAGAAGAAAACTGTAACCCAATTAAAAATTTCATGATAATTTGGTATGAATTCACATTATCAGGAAGGATCTTTTGATTAGGCTGTAGCGAAAGACAAGTAAAAAAAAATAGAAACTCTTGAGCAGTGCAACTGTTTAATTAAACTAAAAGAAATTGTATAATTCAGCACCAAAATACACTCCCCCTCAAGACAGGAAAAATCTTTGTTAAAATCTGAATTTGTCAGGCCCATTTTCTATTATTCCCAAAAGAAAAATAAGAGTTACAAAGATTTCTGATGTCCTGGTATTTCACTAATGAGTCCTGTCATGTGGCATAAAGCTTCCCCACTCTATGTACAAAAACTGGAGACAAAAGTGAACAAATTTCTTTCAGTGTATCTTGGGAAAACATACAGTGTTGGTGCCTATAGAATTGAAAAGAGTACATCAGTACCATTTTTTCAAGATAGCAATGCATTCAAATTTTAATACAAGACAGAAATTGAAGGAAAAGTAAGAAATTAATAAAGAAATTTAAAGTTATTAGGGAACTGTGGGTAGGGGAGTGTTCACATAATATCTTTTGAAATCTTTACTTTGGTTGGGTATGAAAAAATTAGCAAAATAATACTCAAATCTAAAATATAAACTTGCTCATCTCAAGTTTACTACAGATAAATTAATTCATAATTATTAAAAATTACAGAATCACTACAAAGCATCTGAAATTTACTTATTTTCAGATTGAAAACAATCTCAGTTCCTTCACAGGCATGAAGTATGGTACTCTAATAAAGTTAAGAGCTGCAGTCTTTTGCATACTTGTTCTTTTTATTTCATTTATTCATTTTTCCACCTTATATTCTGTAAGTGATTTTTACTTTTTGATTGCAATTGCCACAATTTGCAGACGTTTCTGAAAGCTGTATTTTACAAGTTTTGGATTGAGGATGAAAGAGTCTCCTCTATACTAAGCATATTACAAAACCCAAAGGATGGGTTCTGCTTTACCACTGCTAAAATCTACTTCCGTTATTACAAAAAACATAGTTGGTTATGTAGCTAGAAAAGCACAGATAAGCATGTGCAATTCATAGGTAAAACTAATTTTAAACAAAGAACACCTAAAATTCTTTCTGTAAAGATAAAATATATATCCTTCAATTTTTTTTAACCAGCAAGAATATACAGGATTAAAATTTTTGCAAGTTATATTAAAAAAGCATGTCACTTATGACAATTTAATTCTTAATACAACTTATTTCCTTCTATTTAATCTATCCTGCTTTCATCTTTTCTGAAAATGTACTCCCAGCTCTAGCAAAAAGTATGACTTAGATATATCCCATAACAGCCCACAATATGATTTTTAGGGTACTATGAGAGAAAATACCCAATTCTCTATTTGGAGATGTATTTAATGTGTTAAGGTTAAGAACTGTGACTTGAGTTTTAATACAACCTTTCCACAGAACAGTATGTCAAACAGTATGTCAAACAGCAGCGGGGTGTATTGATTAACAGTGACAGACTCCCTACAGCAAATCATGTCCCCTAACGCCAGATTTGCAGGGATTTCTCCCCACTTCTGAAAGAAATCCATGTTGTTTATTATTAAGAACACATTGAAACATCAGTACAGACAGGCTTCCTCATTCTGGGAGGTAAACAAACTCCCATACCCTGGTCTGTAAATTCAAAACTGAGAAGGGGAAAGTAAATTTATGTGACCCAACTTATTGAATTAAATTTTATGCTTCATTCTGTGATAAGGTACAGGTAGTCTGCTTACCTTAGGGAAAGTAGGTATTTTGTTTTCTCTTGGAATGTGACTCATTACATGTTTTCTTTTCTCTTCTGATCGATATACCCTTACTTCTTCTTCTCCCTTTGCTGTTCTCCATTCCTCCTGCCTACTGAAAAAAGAAAACAGAGATGTTAACTTTAAAGCACATTACTAAAACTGAGAGAATCTATTCCAAACCAAGGAATAGACGTTCAACATCTACACCATTCTTTGAGCAGCAGTTCTTCTCTTTACAGGTAGAATATGGCTTTAAAATTAGCTTTTTTCAAACTAAGTAAGATTTTCATCTTATTTCATTAACTAGAGCATCTTATGCTTAACTACAGCAAGTAGGTTTTTTGACTTACTCATTTAAGTATTAATCACAAGGAGTAATTACTGAAAAAAATTAAAGGTCCAGTTTGGAAATCAAAATTCATCTCAGGCACCTAATAGTTTAGGTCAGTATTCCAGCCATAAAATGCCATATAATGACAGGAATTAAAACGTATAATCTTATACTACAAGTCAGAAGATATTGAAGCAACTAGATTCCATTGCCTGTACAAGTTCAATTACTGTGTCATTCATTAAAACGACAATTTTTATTCCTAATCCTTCTGTAATTACAAGATTTTTCAAGTGATATACCAACAAGTGATTTCAAACTGAAACTGACTTTATAGGAAATTTGAGATGACAAAATAGAAAACAAATGACTATGCAAATGACAACGGGAAGTCCAAAACTGTTCCATTTCATTAAGTTCACCAGAGTAAAATTCTCGATCTGTGTTTACCTGGCCACACCAGAAGACAGTTCAGGCACCACCACCCTGCGACTCCAAGCCACAAGGTCCCGCTCAGTGGCTATTTCACTTCTCGGTGCATTGCTGTGCATCTGACGCACACCTTCAATTTGTCCACTGCGCCTTAACCCTATATTTGGTGGGGAATGTACTTCTGAGGTAGAGCTTACAGATCCTAAAAGGCAAAAAGCAATAGCTCTTGATCTGAAATTCTTCAGGAAGCATTAGAAAAGAAAAACTTGGAATGAAATGGAAAAAATAACTTTACTTGATCTATTACTTGAAAAGAAATCATATTAACTGAGTTAAATATTAACAAATATTTCAGCATTTCTACAGTCATCACAACACAGCACAAACAGCTACAGCACTCTGTTTAAAAATTCACATTGAAAAGAAGCAGATGTACCAACAGTCTGAAGTGAAGCAAATGTTTGCTTCTTTAAAAATACCTTTGAAAACATTCATGCAAAGCTGAGTATTGCTACTGCACTCTAGATCTGTTTTATAAACAGTGAGTTATCTCACTGAGTCAGTGTGCTCCTTAAACAGCCTTCTACCTTCAAAAAAAAGGAAGCCTCAACACTGGAAATTAGGAATCAAGCTATAAAATTTTGAGACAAACAACTGAAACGGTCAAGAGGTTAAAAATAACCAAACCAACCCAAAACAAAACCACACACACACATGCAAGAGCCTTCAAACACCTACACAGTAGCAAAATATCAACATTTTTCCATACCCTACACACACAAGCTAATCCTGCTTACTCTATAGGACTGCTAACCATATTTTTAAGTGTTGAAAACTACTGTGTACTCTAGTGCAAGACACTGAAACACTGAACAACTTTGCAGAGAAACAAGTAGTTCCTTCCACTTTTCTTCCTCCTGTGTCCCTATTTAAAAGAAGTCAGATTTCAAACAACGAGATGGCCAGTTCCAGATTAAACAGTAGGGCAGTTAATTCTAAGGGAATGCAGCTGCTGCAATTCCCTGAGTGAGGATACAAGAACAAAGATAAACCTGCAATGTTAAGAACCCCAACATTTTGCAAAAGGCAAAAAAAACTATGGGAAAGCTGCACTATTTTCTACAGCTTCATACCTCTTTCTACCAGTTCAACAAAATGCACAGATCATGGACAATATAAAGGGATTTATGTTTTCCAACTCCCAGCCTCAACACCCATCCCCCAGTGATCTACCTCTGCTTATCCGGTTGGTACTACTGGTTCCTGCCTCCCCGGAACGTCTCTGGTCCTGCTCTTGCTGAAGTCTTTGAATCATGCTATCCAACGGACTAATTTCTTGATTTGCTTGCTGGCTAAGAACTTGATTCAATCCTGTGAAGTAAAATACACAGAACAACACACAAATGTAAATTTTTAGGAAATTAATGTTACAGACAGCTCATCTAAGTTTTAGCTTTGAAACACGTACAGTAAATTATCACATGTGTAACTGTGGGCTAATGCTTTTTTTTCTAACAGCCATTTCTTAAAACAGGACACCTTCTTTTCTTAATATATTTGAGAGCATTATACTTTCTAGAACAGGGTCAAGATGACCACACTTCACTTCTAATAAAAGGTTAAATTTGATCAAGTGCCAGCAAGCCACAGAAGCTTAATACAACGGTTGTTTGTCACCTCAGTCAATGCAAATTTTTCAAATGCAGGATTAGCCTGCCTCAAATGCATTAAAAAACACTTGATAAGCTTCAATGAAAGAACTACATCAAGAAAGTCTAACCGAATTAGAAAATAGTTATCTACACCGAAGAAAACAAAGCAGTAAAAATGTTTAATTGAGCTCCACATGGACATAATGACCACACAGATCAAGTAATGGTAATTTCCTTTGGTATGTAGAATAGACAAGAAACCTCCTTTTGGGCAGGTCATGTGAATAGAAAACAGGAAGCAGCTCCAAAGAAGTGATTACAAGGTGATAATACTGTTTCTGAGCAGCAAGCAAAATACACCACACATAAGCATGACCAACACAAAGCCTGTTTTCATACTTACAATGATCACAAAAAACAGTTAGAGAGGTATAGAGAAAAAGACAAAGGTTACAGTACTGATTCAAAAAGAAGTCAGACATCTCCACACAGAATAGTGAGATGGTGGAGTGGAATGGTGGGAAGCTCTAGTCAAGAGAAGCAGAACTTGCAAAACTTTGTAATGAGGAATAACAATGTTCAAAGAAACAAGATATAAAAATTATTTTTCCAGCATGATTCCAAAGAAATATCACCATATAAACTGCACTTTGCAAGATCAAAGACTAGATATTACTGTAATTGTGCTATGAAATGTAGAGCTTTGATTATGCGGCTGCACAGAAGCTGCTATCTCTTAACAGTATGCAGAAAAAACCATAAATATTTAAGATAGTGCTCTCAGGCTTTAAAGGTTATTGAAGTCAACTTCCCTAAAGCAGCAGGACCTTGGAATAATGGAATGAGCTCTGGTATAACCACATGGATGTCTTCTGAGTCAGGTAAGTGAGACAGATTAATTTGTCAATCTCGTGAGCAGACATACTGTCTACTGAGAACACTGGGAAATACTACTAATAACCCAAGAATAATCTTAAACAAGGAAACAGCTACCTAAACAAAATGAATGTTTTTATGTATCTAGCCTGTCAGACAACGCCTTAGCAAGAAACAGCAAGTAGTTTCTTTTTAAATGAAATAATAAAGACACTGGTGTACACTTGATTTTTTCAAAACATCTGGTTTAAAGGAGCTTCATGTTCATCAAGACAGTAAATCAAGTATGACTATCTGAATTCCCCCTACTCTTAGAAGTCCCTACAGAAAACTTAATAAGAAATAAATGGTCAGTGCTCTGACTGAGATGCCTCAAATCCCACAACAAAGCTTCAGAAAGAAAAGGAACTTTCTTAGTGGAAGAGAACATATAAACTATATAAACACTGTTTAGGTCTGTGTACAACTGCATTGTTGCTATATTGTAAAAAGGTAGAAAAATGTCTTGTGTCTCTCCATCACCTGTCAAACTGATGGATGGCTCCCTGCTATTAAACAAAATGGACACCATCTTCCTATAGGCATTCATGTGTCATGCAGAGGGACCACTAAATTTAATTTTGTTGGGTCTGTGTGCAGAGTCTGACTTGTTTCAAGATACATTGAAGAATATGCCCAGGACATTTTCAAATTTGCAGAATTTCACAATGCAATGGATTCACAATGTAAAATTGCATCCTTCCCTAAAAATCACATTTTGTTCCAAAGCCACTAGGTAAGAAATTTACATTCATCAGGAAGGATATTTTCCTTCTTACAGTTGCTTCTCAGGTAGCATTTTTTCCTGTAATTTTGGAGGAAATATGGAAATCCTCTCCTAAAACTATTTAAGTATTCACTGCCCTAAAATCCTGAGGTCTACAAATAAGGATAAAGATTTTTTTTTTGGTAAAAACACTCTCAGTTACCCTTCCTGGAATGTCTGACACACCGCAGGCTTAAGTATCATGAACATATAAACTACAATTTACAGAACAGTCAGTTTTCACATATTTTCAAGAATATCCAAATAGTTAACAATGGTTGTTTTGAAAGCATTTATAGCTACTTTCATTGTTTGCTTATTCATACTAATATCAAACTAGTGACACATAATAAGTAGGTATTGTTTTTCCATCCCTACCCATGTGAACCACCTTTAGGCAGTTTACAGCAGCCAGTCATTGGCCCAATATATGCATGTTCTTTTCATGTCAAGTGCATGAGACTAAAGCTTTCAAGGAACTTCCTAGATTTTATATCTTTACCAAGTCTTCAGTTCTTTAACCAAATCACCAAAGCTTAAAATTAATGACTGTCTTGAACTAAAGAGGAAGAGAATTTTGCTTCTTTCAAATGCCTTCTCATTTTTCTGTTCTTGTAAGTGTTACCTTTTCTAACTGATCTGTGGGAGATCAGTCTATTTCCTAGGTTTTCTAAAGCAGGAAATCTTACCCCAAAGAGATAAGTGAGAGCTCACACAGCATTATACATTGCTCCAGTAATGAAATAAACTCTGAGCTAACTGGTGTGGTAGCATCAGCTAGTGCCAACTTGATTGATGACAATACTGTAAATGAAATTGTCACAAGCAATCAGTGCCAAAGACATCGTAATTCTTCCACACTACATGAACTACTATGCACATAAATGAAGAAAAAGGACAAAGTGAAAGTGTAGAACAACTGAAGGTAACTAGATAAGACTACTGTTCAGTGAAGTGAAATTTTCCATACCTGAAGATGTCACTCCCATCTGAGGAATAAGCTGTTCCTCCCTGCAGTTCTCACGACCAGGAACTAGTCTTTGATACCTTGCAGGATGAGGGTTGCCATCCACATCAACCAAAAATGGGGGAGGCATAAGGTGTGGAGCCTGCTGTGTCTGTTCATCCAGGACAAAGTTGTTGGCATCACGGATAAGGGGCCGATAATCACTATGAAAGAACATCTGATCTGCTATCTGTAAACAAAGTCATTTTGTAATTTTTTTTAAGAACCTATTACAAAAGCACACAGAAGAGAACTGCCAAAAGTATTTTTAACACTTTTGCAAAAAGCTAATGTTTTTATTTCAGTTTAAAGGGGAAAATTTTATGACTCCATTATTATTTTGTTTCAAAGTACTCTTTTCTATATTACACTACAAAGAGAATAATCCACATGTTTGAGGGTGGGAAGCATTTAAAGAATAGGGGAATGGGGTAATATTTAACTACTAGAAGACATCTGACCAAATACAGCAGTAATGTATTAGTTTATAAATTTTCTTCTACAGTCTGAATATATGAATAAATTTTCTGATAATAAAAAATTGTGTCACAGACTTATGAGATATGGTGCAGGCAAAAGACTAGAAAAAATATTTATTACATCAGGGCATTGCCAAATATTTTAACACCATCAAATATATATATCATTATTATAATGCTAGATATAAAAAAAAAAAAATTATAGTGCTAGATTTCAGTTGGTAAAATAGAGCCAAAATAAAAATTGACTATTTCACTAAGTTTTCTTTTTTATTTCTGTCCACCTGCTCCTAATTTATTACAGATTACTTTCCACAGACCCTCAAGACTGAAGAATATTTTTGTTCAAATAAATATAAAAAGATGCATGCTCCATCCCTTGCTAGCACATGTAACTCAGTACTGCGCAATAAGAAAGATACTGAAGCACAAGTAGAAAAGAAAAAGTGAATAGAAGAGAAGCTGTTGCATACACTACACATCCCAAGACCACCTACTGGCAAGCAAACCCTGTGGCAGCTCATGTATTCAGTTGAACTGAATTGACAAGTGAAAATCAAATAATAAAATCATCATTCACACAAATTAAGATTTCCAGTGCAGTATAAAAACAATTAAATTATTGAATAAATGCATAGAGATCTCAAAAAAATCTCGTCTTTTAAGCATGGAGAGAGGAATGCCCAAGTTGTCATAGAACATCCTCTGATTTCTGGAGAGTATGCTCTATCATGACCAATCCTTAACACAGTTTCCAGTAATTTGTTATGTAGAAATCAGTAAGGCAGAGACTATAGCAGCTACTCAGAGGTCTGGTCTCTCAGTGACAAATGTCTCCCAGCCTGGAAGCAAGATGACCAGGAAACAAAGATGACAACAGACATTTGTCAGTTACCACATCAGAAAGTGCACCCATATGAAATGGATTTTTAAAAAATTGGGAAAACATCGTGGGATCTAGACCTCACAAAAACTCAAAAAAATAACAACAGGAAGAAATTTGAAAGATACAAAGAAAGATGCAATGGAAAAGATTTCATTTCAGAGATTCAAAAGACTACTCTTACAAAATACATATGGACAAGGTGATATCCCACTGCAGTAAAAAGCTGACTGGATGAAATCTTGCTGCCAGATTCTTTGTTAACAGAGGCTGAATGAGAAAGATAAAAGTGCTTT
This sequence comes from Leptocoma aspasia, assembly GCA_013399835.1. Lineage (NCBI taxonomy): Eukaryota > Metazoa > Chordata > Aves > Passeriformes > Nectariniidae > Leptocoma > Leptocoma aspasia. Next base: position 2,636,963 of record VXAX01003950.1, read on the forward strand.
CATGTGTCTGACTGACAGAATCAAGGTCTGATTAACACCTTTGTTTCTTCATCTCACAATAGCTCAATATGACAGAGACAGAGGTCCCTTAGGAGGACTTACAGTGTGTCCGAAAATCATAATAGTATATGCATTACTTACACCTAGTATAAGTCTTCCTACTAAGTACTTCCCACACTGAGAAAAAAAAAGTCTCCAATGGCAAGGTCATATAATCTGTGAGTTTTATTATGTTGTGTCTTGGCTGTACAGTGTAGTCTGCATCCCAGGTTTTGTAAGCAAAGGGTAGACCTGGTACAAGACCACAAGGGACTTTGTTGCAATTACACTTCTGTGTACCCTATATTGCAATCAAGTATAATAGAGAAAGTAAATAACAATTTTCTACTCCATAAGATAACATAGCATCTCTTGGAGAACACAGGCTCAGGACAATTCTCAGGTAAAATATCCCTACTGCAATCCAGGGAAATAACTTATCCTGAGAAAAATCAGAAGAATTCGACATTCCATCAGAAAACCAGCTAGAAGTACTAACAATGAGACTTATTTGTTTATACACTATTAGAGATCAAATTCATGACAATAAGATGATATCACATCACCATTTGCATATGAGTCTTCTATTCATATGACTTCACAAACCCAGCTTGGGAATGAGCACAACACAAAGCTTCCCACAAGGTCTGAGCTCAACAGATAGATTCGTCACACACTCAGAATGCTCAGTTTCTCCAAATGGGCACATTTACACAAAGAGGTTTTCCCCAGTACTGCACCAATCCACCATACACGAACTGTCAACTTGCAGCTAAGTACTGCTGTTTGGGCAGTCTGCAGTAATAAATGCCTTAGAAAGCTCAGAGATCAGGCTCCCCAGGCAAGTGGTCATGGTACCAAGCCTGCCAGAGTTCAAAGGGCATTTGGACAATACCCTCAGGCACATAATGTGCTTTGTGCAGAGCTAGGAGTAGGTCTTGATCCTAGTAGGTCCCTTCCATCTCAGAATATTCTATGATGTAAAATCAACAGCATAGTATCTTACACTTTTAGAACTGCTCAGCACTCCTGGACAAGTTTCCACCTAATCAAGAACTTCTAAAGTGCACATGCCCTGTTGACAGGGAACTCGGCTCAACTCTGGGGATGACACACTCAGATTTCAACTGAGATTGGCTCAAGGAACCCCAAACAAGCAGTATTCTTTTTATTTTCCCCCACAAAAGAATTATTTCACAAAAATATGTATCATCAAAAAACCCACAAAAAACCCCATAAACCCCAAACAATAAACAAACACCCCAGCCCATTCACCTTCATTGTGGCCAAGATCACACTGCAGAGGAAAGAAAGCCTAGGCATTGGTTCCAGTCAACTAGGAAATGTAGATACTATCTGAACATAACATGAAAAAACAAAGATGTAGAAAAACAAGAGTTTGTTCTCTCAGTAGAATTAACACTATCTCAGCTTCTCAGCTATAATCACTGTCAATTTAAAAATGCAAGAATACATGACAGGTTACCACACTTTTCGCTTCTGTATAATTCATTTCCCCAGAGAGATGGGAAACACTTTAAAGGCTAAAAAACACACATCCTACCAGATCATAGTTTGACAAGATGTCTGAAACCCTCCCCAGTATCTGAGGGGAGAAAGACAGAAAAACCCCTGCCATCTCCAGCACCTACCTACCTGTAATAACATTTTCCCATAAATCAGGTCAGACAAAAACGAAGGTGATGAAACCACACATGGAAGACACCAGACACTTCCAAGCTGAGTTTTCTGTGAGTGGAAGACTGAGATTAAAGTGGTAACAAATGTAAGTCCTATTTGCTCCCATTTCTTCTATGATCAAGAATGCCAAGAGTAACACTGGCACAGCAACAGCTGTAGAGGATTATTTTAAATCATTCAATAAGTGAAAAGTTTAAAACAATCTTTTCTCAGGGGCTGCAGCAAAAACCCCAAGAGAGCCAAGGGTTTGTAGAATTCAAACAGGGAAAAGCAACTGTATTCATTCTACAAACAGATTTAATCCCTCACAGGTAAATTCTCAAATGGCAGTATAAAGGAAAATTCTAATCTATCACAGCAAAGACCAAAAGACTCACAGTTTCAATTTAATTTCCAGTATTTCGAAGTAGCAGAGAACTACATACTTCCAAAACAACTGGAGAGAAAAAGAAACCTGAAACAATCCATGGATATGGTAAGAAAAATGTTCCTATTACACCAGACTTTAAAGTTTAGAAAGGCAAGAATCCTGAAGCACAAGGAAAATTATCTGATAATCCTGATTTCCCTTGCTTGTGATGTCTCTACTTATTTGTTTTATTTAGAATGGAAGGGGAAATGCACAGACAGTAATAACTGAGGGATAGCAACAGCAGCTTAGTACTGAGGACTTCAAATCATAGCTGAGAAACAAGGAGAACAAATAAATCCCCAAATGCAAATCCTTCTGTAAGACTACAGAAAGAAATCCAATAGCTTACAAGACAAAGATTAAAATTCCTTTTGCTCTTTCTCCTTCAGGTCGCTTTGCACTGCTGTTTGCCAAAATGCTTTCAAACCCAGCCTGAGCCCAAAGATTCAAAGCAGGAGGCAAGATTCAAAAAACAGCACTTCAGCAACAGCATTCAAGTGTCAGCTACCAGAATAAGAGATGAAAATGGAGCTGATAGGTCTACTTAAGCCTTAGGAAAAAGGAGACGAGACACACCTAATTTCTTTCCTGGGGGGTAAAAGAAGAACTAAGATCTTGTGGACATTCCAAACCTGTATGGTTCCCAGAGCATGTTCCTCCACAAAGGAAAAAAAACAACACCACATATTTTTACAGTCATGAGGGTCTGTGGCAGGACACCCACACTCGGAATACACAATGTAGACTACGACATTAGAATAAAGATATAATATTTAAATCACACTAATGGTGGAATATTGCTGTGTAAGCACAAAGGCATCCATGATGGTACTTGATTAACAGACATAAAATTGCATCACTAAAATATAGCACATTTTTTGTAACTAATTCTCTCACAGGCTACGCAATATTTAAATACAGATAGGAGGAATTAGTTCTATTACACACCCATTTTTTTAGGGGGCTTAGTTAGGAAGCAGAAAAAATATTTCAAGTAGAATGTGTAACTGTTATCAGTTCCACTGTAGCTTACTCCCATTATCCATGTGGATCCATTAGTAGATATTTATAACTTTGTCGCTTAAGAGAGTAGACAGTGACTGGTTAATTTTGAATTCTGTTTTTAAATTATTATTATTATTATCATTTTGAATTTCCCATGTAAACAGTAGCTTAAGAGAATGTTTCCATAATTAAAAAAAAAAGACAGTGAAAGAAATCTCATTGCCAACTACAGGCATCCACAACACCCCACATTAATGCCTCAAAATTGTGCCAAGACATGCCCTCTTGAAATGAAGCTCTGAAGAAGCTGGCACAAATTCATTCAACACAGACAAACATTTTGATTTACATCTTGCACTGTACCTTGTCATATTTGCTACTGGAACCAAAGCCAAAAATCAGAAGGTGACCGTGAGAATCAGTACATGCAAAATGCTGTCCATCGGGAGAGCACTTGCAGTCGAAAACTGCACCATGTCCTTGTCCTTCAATCTGAAATACATCAATATACAAAATAATTAACAGAAATTAGTAATTTTCAATTATGATTCTCAAAACTGTGGTGCTGACATTGAAATTTATTATAAAATCTGTATGACAGTATACTGCTAGATGGAAGTTACTTTAAAACAAAGCTTACTTTTTTAGCTATTCACTTTTCAGTGAATTTTGTAATAATGCTCATGAAAGATTCCAAATTGATAGCAGTAGAAACTGACAGACTTTATCCACAAAGCAGGCACAGTATAGGAAGTGAAAATAAAAGCTTCCCCTTGAAAGTCCTGCTAATGAGCCTAACCAGAGAGCTGGGCCCAGTTCAGGGCTTAGTCACTACATCCTTTCCATCCTCTGCCTTCTTGCTAAGCTACCCCAGCAGCAGTGGCTGCTGCGGGGTGTTCCACAACACCTGCCCCCTGCAAAAACGCACTGACATAGACAACCCACATTACACAGCTTAGCAACTACCTATTTCTGTAATTGATACTCCTAATTTATTGGAGTGGGGAAGGAGTAAATTTGCGTAAAAACTCCACCTTTTATAGGAGAACTGCAAAGATTTTAAAAAAGGAATTTTTACCTGATACTCATTTTCTGTTTTCCAGTTCCATTAAGCCAGAACAAATGGGTTTTTGTTTTTCCCTGCAACCTGTCAATCAAGCAGAGGTGACCAATCACCACTCTGAATTTTCATGTCTTCAGCACCTCTTCAGAAAGCCCCTTTCTATTCTCCCCAGCAAAGCACTTTCGCATTTTCTTTAAAGAGACACCAAACAAAATTCTTTCCCTAACTGTGGCAGCCCTATATATTGCCAGGAAAGGGAGGGGAAAAAACAAAACAAAAACAAAAAACAATGATATTCAGCCTTCATACAGTAACACTGTGCACTTCTGCAGCACCTTCCAGAGGCCATCATCATTATTTTAAAACGTTAACAAATCAAGCCTCAAAATCCTGTAAGGTAGGTACTGTTTTCACTCTCTTACTGGCTGAGACAAAGGCAAGAATTCTAAATCTTTTCCCCATAGTCTTACAACACATCCACACCCCTGCACATCCCACCAGTGAGAGAGGCTGCTACCATCTATTGCTTTCAGGTCTTTCTCACTACAGGTAATTTCCCTACAAGTTAAATGAGTTGCTGGACTAGCAAAAGAAGAACATAAACCAATGCAAGTTTTACGTTCTATTTTGCCCATTATTCCAGAAGAAATGAACAGAAGTATCTCACAGAAAGAGATGGAAAATAAAAACAGAACTTCAAGCAAGTGACACTAACATCACAACAGTCAGGAATGCAGAATTAATTTAGTCTAAGTGAGATCCAACTACCACAGCAAAGTTACAACTTTGTGCTGCTTTCTGCTTATAGAAAGCTCACTGGATTAAAGGCAGACAGTTTGGGAAAGCAGGTGGAAAGCAGACAGAATTTCACCACAATAATAAGCTTTGCAGAAATACAGTTAAAAATTGGAAAAGAAATATTTTATACATAGAGATTTCCGTTCCCTTACCTTTCCTCCAACAAAGGAAACATCAGTATCAAGCTTCCTAATGTTCAAGTCCTTCATAAAAAGAATTTCAGGGTTCAGCCTAAGTTTTGAATACCTTTTGTTTTACAACGAAAACAATACATGTTGTGGGAAGAACTATTTGCTAACCATGGTGAAGGGAAAAATGAGAAACAGAAGGAAAAAAAAAACAACTAAGATGATGGATTTTTTAATCCTTTCCATCAAGAAAGGGTTTTGGACCATTTGCAAGAAACCCTTGGAAATTAGAGTGTTAATCGGAAAACATTCCCTTCTTATGTAAAGGAAAAGAATAGTGTTCTACTACTTGGGGACAAGTACAGTGCAAATAGTTTTAATCCAAACGTGCCCAGAATCTGATTTTAAAAAGTGCTTCTGGAAAGGGCAACTCTGAGACCTTTCAGTACAACCCTTAAAGTCTGAAGTACAAATACTTGGAAATAAAGATTCTTATAAGAACAAAAACTACAGTTGATGATAACCTTCCAAGATACAATTACTGTTCTAAATTAAAGAACAAAGTCAACCAGAGTGTGCTATCCAGTAGAATTTTCTTTTCAATAAAATTATTTCAGGATTGTGTAAGCAACAACTTACAATAGAATTTTTTCCATAATAAAGCTAACAGAGAGGAGCTAGTCATTTGAAACAGAAACTAAATGTTAAATTGCAAAAAGGGAAGCTGTAGTCAATCAGTGAAGCTGTTACTTCAGCAGGCTAAATAAAAAATTTCAGCAAGAAGGAAGGTGCCTTCCCCTCTCCATCCCTTTTAAATCAAAGATGCAAGAACTACGTGAAGAACTTCTGTATCCCAAGAAGATTTAGAGTGCTTATTCTGTCTGGAACCTTCCCCTGCTGCACATAAGGATATCAAGTGTGAAGGGAAGAGACTGCTCACGAGTACAGAAAAAGCAATGGTTAATTAAGAGCTGTCACAGAATCACAGAATTGTTTGGGTTGGAAAAGGCCCTTAAGATCACACAGCTCCAACCCCCTGCCATGGGCAGGGATACCTTCTACACCAGGTTGCTCAGAGCTCCATCCAACCTGGCCTTGAACACTTTCAGGGATGGGAAGCCCCCAGTTTCTCTTGCATCCTGTTCTAGTGCTTCAACAAAGGCTGTGTCACAACAAAAGGCTGTGAAAAGTGAACAAGACACTCCTGGTAGCAAAGCAAGTAGCAAGGATTTTTCAGCTACAAACAGGGAAGAACCAGTGACGCTATACAATGAGGACTAAGTAAAGATTATTTTTAGTCTTAGCTACAAGAATTAAGAATCCAATTTGCCCATATTTTCACTAGCAAGGAAACATGTGGACATTGGTATATCCCGGAGAGAGGAATGCTGATGAAATAAGAGAATGAAAAAGGGAAGACTTTTCCTCTTAGTTTTGAGAAAAGCTTATCATTTGCCTCAAACCAGGGAGAATAGAGCTGACAAGCTTGTACACAAAGTAATGTCTTAAATGCATAAAAATTATCTATTGTATGAAAACAGAATAGTAACACTTACATAGCGAGCTCAGTAAGGAGCTTCTTTGACCTGTTATCAATAGATAATATGAAACAGCTAAACCCTACTATTCAAGAAGAATATAAGACATGGGAGAAAAAGTAAAAAAGTTCAAATAAGATGAAAAATTAATAGAGTAGAGAGTACCAGAGAAATTTAACAAAGTTTCTTCAGAAAAATGACTGATTTTTGAATGCCAAGAAAATATAACTCATTCAACCTAGATAGATTTCAAAGGCAAAATACGCTATTTAAACTTTATTCAAATTATTGTGATCAGTAGGAGAAATGCAGGGTAGGCAAACTTTATAAAGAAAGGTTAACAGTAACTGATTTTGGAAAGACATACAGAGCTAAAAGGATGTTATCACGAAGTTTCTCACATCAGGCCTTTCTGTTATTGACTAAAGAAAAAAATAAGAGCCCTTTGATGAAATGAACGTTAGGGAATCATCCACTGAGAACAGATTTGGGACAGCATAAATGATATCAACTGAAGCAATTAAAAGCCAACAGGGCAAAATGCAACAGAGCATGAACCTAGTAAGATAACTGGAAATAACTTACTAGCACATTTACTGCCAGAAAAAAATAATGAAACTCAGTCTACTGAAAATAACACTACACACTTCTACAAAATCTTCCAACATGTCACCAACACAGTTTAAAAAAAAGTTCAAAAAAAAAAAAGTCAGTGAACTAAAACCTCTACTAGCCTGAGGTGGAATCCATCTTTCATGTTAAGGAACTGAAGCAATTAGTCAGAAATATAGGGAAAAAGATCCCTGTGTATTCTTTGCAATACATTACATATAATGCAGCAACAAAAAGAAAACTGCAATTCTAAACCAGACCAGAAGTGCATCCAGAAAAGAAAGTACATATGTGATAGACAAATAGACAATGCTAAGAACAAAGCAGTACACATTTTTTGCTTCCCATGTTCAAGATGAAAAAATCCTAAGAGGAATAGCTACAGAGCCATTCATCATGATAGCACAAAATCTAAGAGCTCAGCTTCTTTACATGAACACTAAGGAGAGAGGACTATTCTGTATGACTATACTAAAAGACCTTTAGCAGGAAGAGAACTACTACACTAAAAGAGCTTAAAGAGGATGAGAACTTCTCTACTTACATGCATAGGAACAAATGAATATTAGTTACAAGCAACATTCAAACTTGAAAACTGAAATTCAGATTCTAACAATCACAACAATGGTATGCTAGAACAAATTTCTGAAACTAACAAAAAAAAGCAGCACTAATTGTTATTAAAACCTCTTTTATAAGTGATGAAACTGCATCATAACTGTTCAAGTGAAATCAGCCTTCAAGTATCTAGAAATTCCTTTGCAGGTTTGTAATCTCCTTTGCTTTAAGGAATAATCTTCAATCACAGCATGCTTCCATAAGCCAAAAAATATCTACAAACTTTCTGCAAAGTTAAAGGAAGCTGCTACTCATTTGGAGGAGTGGAAATCTGACTTATTTTTAAGCCAGTTTATAAAAATAAAAAATATTTTAAAATGAGCAGATCTTCTACACTGCTCCCAGAGCAGTAACAAGAGATTAAATGGTAGGAAGAAGACAAGAAGTAATTAAATTCAGAGTAATATATTTAATAAAAATGTTTCCATCTTCCTACCAGCCAAGTCAGTTATTCATTCAGGAATGCTGCATGTCTTGAAAAATAAATCTGTCAGTTAAAAGGTCTGATAGGTCACCCACCCTGTGGATGCCTGAAGTTATATAAAGGCTATATATATATATATAAATTATTTACAGCTTTTTTTGTTATTGTTAAAGATTTTTCTTAATATACATCCTGCAAACTTAATACTAGCTTCTTCTATTTGAACTATTAGAGCATTATGCTGGTTTTGTTCTCCAGAATGCGTTTCTCAGGATGTGCTCTTATGTGCTATGGCAGTAGGACTACAGACAAATTGATTCAAAACAATGCATCCATAACCTTGCTTAGATCATTCTGTATTTCACATAACTACTAAACCCGACCTAAAAACACAATCCCACATAATTCCACTGAAAGTGAAAGGCTTTATGAAGGCCACAACATAAGAAATAGTGTTTTCACATCTCTAGTTCCCACTGGAAGTTACAATACATTTATAGATTCATATAAGCAAGAGACGTGCCTTTCAGACATTAGTCAAAAAAAATCACCTTGTGTGGCAGAAAATCCACACAGAGCATTCTGCTGAGGTGTTCTAAATGGAACCTGATCTTTCACATTGTTCTTTTGACAAGGACTTCCAGTCTTTTGGTATGTCATTTAGCCTATAACTAATCAAGTAGTTGTTAACAAAGACCTAGGTAGGCCTGATAGGTTTAAAGAAAAGGAAACAATGTTGTAAGTGATATGATAATGCTATTATGGCTTTAGAATTTGCCAGTTTGCATTGAAAGTAGAAGTAGATTTAGAAAGTAAGAAACCACATCACACAGATCACTGGAAGATCAGACTTCAGAAGATGGGGCAGGAAAAACATTAAGGTACACAGACATAAGTAGCCATAGCATAGGAGCTGCCTGCAATGAAGTGTCCACTTAAAGCTAAAAATAAAGGACAGTCAACAACCAGCTCTCTGAAGGAGCAAGAGCACACAGAAAAATCCAATTGCAACTCAGTGGTCTCTGCTTGATTGACAACTTGCAGGAAGAAACCTTTTTGACCTGAATCAGTTAATGCCATAACACTGACAGTAAATTCTAAACAAAACAAGGATTAAACTGCACTAAAACATTTAAACAGTCATTAACAGGGAATGTGCGTGTCCAAATTCACAAAAACTAGACATCATTGCCATTATGAAATACATTCCTACTACAGCCTCCATGGGGTTTCTAATATTTTTGACTGATTTATATAAAAACATAAAATGTGTAAAGAGGGCAGAGAGACTGGGCAAGGAGACAACCAACACATCACTGCTTCCAGACAGTCTGATTCTTCAACTGTACTGCAGACCCTCCATCAATAGGATCAATATTACACCCTCCACAATTTCCAATGTAGAAATCACGAAAATTCTTGCAGCTTGCTTCAACTTGACCTTTTTATGGTCAAGTTCTGTACATGACGACTTCTGTCACTGCTTATGCTCCAAATCAATATAAAATGTATCCAAAGCTCTCAAAAGCTAAGAAAGTGTTTCTATTAAATTTTTTCAAAAGATACATTGTTTAAAAGTTAGAGAAAATGTATAAGCTTAAAAAAGAATCATGCAATGCAACTACTATATATCCTGGAAAAGTAATTAAGGACTTTGAAAGAAACGCATGGAACCAGGAATAGCACCAGACAACTTTACATTAGACAATCAGTTAGCTACAGACTTGGGGACAAAACACTTGGACATTATCTTCAGACATCTTACTCCTTAATTTCTGTGTAGCCATAACCTTCAACCTTAACATCATTGAGATTATTTTAGGATCGAGGTTTCTTTGGGTTTGTATGTCTTGGTTGTGGTTTTTTAATATACAATATATATTTAATATATAATATTAAAAAATTATCTGCATTTACACATTTACTTGTATCTGTCTATGAAAAGGCATATATTCACCATGGTAACTTCACATAGTGAATGTAAAACAAAATTAGCATGAATGTACTCACTTGCTTCAAAGCTTTCTCACTGGATGCATGGCAATATACACGTTCAGTTTCAAAAACAAGTTTAATGTTTTAAATACAATTATTGCTTTGTTAAATTATGTATCACCCCATTTCCTGATTTTACGCCAGCATATCTAAGTATAATCTGTTTTACTACTACATCATTTTAAATAAAAGCAGCATTTAGAGAGATATACCTATAATCATCATATAACCAGATGAGCATGACCTTATGAGGTAGGTTAGTATCTGCTTGCTGATTCCACAGCTCCAATTGTTTTCAAAGGCAATCAAATAAAATAAAGGAATTTCAGAGATCACCTTCAAAACAACATTATCATATCTACTTTTTGTTTCTTTAGCCCAAGGCTTCTCAACAAAGAAGCAATCTGAAAAAGAAAACTAAGGACCAATACAAATCAGGGTTTTATCTTTAATATAGCACAGTCATAAGAGCTTGGGTCTTAACTTCAAGATTGGCCAGGAAATCAAGAGATCTAAAAATAAGTTTGTGAGTATATTCTCTCAATCATATGAAAGTACTCTTCACTGCATAAGAAGTTTGAATGCAGTCAAATGAAAGCTACTATAGCAGAGCTAAAAGTAAATAAGGTTTTAATGAGTGGTCCTCACCATTCCAAGGTTCTTCCAACACACCTTTTCTTCTACCTAACTTTTGCAGTGGTAACTGTTAGAAATATAGCCATGTTGTAACCCCTTAAGTGAAAAAGCAGATGCTGGAGTCTTATCTTCTCAAGTAAACACACAGAGGTCTCTCAGCGAAGTAAATCTTTTGTTCTTCACAAACAGTATTTCAGGAATAACCAGACATAACCACTACAGCTTTTCAAAAATGTCTAGCAAAACTTATTTACACAACTGTCTCACTTCATGTACCTGACATTGATGTATAGACGTTAAAAATCTAATTTACAATTAATTGATTTTTAAAGTACCAATATATAACCCTTTCACTAAAAATTAAATAGCATTGAGAGAGGCATTTTGCATGTTTGTTTGAAAACTACATAAACAAGCTGTGGTAAATTTTCCCCTTTGGGGTATTTTCTCTTGAATTTGTAGTTAAACAATTACATTAAGTCAGCCATGCTAAATACTTGGTCTTCATGTCTTGCTGAGAAATTCTGAACAGCTTTCTCAGCAACAGTTCAGTATTTTCCTCTTTCTGATAACAAGCACTGAACCATCATATTTGAGACTACATCAGAGAAGCCAACTCAAGCTGTGAGTCAAGTTGGTAAGACAGGAGAAGACATTCAAATTTTACAATTTTATAGTTGAAAGTAGAAGATATTTGTATTTGATAATTCTATAGCTGAAACGTTTGTAGAGTCAGTAACAGTTTTACCCTGCTGCAAAGCTCTGAGCTTTTTAATTTGGTTTGGGCTTTTTCCCTAAGGATTATTAACTTCTGCAGTACTTTTCTAACTCCAGCCAAGAACATAAGCAAAACATGAGCCCTCCAAGTTTGCTAGATTTGATAAACTAGCTTATACCTTTTGCACTGTATGTTCAACAACCGTTTAAGTTCTTTAAAGAGTTTTTCAGTACCAAGAACTTTAGAGTTGCTATTCCCTATTAATACAGTTGTTAAAGAGAATTACTACATTTAAGTTTTGAGGTGGTAACATAATGCCAAGTCACATAACTTTATCTTGCTGAAAGGATCCGTAACTATTTACAGAAGGTTCCAGTAATATGTTTTTCATCCTTTCAGAAATTAAAGTTTCCTCACCACTTCTCTTTTAGCTGTTAAGATTTTAATTTAGAAGAAAAAAAAAATCCAAAAAAGAAACATATCTTTATTAATGCAGTTAAATCCAGATATAGCCTAAAATTCTAAGTAATTTGCTTCTGGGCTGACAATTCTAAATTAAGCGGGACAAAATAATGTGCTGCTAAACTTGTATGAAAACTGCAACTGCAAAGCTTTAACTTATTAGAAAACTGTCACTTTTCAATTCAGCTGCTTACATTGTACCTGTTTTAATTTGTATTTTGACAAATACGGGAGAAACTATGCTCATCACACTAACTAAATCTTTGAATACGCTATTTAAACCTTTTTCTTAAAGAAACACAAAAGTGTGTACATTTTTACTTTGCTTAAAAAATGTTAATGTTTAAGATGTAGGTTTCATAACCTATTGAATATTACAACATATTGTAAAGAACACGTGTAAATCACAACAAGTCACAAGCTTTCTAGTTCTGGATACAATGTCTATTTACATAAAATGTAACTAATGCATTTTAAATGAAAGTGTGGGACTATTCATCATGAGCTTCTAACAGAACACTGCCTAGAAACAAAGAAAACAGCTTGTATTCTGATACAGAGACAGAGCAAAATATGCCCCAGTTAAAAAAAAAAAAATTAAAATCACTTTTTTTTTTCCCCCTAGAACCTGTAAGAAGCCACATCCTACCTTACATCAACTACAGCTACCAAAGACGTTGTCCATCTAGGTCTCAGTGAAAGGGCATATCTTAGCTCCTGGATCAGAGTCTTTCAAAAACAGCCAAGAAATGGAACTGTGGCCTATATCTTCTCCAGTAGCAATGCAACAAGCATGTCAGCCTGCCCCTCACACCTTGCAATTTTAAAGGTTTATTTTTGGTTTATTTGTTTTTCCTGACCATTTCCATAAAAGTGGGGCAGAGGGCACAAGAATGCCTTCACACCAATTCAAGCACTGAGAGTTACACTGCTATTTTTGAACTACCAATATGGTTTCCAGGGCAAGCAGCATTTACTAAATGGAGAGTAAGCATTTACACAGGGGGGAACAGTGGTGTTTCTGGGCGAGATTAAAGCTTTTCTTTCACAAATATAACTGAGTTACTTGTAATTTCAAAGGAAGCTGAAGGTGGGAAAGGGGAAGAGCAGGTTCAGTTAGATTTTTTTCTTTTTCTTCCTCCTCCTCCAAAAGAATCAGAAGGTTGCGTCAAATGACTAGTGTTCAAATTGTAATGCATTTCTGAAACATACCCTTGGTATTTCTATATGCTCTTATGAAACGTGCTTTGGCATTTAGAAAAAGACTCATCATACAATTCTCAACAGTTAGAGATACACATACTGTGATGTATAACTGTCAAAGACTAAGGTAGCTTAGCCTTTCAGCAAGTCAGATAGCCACAAAGGTAGGAGGAATTTGAAATATGCAGATCTGTGAATTTAATACCAAACTGTAAAAAAATTCTTTTCATATCAGTACTTCAAAGCATTCCTCACAATACAATGAAAGAACTACAGCCATCTTAGCCCCAAGTACCAAGGGAGTTCCAGAACTACTACCCAGAGCATGTGAAGGATACCCTAACACAAACAGTTCTCAGAAAGACTCTCTCAGTGCTACAGTAATGTCACACCAATCAGTCCTGACGAACACTTCACAACTGGGAACACATTAAGATTACAAATAAGCAAAAGGCTGACCTTGACAGGCTGTCAGGCACAGAGGAGGCACCCAAGGCACACATATGTCAGACATAAGAAGGCTGACTGCTGGCTACAGCTGAGCCTGACTTCTCAAAGAAGTGACTCACAATGAGAGTAAGACAGAACATCTAGTCATGAAAGATCTTTCGTTGTGGGTTTTCTTTGAGCATTTTTTTGAAAACTGTTGTCCGGTAGAATACTTTTTTTCTCTTTACAGGCTTCAATATTCCTACTTGAATAGTTTCCACATTACGCAAAGATTTCTTAAACATCATAAGGCTTCTCTTCATCAAAATGTAGGGTTCCCATTTCGGTAATTGCAATGCCTACCTACAGCATCTGCCTAGGCAGGCATCGGATTTAGGCAAAGCAATGACATTCAAAGACACAGTAAGAATTCCAATATTCTATAGTGACAAAAATTTTAAAAATGCCTGCTCTCCCCTAATCTTTCATTCTTGCTACTGTAGTACAGTCTTCATACTTTCAAAAACATACTTTAAAGTCACAGGAGTCACCGTACGTTCCTGCAACTGTTCCTAAACCTATGCTATAAACCAAATAATTTTTAAAAATTGAAAAAATAAACAAAAAACTAAAACAAACAAACAAACAAAAAACTAACAACAACCAAAAAAAAATCCAAGCAAACAAAAAAGAGAAAGAACAGAAATACAAGCCTGTACATATCCTAAAATCTTTTAGGAAACTTCTTTCAATATTCTTTTCCAGGGCATCCCACTCACGGGACAAGAACTAGAAGGAGAAACCTATACTCCAAGGCCCCAGACAAAATGCTTTTTGCAAGCAGTCTGAGACAGCAGAGCCCATCCCCAGGAGGTAATTCTTAGAGGAAAATGTGCTTAAGTGAAACTGCCTAAGTCCAAAAAGTAACAATCAAGGGCAGCACCGTAACACCACAAACCTATTTTAGGGTCAGACTAGAGGAACACTTGAGGAATACTTAATGTCTAAATTATAATACCAACAAAAACCCAATCACCAAACTGAACAAAGACCCGTGCATCCACCTAACATTACTAGACATCTCCATTTAGATCTGAAATATAATGCCCCTGTACCTTTTTTTGCCTTCATGTGTTCTCAGCACTGAGAAACTTCTGTCTAAAGCCTAAGGGCTAAGCTGCAGCACATATCATCCAAGTGCCAACCCTGGCATTCCTAACAAACCACCAGCATCAAATACAAAAGCTTGCCTGAAAGCAAAGAATTTCTACCACTTTCTAATTTACCTAGAACATGATTAACCAGTACCTAACCCATAGGCTACAGATTCACTTCTCTCCATAGTGGCACAACTTGGGAAAATTGGGAAGAAGTCCTGTCTAGGGCACTTATAGCTAAGATTCTCTCTTAAGTAAGCAGCAGATCTTGAACTGAGTGCTTTACTACTGAGGATATAACAGAATCTAGGTCTTCCATATCCTGACTCTAACAGCTAAGCCAATCCCAAAAAATGAGTGCCACCTGCCCCTGTAGGCTCCTTTAGGAAAGCAAGGACCTCCCTCAGCTGTTGGAAACGTGCCTTACCTCTCAAGGGATCCAGAGGCCTCACTGCAGCTTTGAGTAAAAGACTGCATTTCAAATATATCTTTATGTACATTATCATGCAGCTGCTTTCACCAGACAGCCCACCATTCAGTGTATTCGTTCCCCTTGATCATCAACCAGGACACGCACAGCTCATACATTCTTCAGCAAAATTAACTACAATTTAAACATTTACAACAGCCTGCGCAGCTCTTCTGTAGCAACAACACTATTTTTATGAAATACATAAACTCCGAAACAGTTGGCCAAAGGAACCACTTAAGAATGACTACCCTGTTTCTTCAGAATGCCTTTTTGTACCTGTGAAATACAGAAGATGAAACTGCCCTGATACTGCACCAAGAACACAGTCTTGGTGTGTTAGCACCTGTAGCAGCTGTATTAAGTCAGGACTGGTGTGAATATAAAAAACCAAACACCTGTATTTACAGATGCAATTTAAAACCATCTCATCATCTTGCTGGATGTCAAAATTGCCTAAAATGCTTTAAGTATCTCACACCCTTGATATTTCTATGGCAAATTTCACTCTGGCACACTGAATACACTCCCTGAGTATAGGGGACTCAAGTCACTGAATTAAACCAGTTCTGAATGTCCATGGACTCCAAAACCAAGTTATGCAATATTTACACAATTAGACCAAATGAAATGAAGACTACAGGTGAAAACATGAAATATATAAAGCATATATACTTACTGAGAGTACCCTATGTGACAGTCATTTATGGAACTGAGATTACTATTAATGATAAGGACCAAAATCTGGCAAACAGACCAAAGATGGTTCAAACAGACCAAAGATGGTTCAAATTAACCACAATTTTGACAATTGATTTAATAGCAAATCTTCAGTTTAAAAACCTGGGAAAGGACACTCTGCAGGACCACCAGAGTCACCTAGTGGGACCAAATTGCAACCAGCAAGGAACAAATGAATGGAGGAATCAAAGTTTAAGTTAAATACAAAACAAACAATATATTTGGTTACTATGATTTTCTTTGCAATTGCATATTCACTGACTGGATAAAAGAATTAAGACTGACACTGCTTGCATCTCTTTTCATTTTCTTTGCATGTTTTGTTTTCTTTTTGTTTTTTTATTTTATTTTTTGGGGGTTTTTGTTTGTTTGTTTGTTTGTTGGGTTGGTTTTTTTTTCATGTTAACAATGAAGGCATTTGGGGCAGGGTGGAAAGTAATTTAAAAATACCCAACTCCACTTTAAGGATTTGCCACAAGGCTTTAGATGTACAAAGCAATCCATCTAGGATAGGAATACCTGACTGGACTAGCATTAAGCCAACAGTCATCTATCATTTTGCTAATTCAACCAACTCCCCCAAGTTCTGCAACATTTTTTTAAGGAACTTTTTAATGAGAAAAATCACCAAGTGCTACTTCTGGTACTTCTGGTACCAGGCAATGATAATGAGAGATTCTTGAATTGTAAAACAGACATTTGCCATTTGATTTGCCGTTTAGGAAACAGAGAAGACTGGTAGCTCTGTATGAATTCATTTACCCCCACAGTAGTAAACCAGAACACTTAAACTTTGCAGCTCTGCACAGGTGACCGAACAATATCCTCTGCCTCTCACCCATCACCTAAGAAAACCTCTAATCTCCACCCATGTCTTTTGAAGTATCAAACACACTGGTGAAATATTCAGTCCATAGAGACATGCCTCTCTTGCATATCTGGCTTATACAGTGTAGTTCCTTGGTTTGAGATGAACTGATTGCCAGATTTACAATTCCCTTCACCTCACACAGCAGGCAGACTTTCTCATATTAGTTTCCAGCATAAAGCACAGATTACTAGCTGCTGAGATCTTCTGATTGTCTACAAATTTCTCTGACTCCCAACACCTTAAAAATGTATGTGACTACCACCTTTTTTAAGTGTTTATGTTGCATGGCACTCTTGAAATAAATATTTCAGTGTTTTGGGGGCTGCCTAATACCATAGGGACCTGTAATTTAGATTCTGATAGCTCTTAAATGGATTTGGTTTAAAAAGAGCAGATAAGCTCAGACTCTTCTAACCTAAACTCCACGAAAACCATCATACATCCATTCTAAGTACAACTGGAAATGCAAGCTAACCATGAAATGAGAACATACACCTCAACTGGCAACAGTGAATAGCACCAAGTAATGAAGGTGTGGACTCACAGCTCCAATATGATTGTCTTGGATCCTTCATAAGCTCAGTTACAGAAATCACTGCAGAGAGAACACTACTCAACTCAGGTCACTGCTGAAGGAATCTAGGTTGTACTCTCTGTGATTAAGATTGGCTGAATTTTCTCAGAGATCTTATGAACTCTACTGTACTGCACATCTCAAAACCTTTCCTTAGGTTCAGTGACCTTCCTGGCTTGAGTTCATTTCTAAATGTCCCTTATCTTTTTGTGAATATATCTATGGTAGGTCTCTTCTTCAGATCATTTTTTTAATGCTGGTCTTCAAGACTGCCATTCCACTACTGAAGCCCATTTGCCTACTCTCAACCATTCCAAATGACTGTGGATATTCTACAAAGGCTTTCGTAATTTTGTCCATGAGACAATGTCTGAATTGCACAATACATCATTACCTTTTTGAGGAAAAAGATATGTACAAAGACCCACTTAATATCAAGAAACAGATGAAAATACCTATTGCATTCATATTGCAGGGAGAATCAGTCTAGTGCAGAACAGACCAAATTTGAAACCTGCATGTGGAGGAGCTCTACACAGAAAGACTGACAGTATTCCATTCAATGGGCCAAGGCAACATACAAGAACTTTGTATGAGACCAGGAGACTCCTGAACAGTTTTAGCCAGATTAGGAATTAGTAATCCACAAATAAACCAAGTTCCACCTTGGCTCCCCAGGCAGGAAAAAAAGCACTAAAGGGGGGTCTTTGTCACCCTCTCTCTTACAAATGATCTCTGACAATGTAACTAACATTCCAATTTTGTGTGGATCAAGTATACAAAAATAAAACACTATGAAATACAGCCAAAGAAACAACTTCTAACATTTTACAGATTTACTCTTTGCCCCACTGAACTGAAAAGGAATTTCTCATGACTTCACCAGATGCAGGATCTTGCTCTATACATAAATCATCCTTCAAGACAGCCTACATCAGAATGTACTAAAAGCAGGAGGTTTATGCTTTGGCATATCTGTATAAAGCACAATAATTACCATGTTGAAGTAAGACCGGATTTTGACCCCTCTTGCCAAATCCCAAACTATGACATTTCCATCATGTCCAGCAGAGAAGAGAACTCTTGGATCAAACGGATGAGGTTCAAGCACAAACACTTCATCTTCGTGTCCCTGAAAATAAAGACACAGCAGAATGAAGAAGAGTATCATCTGAAATATTTACCCAAGGACTCAACATGGTAACACTAGCAGCTGCCATATTAACCTATGAAAATACCCAGCAAAAAACTACTTTAACCACACTTTATTTTTGGTAGCAGTGGATTACACTCTTTTCTTTCCAGTTGCAATTTTACCTTACTAAGTAGTATGTCAAGTACGTCACCTTCACAAGTAGGTCCCAATACTTTCACCAGGATTTTAAAAAGATTAGTGTCTACAACACTTGGTATCTTAGGGTCTTAATATTCCACAGATTTCCATTCTTTTTCAGCAGAGTATCAGTTAGAAATTGAATTTAAACTCAAAGAATGAAATATATAACTTAGAGAACAACATCTTCAAAATTAATGCTACATTTTAGAGATTTGCATTAAATATTTCCATCTCTAAGCAGAATATCATGTTACCTAGAGTTAACCATTTTCTCAATTACAAAAGAAGTGTCAGACATTAGTAAAACTGTTGATTTATTTTAGTTAGAAGACTAACTTTTTGTCACGGAATGATTAGATTGCAGAAATGTCTCTGGTTAAAGAGGGCAAATTTACCCATTAACAGTATTTTAAAACATCACATTAAATAAAGATTAAAAAACCAACAGTTTCCTTCTCTCCTTCAAGATAGAACTCCATTAAAAAAACACCCAACAAAATGCCCAAAATTAGTTTCAGACATCTTGAACAGCAGGGTTTATTTGTAACTTTAAGTTTTTATTTTCTAATAAGCATCTGATAGACATCTCTATTACACTTTTGATTATCTGGAAACACTTGTCAAGGCAGTTTTCAGACAGGAAAAAACAGATAAGGAAGAATGTTGATGATGTATAAATAAATTTTGCATTCAAGACTGATAAATCAAGATGGTACACCTTACCATGAGAATGTGAATGAGCTGTCCAGTGAAAGAATTCCAGACTTTCAGAGTCATATTATTAACTGCAGTTATAACAGAGTTGTCATGGCGGTCCCATGCCACCATGGTCACTTTCAGCTTTGTGATTTTATCTTCAACTCCTTGAAAACTTTGTCTAAAACAAAAATGTAAAAAATTTCAGCGTAATCCTACTTTGCCAAAATAGCTTAACACTACTAGCAAGTGAAAATACAGTATTTTGCTGTAAGTTTAAGAATATTTCTTGAGAAATTTATCTGAAATAATTATAATGTAGCACATACAATCACAAAGAACTGTAGACACTTAATGACTAAAGGATCTTCCAAAAAATGCCTTCTGATACATCACCTAACTTACTTAAATTGATAGCTACAGTATTTTTTGTGACATCTAAAGAACAAAAATCCGAATTAATCAACCAAGTAATAGCAAGTTGTCCTAAAGAATATTTGTAATAAGTAGTTCTCATTATGGAGAGAAGTATTCTATACCTTTAAATTATCTAAATTCTCAGGCAATATTTATTACTACACCACTACCCTGGCATCACTTTTCTATTGGTAATAATGGCACTTAATCTTGCATGAAACCTGAACAACAGTAATCTATAATATAATATATCAGAATACTCAAAAATTACATTTTTGGCAGTGTGATTTAAAGACTAATCACCCTTGAATTCCCTAGCACATTTACTTCTGTGAAAACATCAACCAAACACAACAATAGCATGTTACCACTAAGCAGGCAGACAAAATACAGAATCTTCCATATAGTAAGCACAACAACACACTGCACAATAGTATGTATTGTAAAACTCAATAATAGAAAACGTAGTGATAGCCAAATTCCCTTCTAGATTCAATGCAGAACCCAGGAGGCTTTATAGGCTGAATTCACTCTTTCCTTTCAGCACAGCTATTTCATTTTCTTTGATAAAACTGTTCTTGTGCAGAAAAGATCAAATTTGCAACTCCACTTATTTCTCCCGTCACAAGGATAAAACAGAATTCTGCTATAGGTGTTTTACTGAAATGAGCATTTCAGTTTCTCAGATAAATTCAGCATTTATGACCACAATGAAGAAGAAGCCATTCCTCTTTTGCCCAGTATCAGTTAAAATTGAGAATTTTTACTGAGAGTAACTCAGTCTGTTATCGAAGTACCAGTGGTTTTTTTTATACACTCTTGTCCAACAGTTTGATACCTATGTTTTGTTGCAAGTCTCCATAACTGAAAAGGTAATGTCTGATCTAAACAGCTTATTTAGCCTTCTCTTCCATCCCTCTCTTGGTCTTTCAGATAGCTTACCAAAGATTACTCCTGAAACCATAATAGTCATTTTTTTTCTACTAAATATCCTTCAAAGCATGAACAAGTATGAACAGTAAGGGGAAAAAGGTTTATCCCATAAACCTGTTATAAATCTTTTAATTTATGTCAACTGGAAAATATCTTCATGCCAAAATTAAAAGGTGCAAGCCACAATTCCTACTAAGTCATTCTCAATCTTCAAACGTCTTTTGTTGCTTGTTCTCGTGTACAGAAGTTTCCCATACCTACAAACTCTTGTAAACTCTCAGATTGTTTTAACAAATGAGAAACTGTTACAGAGCCAGCAATTTCTTTGCTCTGGCATGTTGTACGAAAAGGACCCAATACTGCTTTTCTGGACATGCATGTTCCACAGTGTCTGTAATATTACTAAAATGCAAGCAGCCTCAAGAAGAGATCTGTCCTGATTTTCTTGCTCCAGAAATAAATGTCTATGTAAAAAACCACATAAATTTGACCTTCAATGGGTTTTGATTATCTTTTATTCTTTTAATCTAATCAAAATACTAGTGGTACTATTATCAGGACAAGCTAATTTCCACAGCTGAATATGTAGTCAAATATTTATTTTCATTGGATTTCAAGAGCTAGATAAGCATACTGTGCATTTACGCAATAATAATTTAAGCCTTCTCTTTTTCTTTTCTCTCACTGTCTCTCTAAAAATTTTTTTAGTAAGTCAGCAAATTATATCAAAGGCCCTCAGGAATCTATGTGATAGCAGAACATTTTACATGACTTACCCTGCTGGGCGAGTAGCCATATCTAACAAAATGCTTTTCCATTCCCTTCGCTTAAATTGCCAGATTCGTGCTGTTCCATCACGGCTTCCACTCACAAATCTAACAAAAGGGAGGAAAAGTTACTTAGAGACCAAAGGCAGATCTGTACAGAAAAGACACCTGAGAATTAAAGTCCCAGAACTTAGAATTCAAAAACAGAAGGTATGAGTAAGAAGTCCAAATAGTGTCAGAATGCTGTACAAGTGGTTTGAGGTTAAAAACACTTCCCATACCAGCAAAAAAATTGAAGGCCTCCAAAAAGTCAAACCAGCTTCCCTATCCTGAGCCCCTTCCAAACTAACTGTTCTATGACCTTTGGTGCACCTTGCTGAGTTATGACACTGCACTGGCAGAGGGACACCACAACCCAATGAACATCCCAAGGGACTGACCCTATCACACCAGTTCAAGAGGAGAGCCCTGACAGTAGAAGTACAGACATGATTTAAAATAAAACCTATTCCCAATAAGTTAGCATTGTATACTAAGAAAGTATTATGATATTTATAATATGAAGAAGTGTTTCCCAGTCTGAGTTTCTCTCCCATCCTTTTTTTCTCCCTTTTAGAGGTTATGGGGTAGGAGGAGGAAAAAGAAGTGGGTGAAGCTTGGTTTACAATTATTTGTATCATAATAAAAGTGTACATTAGAAAATCAAATAAGTGAAAGCATCAGATGCTTCATAATAAACCAAACTGTTTTCTTGAGCATTCTTCATATCCAACATCCAGAACTTAAAGTGAAACATTAAAAAAAGCATTAGGTTACCTAAACAAAACGTTGTTAGATCTAGTTTAATAATTTCTCTGTATGCAGCAGTCACTTTATTGAAAAAAGGTTTACACATTAAAATATACCTAAAAGTACCTGTGAATATATGTACACACACACATTTCTCAGGAAGAAGTTGCAAGTATTTTTATACCCACGATTTTAGCAAATTCACAATACTTCAATCATTACAATGGAAACAACTGTGAAACTAAAGAGTACCATTAAAAAGAAACAGTGACACTCCAATAGTTATAGACAATTTTACTGGATGAAACTCAAAACAAAGCTCTTTTTTTAAATAACTCTCTCTGGAAACTGGTATTTAAAAATATCTACAAGATCAAAAAGCTAGCTCTGAATAGTGTGCTTACCTGCTACTACTATTAGAAAACTGAATGCTGTCAACTTTGTCCTATATAAAAAAAGAGCAGAAAAAGAAAAAAGAAATCAAATTTCTCCAAGTTATCCCCTTTTTATCCAAACCATTACTTTAATCAAATACATATGTAATTTTAAAAAATGTATTTACAGTATGAAACTCCAACTCTGATATCTTCTCTGGCTGACCTGATCCAAAGAAATAAACCCTAATGATGTGATCTGTACTCCCAGTGGCCAAAAACATTCCACCTGAGAAAAACAAACAGATAAGTCTTAAAAAAAGGGCAATCTACTGTTATTACAGTATTTTCAAAGGGATGTAACATCAAATATTTCAATTTATTCTCTGAAATTTATAGCTGTATCTCATTTCAACTATGCCTGAAACTGACCTTTAAGTCAAAACAAGATTTAGAAACTCCAGAGTTTAACTGGAGCTGAATTACCTCAGATTTGCTGTCAGTAAATATGCATCAGCAGATGTATCCAAAAGATTAGCTAAACCAGAGTAATTTGCTTGCAGCTAAGCCCTTAGAAGCCTCCCTCTTAAAAAAAAAATCAAACGGAACTAGAGCTCCAGTACATTTCGATATTTTATCCAATTATTTATGTAGTATTCTTCAGTTACCAGCTCTAGAATCAATGAAACCCAGACCGTGAGAACTTTGTAATCAGCCCCTTCTTGTACAAATCCCCATATATTAAACCTCAGGTAAAACTGACTCTCCTAATTATTCTGCGAAAAAGGTATATATCTATCCTGTTCTGAAAAGACTTGCAGCCACAAGAGACAGCCTTAGAACATTTCATGTTTAACTGCTTCTAGGAATTTCTGTAGCAGCAAGTATTAATGCATAAATTCTGAATTTCTATTTTAAATATTTGAGGTTTTTCAATAGCCACTTAAATGCATCTTGTTGAAAACAAATATGCCACAGTAACTGTAATGTACTTTACTTCCTACACTGGTACAAGGAGAGGAGGAAAAACAAAGTCTTTTACCAGCACTAAAAGAAGAACAGATCATTTGGACTCCAGGCCGAGGACGTTCTGTAAATTTCGTTGGCCTTGGACTACAAATTAAAAAAAAACAAAAAAAACAGTTAAATAATTTCCTAATAGGGTTTCAAGAAACAAGTAAGTATCTTAGAAATAAAGGACAGAAGGATAAAATTAAATATGAAGGAACAGATGGCTGCCCATTTATAAACAATTTTGTGTGACTATGCTTCATGATCTGATCTTTAGGAAACTAAGACATCCAGATGGACTAAGTAATCCATGCATCAAGGAGAGTTGTAACATAACTTAAATCCCATTCCCTTCTGATATTGTTGTACAAAACACTCTCCTGAAGTTATCAGCAAGGCAGAACAGAGCCAGTTTCCCATGATGTTCAGTTTTAAACTGCTGGGTATACTAGTTTTCTCCTGTGGCATATGCTTGCTTTTACAAGACAGTAATAGAGCTGAGTGTTCTATATAGACAAGGATACCGAAGAAATTTAAATAAATTTGGAGTTTTTCACAGTATTAGAATATAAGAGTTTCTTCAAATGACATATATCCTTGTAGGCTAGTTTCAAACAGTACCCAAAATGTAAGGACAGAGGTTAGAAGTTTGTAAGGGATTTTACCTTATGGCCCTCACTTTTTTCTAGGCATTTCAGAATGTAACGTGTAACCAAAACTAAAGCTTCAGCGGATCTGGCACTTTAAGGATGTGTAAAACCAAAACAAATCAGATCAGGTTCTTCAATCATTATTTCAATTCTCTTCATGCATTACAGCAACCTCCAACCAGTAGGTGGTCTTGCACAGTATGCCATCTGCAATCTTCCCTCAAAGAATTAACTTACGAGAGAACAGCAGCACTACACCCACGAGTGTCATCACTAAAGATTTGCTCTAACATAAAATAACGCATATTCAGAACTTATCCAAAATGTTCTCTTTTAAAAGCAAAATGGCCTGTATAATGCATTTCAGCTGAAGGCAGATACTTAAGATATATTTCTCCACTAATCAGTTATTGCTATCTCAATAAAAGTAATAAAAATTAAACCTTGGTGATGTTTATGCATAAAACAAATAAACATCAGCAATACCAGTTAAGAAATCTTTCTCCAAATTATCCATTCACTATAGGCTGCTTCTGTGACCTTTCCTGCAGAAGCTTTAAGGTAACTCCCTGCAGATTTGTGACAAGGAAACTTCACAAGACACATTAAACAAGACAGAGATCTTTTTTACAAAACAGTTTAAATGCTCCTTAACTGAGATAATACAAGAGCTATCAAACAATTCAATACACAGTTTACATAATTTGGAACAAATGTAAATAGATAAATAGGCTGCTACTTTCTTCCACTGTTGTTTGTGAACTCTGCTTTATGAGTTAGGACAGCTGCAAAATAGAGCAAGTATGCACTTACATTCTAGTTTGGATAACCAATTTAAATTCTCAAACTTATATCCCTCCAATGTGTGCTACTTTAGGCATTAGGAGACAAGAGATTGCAGCACTCTTCTACAATAGAGCAGATTGCCAAATGAGTTGGGCCATGAGTATTTTTGTTTAGTGTGGAAAGGGGACAAAAGCTGGTTCTCTCCAGGAGTGTTTCACTTCACATATGTTTTCAAGGCATTTATTAAGTGTTTTATTAGTTTATTAATCTAATCTGCAGACTAGGCTAACTCTGGTCATGTAGTAGTTAAAGCAAGACTTCTTCAGAGAAAACAAATGTGTGATATAACCTCTCTAACTTAAGTCTTTGTTCTGAAGTTAATGAAAAAGGCTCAGCGTATCTGAGTTCTGATATACTACCAGCCCCTTTAACATCAAGTGCCTTCTGCATAAGAAAGCAAATGGGAAGTATCACACCACACTGATGATAATTGAGAAATCGGCGTCTTTGTCCAAAACAGGAATGTCAAAATCAGCATGTGTCCTTCCTGAGTTTTTTCCCTTTTTTTTTAAATTATGGGAGAATAAATAGATAAGAAGAAAAGTAGTACACCAAGCTCCTCTATTCAAATCTGTGAGACGGTTCTGCTGCCTTGCTCATATGGTCTATCAGTAACAGGCTAACACTGGAAACTTGTGATGCAAACAGGTGGAAGAAGAAAAATGAAACTCAGTGTCTTCCTCTAAAACGATACATAGGCAAATATTTCACAGTGCAACTAATTTAAGTGTGATGCACTGACCAGTTGTAATAATGCTCCCTTAAACTTGAATGAAGCACATGATTCGTCAATTTCTGATGAGGCAGACTTTCTCACTCCTCCCTACTGTAAACTGATGGAGGATCCAACTCCTGTGTTTACTATCACCACCCAGAATAGCAAAAGAAGACTAAATTGAGGGTAAGACTTGATTGTCTAAATTTTCAATTGTTTTCCCATTCTTGTTTGGGCTACATTCTGTGAATTCCTTGCCTGCAGCAACAACCACTCTTCCTCTGTTTGGAAACTGCATTAATATGCCAGGAATGTTACTGCTTTTAGACATACATGGTAGCTTCCTGGTCATAAATCTCTTCAAGGAAAGAAGAGGAGTACACAGGTGCCCCTATAACACTAAAGAACATGCATCCACACTAGTCACAGAACCATGTGAACAAGGCTGCTCATCTTCCTTTAAACAACCTGAGAATTTTGTGGTAAGTTGTGCCAATGCCTCTTTCATCCTGTGACACAATCTATTGTAATGTGTCTTTTTGCAGTTCATCAAAACAGAGCTGTCACCAACATCTCCAGAGTGGGCCATATGTCTGACCCAAACAGAGAACATGCCTCAATTAACAAAGTTATCAAAAAATAGAAGACCAACATGGGAAGTCCCTAATTTCAGACATACTATTAATTAAATAATATTAACTGCAGCAGAGTTGTTGGCAAAGCTGAGTTACAAGATTTTTGCAATCTGAGAATGAAAGAAAATAAACATTTGCAGAGATAAGAAAAAAAAACACAGAAAATACAGCTCAGTGTAGTTAAGAACAAAACAGATTCTTTTTAATTTGAGAGCACACTGAACACAATACCAACTCTGCCTTTCCCCTATTCCATGAAAACGTTCAGTAAAGTACTAATGGCACTGCCAATCATCTTGAAATGGCAATCAATCACATGATCATCATGAGGCTGCCCACTACCGGGTGATTCGAGTAGTATTGAGTACAAAAAGCAGACATGGGATATACAGATTTTTTTTTTCTCTTAAGTAGCTAAAATTTCAAGACTTCACCACCCATCCCCATCTGAAGCATTGGATAATTTAGTAACACTTTCATCACTGATAGGAACTGCATCCTTGTAGAGCAGGCTACGATCAAGCTCAGGAGGAACATGAACTCAAGTTCTGAATTAAGCATGTTACAGCATCTTTCACCTGGACTACTCAGAACTCTTAGTCTTGCTTTGAAGCTCCAATTTCTCCTTCCTGGAGTGGGAGTTGTATTAGAACCAAGATACAGAGTAGCAAGCTCAGAGGCTGAACAACCATGATAAGATCTTACTGTCCGTGCCAGCTTTCCTCCTCTTTAGAAATACTGAACAGAAGCAAGCCTGTATATTTTAATACACAGATAAATGGAAGGATAAACTTCCCACCTTTACCTTGCAGATGGCCTACACATCATATTTTTTAAATATAACTTCAAAAGAGGCCTTATGACAAAAATTAACAGGTATCTTTCTTTCCTTTGATGCTCTTATATTGCTGGTACTTGTTTTCCCCCAGCACATAACTGAATGGATGTAGAGGGAACCTGCCATGCTTCCACAGCTCTGGAAGGAGAACCACATCTAAGTGTGTAAGAAGTGCAATCACCACATTGAAAACTGTTATGACAATATACACCCACTCCTGAGCTGCACTGGCCATCCAATGCAGCCTTCTTATGGAAAATTTACACTGGATTGCAAGTTTCCCAGTATCATTTACTTTGGTTTACTGGAATAATGATGATAATCACTGTTAGAAAAGTTTACAGCTTAGCACATTGAGTAAAACTTCCCCTAACAAACAAGTTCCCTCAACTAGTATACTGTTCAATTCAAGAAATTAAGACTTATCTGTGTGTCCAGCTGTTTCAATATCACAAATGGCATACAGTTATACTCCAGTCCTAAAAGACATACCTGTTTCTTATTCAGACATTTTTAACAAGTTTTAATTTGGATTAAAAAGCATCAATTACTTCAAATACATTACAGCTCTAGTAAGCTTAAACAAAGACCTAAAAGAAGAAAAAGCACACAGTGATGCCTTTTAATATCTTCATATAATGCATAATACCCTATGGCAAGGAATTTTGTAACTCAGTTGCATGTTTTGTAAAGAACCATCTTCTTGCAGTTTGAAAATTGACACTTTCATTTGATACCTTCTAGAACCATAAGGGCCCACAAGTAATTCCTCATTATATTCCCTCTTCAACACACTCATGACTGTACATGACTCTTCATGTATTTGTTTTTTTCCAGACAGAAGAAATACAGCTTAACAGCTTCCTCTCTCTTCTCAAACCCAACATAAAAAGTATTTCCAAAACAGAAGGTAAGAGCAGTAGAAAAATTCCAGTCTCAAAATTTAATCTGCATTGTGTTGTTAAGCAACATGAGTCAGTGGCGTGACTTAGGTTACCAAACCACTTCCTTGCTGTGCTGCACATGACAGCTGAACTGATCTGTTTTCTCTATGCCCCTATCTAACCACATCTGTTGAAATTATTTCTACATGAAAGCATTCTTTAAATATCTTTTATTCTTTTAATATTTGTTGAGCACATGTCACTTACAATTTTTATTCTACAATTATATATCACCATGGGAGAATCCCCTACCATAACCGGCAATTTTCTCCTTAAGTTTTATCTCAAGACAAATCCCATCCAACTCCATGATTCATTCAAACTTTCATCATCTCTAAACATTCATCTCCCATCTTATATATTATAACCTACCTAACTCTCAAAGATTCACTATTTTCTAATGACAGAATTAGTTTCAAAAATCAGTGCCATAGACTAAAACTTTACTTAGGAGAAGGAGAAGAAAGAAAAGAGAAAGATAAAAGGAAAAAACATGTCAGCTCAAAAGGTTTACCAATCAGAGACTAAGATTTCATCTTGTCAACAAGAGCTCAGACTTAGGAAGCCTTAAGAAAAATAATGTTGTGCCAACTCCTTTCCTTCACATAAAAATAAGCATGTAAGGTATCTCCTCCTGTCCTCAGTAAAAAGGAGAGTCTTAATTTGATTACAGCATGCACTAGTCAACAGAGGAGTAAGAAGCTGAGACAGCTTCACTTACAGTACCAAAAGAGAGACAAAACATCCAGAGAACATCAAATAGTTAAGGCCCAAATAACTATACCTACACAAGCGTGCCTGCAAGCTCTGCATAACCTCAGCACACTGAAAGAAAAATATTCTAGCAGCAATTACTACAAAACTTACCAAAACTACAAGGAAATTGAACTTACCTGTGAAGAGCATATATACATAAGAACACATCTCATCAAAGCTAAATCACTAATGATTACTAAAACAATTATTTCCAATTTTAAGCTATGGGTTTTAGTGATAAAGAAAAATAAAGAGCAAAAAGCATTTTAAAGCTGCTGAGCAAGTTGATTTAAAAAAAAATATATATTAAAGTCCTGACAACATTTTTAGTATCTTTGAAGGCAGAAACTTCAGGCACAACTTCAGCAATCAATACATGGCTGTCCAAGAATTCTGTCTTCTGCAATGTTACAGCCAATAGCAACTATGAAAAGGTAATATAGGTAAGGAAAGAACAAACATCAAAAATATCCTGTCCTGACTTATAGTAGGACATTACTGTCTCCCGGAAAAGTGGATTCTGCAATCTAAATTGCAATAATTTTATCAACATAACTTTAATTTCATTTGAAATTGTGAGGACATCAGAATAATGGAGTGCCAACTTTGACATTACATTAAACAAAAAACCAGAACAGTAGACTCATTTTCTGAATTAACAGACATACATTATCACTCCACAAAATGTTGTATTATCAACTTAGTTTTTAAGAGATAAGCAAGCAAGCTATACCTACATCAGAAATAGATCATACCCAACAGTCACATACTGAAAAAGCTTGGTTTAGTTAAATTTTTCTCCATATTTGTACATCATTCTTAATTACATAAACAGAAGTAGCAATAAATAAAATAGCAACTAACTTTATTTTAAGGGTGCCAGCATCCCACAGCCAAAAGCATATAGTTCCATCTGCCCCGGTTGAAGATAAGTATCTCTTTGAGCCACTGCATAGTGGAGAGAACTGGGAAAAGGGGGAAGAAAAAAGAAAAGTTATCCTGTTAATCTGTTCCAGATGTGTTAAGGGGGTTCCACAATTCATCTCAATTAAGAAAAGTAAAAAAAGAAAAAATCAAGTATCAAACCATACTTAAGGGAAACGGATCAGAATGAACACCAAAATAACCAAATGATGCTCTATCACTCCCTCCAGAACAACCCTTCTGGGTTACTTGCCAAAGCACTCCAGGTCCCTCCTCCCTCCCCACCACCCAAGTTGCACAACAGCATGCAACTCTCAACAAAAACAAACCAAAGTACTCCCAGTGACTGCAGTTTTCACTCAATGCACCTGTGTTCAGAATCACAGCCTGCAAGGGAATGGTACTTCAAAACAGAACTGCCCACATGTGTCATACAATTTTTGTGTATGTCTGGGAGTATTCAAAGGTCAGGCATTTTGACAATAAATGTGTTTTTTCTCAATGTATACCATGAAAACTCCTTCTCTCTTCAAGCTTAGTTGCCAGGCATGTATTTTTATTACACTGAACGTTCTCATGACTCATTTTTGCAAAAGTAAAAACCTACCTGCAATGACGTTATAGATGCACTGTGGCCCTGCAGGACTGCTAAGGGTGCACAGGTTCGAAGGCACCAAACTCGGATCATTTTGTCACAGCTTCCAGCAGCTATCATGGTGTTTTCATAGTTTACTGCCATATCAGATATTTCAGCTGCATGCCCTCTCAGAGTAGCCAACAACCTTCCATCATCGGTTGCCCAGATTTTTACAAGGCAATCATCTGATCCCTAGAAGTAAGGTAGAAATAATTTCAACCATGCTATTGGCTGTTTTGATGCTAGAGTTAGCACAGTGATACTCCCACCCATGCTTTTAACAGTTTTCCACACTGCATTCAAAACACAAGTTTACATTGATTCTCAACAACATATACAAATCATGATGCATTTATAATACAGATCACAAATCCTACAGCAAGTTGGTTTATGCTTCAGGAGGACGTTTTTTCCAAAAATCCAGCACAAACTGAAGAAGCTGTTGCAATACATGAAATTAAGATTTACATTAAACGTGAAAATGAATTACTAACTGATACAGTCTATCATTTATACCCACATATGTTCCTTATCTTCCTAGTTTCATCACCATCATACTTAGCACAACAAGTTAGGTAAAGAGCATGTATGAACAGCTATTCCATTATTAGGTCAAACTACTACAAACCTGCTTAAATATTCACATTAACAAACACCGAAACGACCATTCTTTCTCAACAAACTCAATAGGTTTCATCTACATATTCATACTTCACTCAAGTTTTGCTGGTCTTCCCACACAATTCTAACAGCTACTTGCCTGTATACAACAAATTCCCAACCCTATTAAAAATTCAGCATTTCTTATTTCATTTCTGTGCCTTCCTGAAAGTCTGAGCATCTGCACCACACCATGGCTCAATACCATGACATTTGAACACTGCACACACACTGACAGACAAGGTTTATTGTAAACATTTAATTCAGTTACTTAGGTTCAGAAGCAATACAAAGTTGGGTTTTAACATCCAGAGCACTGATCTGCTACTGGACATGCACAGGTGCTACAACAAGTTACAATGTGACACCACCCTTAAAAAAATTTCACTAGTTTTTCCTATTCCATCTACTTACAGTGCCTCTGCAATCTAGCATTTACACTTTAAAGACAGCAGAAGGCATGGCAATGCTACAATCTACCTTTAATAAAATAGAACCAGGTCTCCTAGGTAAAGGAAATAGTTACAGAAGCTTGTTCATAATTATTTTTTTGCCTCTTGGGTGAGAAGAGCAATGATACAGCCTATAATATTTCTACCTATGCATAAAACTTCCATGCTGAGATTCTGTGGAACACATTTGCCTCTTCTAACTGCTAGACTGCCACAGTACCAGACCAGGGAACACAACTGAGAGTCTGAGTTACAGCAATGAGCAGAGGACAGAATCATAGAATTGTTAAGGTGAGAAGATGTTTTGGTCTAGTCCAAACTCCTTGCTCAAGTAGGGTCAGCTAGAACACGATGTTGTATCCACCACTCAGGTTTTGTTATCTTCTGGGCATCTACTGAAGCCACGCTCTTGGTCCATCACCCAGGTCCTTAAATTAAGCATCAGAAAGTACCGGCCTCAATACCAAACCCTGTGCTCCACCTCTAGTGACTGGCCACCAGCTGGACCTTGTGCTGCTAATCACAACTCTTCAAACCTGAAACTGCCCTAAACTGACAGTCTCACAGTCCACACATCTAACCTGTACACCATCAGTTTGTCAGTAAGGATGCTATAATTATCTCAAAGATAGTATCTGCTCATGTGGTTCTGTTATCATAATATGAGACTCTAGAGCATGAAGAAGCTTGCATGTTCTTCTCAAAATGCAGTCACCACCAAAAAACCCAAGAAGCTGAGACAGAACAGTATGTGTGCTTGCTGGTGTGTAAAACTGCAAATAAGAGCCTCACTGCTCAAGAGAGACCTGAAAGTAGGAGGAGGGAAGCAGACCCAAAACTACCAAACACTAGAAAAGGTAGAAATCAGTCACAGATGAAGATGTAAAATAGTCAGCAAGGAAAAAAAATAAAAAATAGTTCTGGCACCTAATACCACCTGGAAGGTCCTCAGAGGTCTTTTTAGAAACAGAAAACCAAGGAAAGAAGATCAGCATAAAACAGGCCTGCTCCCTGCAAGCTGGCTATAGTGTCACTATAGAGGTGCGTGTTATACATCTCCACTGCAGAGAAAAAATACTGTCAGCCAAGGCTCAACAATGAGAATGGGGGGTGGAAAATAAGACAGGGGGAAAGGAAAACAAAAGAGAAAAAAACTAAGGTAAAATTGTAAATTCTGTAGCACCTTGGCGAGACATCACTATTAGAGTTCAAACAAATTCATGTTGTTACTATGTGATCTGAATGGGACAATCCACAACTCTGAAATACAGTTGCAATTCTACTAGCAAGGGCATTTGGCTTACACCACAGCTCATGTTTCCAAGGTTATATCCACAACTGTTACAAATTATATACCTATTAAAAAGCATATGTCAAAACTGAATCCTAAAACAACTTCAGCATCAAGAGAGAATTGACGACTGCATTACCAAGGTATGGAGTAAAATTGGTTCATTTTCCTACCATTACACACACTTGTGGGATGAAGTGAAACTGCCAAGCAACACACAAATTAATTAATCTTGGGTTGGAAATCTTACACAGACTATTACACAATGCTGTTTATTATTCCCTAGAAAGAATAATCTCAGCAGAGACAGGAAAATAAAAGTGGGGAGAAAGGAGGTTTTTGCAGTCAGAAATTTAAGTAGTGCCGGAACTAGAGAAGACAGTATTTGTTTCTATTACCCTGCATGGGTTCTGCAAGTCACACTTTTCAGCAGAACCAGAATACAATGTTTCTACAGGCTGCAGGGGGGCAGCTGCCTCACCAGTCTTCCCCACAGGCTGCAGGGGACTCTCTATTCCAGCACCTGAAACACCTCCTTCTCTTCCTTCTTCACTCATGATAGTGTCTGCAGGACTGTTTCTCTCACGTATTTCACTCCCCTCTCTCAACTGCAGCCACCCTGGATTTTTCTCCTCCTTCTTAACTACATTATCCCGGTGGCACTACCACCATCACTGATGAGCTGAGCCTTGGCCAGCAGTGGGTCTATCTTGGAGCCAGCTGGCATTGGCTCTGTTGGACATGGAGGAAGCTTCTGGCAACTTCTCACAGAAACCTCCCCAGTACCACAACCTTGCTATGTGAACACAATAAAGACCAACTAAGCAAGTAAGGAAAAATGTATATACATCCTATTTCCACTGTCTTTAGGCAAAATAGAAGTAACATCTTTCTAGCAAGGACAACATCTCCCAGATGACTATGACTCAAAAATGTGCTGAGAACACCTTCTTTTCCTTTTAATTTGAAACTGAACATGAACAAAGCTTGAATTTAGAGGCTTTCAATCCTTCAGATGTCAGGTGGAACAGGAAACAATTATGATGCAGTTTCCAGAACCAATTATAAATCTAAAACTCATCTAACTGACATCACACTGAAGGCTGCAGAGTAAAAATGTAAGGCAAGAACAATTCCCTACTGATGCATGCAAATTTACATACCACACTAGAGATTTTAGTAGTTGTAGTGGTCTAAATTGAAAAGAACTGGCACCATTTCATTATACAGATGTAATTACAACACAACAGTTCATGACTGTTTATTCACTGACTATACAAAGCCATCTACAGCAACTTGGATTTTACTGAAATGTGGAATACCACCATTTGCCAACAACCACTTAAACATGAAGAACACTGGATTTACCTAAAAGTGCAGAGAGATAAGAAGTTCAGTCTCAGGTCCTCCAAAATGAAAATTCAGCAACCACAATTAATATCTATGGCCACTTTATTTAACACCTGAAGTAATCATGATCTAAACTGGGAACAAACTTTCAAGCAATTAGACCAGGACAACAGTCAGCAAAGGAATGCCAGCAAAACTCTGCAGTTACAGAAACATATTGCCCCTCTCCATCTCCCATTTTATTTCAGGTTGTTCTACTTCTCTCTTTGAAAAAAAACTGCTGTTACAGTCAAGAGAATTCTCTCATAAAATCTTTAATGCATTCTGCCATGTCACATACAAAATAAACCCACAACACAGAGCCCATTTCGTGGTAAGTAAATCACATATAAACCACAGGACATAAGATTTTAATGCCTGTGATTTAGCTTGCTGATGAAAACAAAATAAATACGAAAATTAGTCTCTTCTATGCCTGAAGTTACAAGTGAACAAATAAACAGGCCTGTTCAAAACACTGCAAGGTGTCCCATTCCTTCAACTACACATCCCCCCATGGGACAAAGCAAGATGTGGGCAAAAGGGAGAATTATATTAACAACTGCCTTGAAAGAATTTTAGAAGTTAGGACTGCAAGGCAAAATAGGAAACTTGAACTGTACTTCTCTCAGCGTTGTTCAAGCTATCTGACATGAGGTTAAAAGGACACAATCAAGCTCCTGAATCCACACAGGTATTAATTACATCCAGTGTTTGTAGGAAGGCAATAAATGCAGCCAAAGCATCCTGGACTGGCATCAAGTGTGTTTATGAAATCTTTGTCTCTACTGAAACTGACTACTTACCAAGAAATCTAAATATTACACTGACATCTATGTGGTTTTATAAATCCCATTCCTTGGGAAACCTGCAACTTCAGCACTGATTTCAGACATCTGTCTAGTATTTATAACTTAACAACAACAAAAAAAAGCAAATAGTTAAAAATACTAAAAACACTAGTATTTAAAAAAAGCTACTAGGATCTCATAAAGACAATTTGTTGTGAACCAACATTTGTTACAACACACCATGTGATTGTTCTCTCTGACTTCCTAATCTAATTCTGTGGTGGCAGTTCCTTGTTTTTCTTATGTTTTTGCTAGAGAAAACAAAGACAGAAGAAAGAACCTATATAGGGTAAATCCTTTCCACTGAAACTGAACAGTTTTCTCAATGAACTACACAGAACATCTAGTGTTCAGATACATACGCCAAAACTATTTTAGTGTGTAAACCAGCATGGCTATTAAAAAAAGCAAATATGAGAGGAACAGTAGTAAAGGACTTATTCTGCTTTTCATCCATCATCAGTGTATCTATCCTATAGGTTTTGGAAACAATTAGGTGACATATTATGTGTACTTAAAAATGAAAAAAAACTACAAAAATAAAGATTTTGTACTCACAGTAAATATTCGCCTGCCAGTTCGATCAAAAGTTACACAGTATACAGAAGATAAGTGTCCTAAAATTCGCTTGTGCATCTTCATATGTTGATAGACTGCAGTCGGAACAAGGCGTTCAAGTCTGTATTTTCCATTTAGTTTTCTTGAAAACAGGGTATCCACTACCAAATGGGTAAAGAAAAAAGAAGAGACATATTTATATTGCATTCATAAACTAAAATACTTGACAAGGATGGAAAATTTATTTTAACACTGGACCATCTGCACATATGAACAGCTTACTATAGTAATTATCTCATTTCGCCCTAGTTAGAGAAAAATATATACAAAAGTAGTCTATGATACAGACATGGAAAAAGTATTGAACTGCAAGGCATAGTACAAAGATGCAATATAACTTCCAACTTAAAGTGCCCAAATTCAGGAGTACTGAGGCAGCTTCCATGAAAGAGTAACCCACCTCAAATATAAAAAGTGTAAAAGCTTCCACATAGCTATTAACTGAATGTCAGCACACATTCAAATCTTCTCCAAGGCAACCTGCTTCTTTAGGTCTGCTCAAATATTTATCCATCACTTGTAAAACCGTTCATTGTTTAAGACTCCTGCTACCCACTACAGCTAAACAAGCACACACGCACATACACAAAACCACCAAACAAAAATTTACCAATGAATTTACCAAAATTTACAGAAATTTCTGATTTTGACTAACAAAACTTTGTTTCAAAGAACTTGGTGATATTTTTCAAGTTTAAAAGCTAACAAGTTCCAAGAGCAAGAATTCACTTTAACAAAATGGAAATCTTCCATCAAGAATGTCAGTGAAGAAAATTAAGCTCACTGAAATTACTTTTAAACTGCTATTCATGCAATAACAAAGCAACAAAGTATAATACTTCTCTGCATGGACACATAAACATTAGTCACACTCCATATCCTCATCAGACCAAAGAATGGCAATGGTGATACATTTTATAATCTACAGAACTGTGACAAGGCAGGTAATACAACAGTTGGAAGATTTAAAGAAATTTGGAAGGGACCACAGTCAGTCATCCAATCTAACCTCCCTGCTCAAGCAGTGTCACCCTAGAGCACATGGCACAGGACTGCACCTAGACAGCTCTTGAATGTCTCCAGTGAGGGAGACTCCACAACCTCTCCAGGCAACCTGCTCCTGTGCATAGTCACTCATACAGGGAAGAAGTTCTTCCTCATATTCAGGTGGAACTTTCTGTGCATCAGTTTCTGCCCAATCCCTCTCGCCCTATTGCTCAGCACCACTGAGAAGAGTCTGGCTTCTTTCTCTTGGCATCCTCCCTTCTGATAACAACAGACATTGATATGGGCACCTCTCAGTTGTTGCTTCTCAAGGATGAGCAGGCCCACCTCTCTCAGCCTGTCCTATTTATCTCAGAGAGAGACACTCCAGTCCCTTAATCATCCTCATAGTCCTCCACTGGACCCACTCCAAGACCTCCATGTCTCTCTTGTGCTGAGGAGCCCCAAACTGGACACAGCAGTCCAGATTGACCTGTTCAGCATTGAGTAGATCACTTCCCTTGACCTGCTGGAAATGGTCTTCCCAAGGCATGCCTGGATACCACTGGCCTTTTTGGCCACAAAAGCACTGCTGGGTCATGGACAACTTGCTCCCTAGTATCAACTGCAAAAGAGCTACACACCCCTTGCACTGCTCAGGTTTTGGCCCAGACCAACATAACAGTGGTTCATAAGCCAGCACAGGTCAAACTACATCAGATATGCCAATTTTTACTCACTGTAAAGTGAGTAAGTGTAAGTGGGGTTGTAGCAGCTCTGTAAGAACTACAAGCAACTCTGTAAGAACTACAAGTGTTATAGCCAAGTGCCAAGTCCATTAACCTCAGGCTCTAATTCAAGGAATTTTTCCTAGTTCAAGAAGCTCTGTGAAGAAGTGGAGTCATTAGCTGTAGAGCAAAGCACTTTTAGTTGAGGAGCAATTGCTGTCTTAAGGCTCTACTGTATCATCACCTTTCCCTCATACCAGAAAAAGATGTGGTTGCATTTGCTTTATGACAAACTTTTCCCTTGCCAGCAGTCTACTGCAGAACAGCAGGAAACCAAGATTAGCTCAGGCACAAGATGAATCTCATTTTGGTATCTGACAAATCATCCTACTTTAAAAAAAATAATAGCCTCAAAAAAAAAAAAAAAA
>VXAX01003950.1:2675271-2695066 GCA_013399835.1 Leptocoma aspasia
ACAAACAGAATAAAGACCTTTGTCCCAACAAAGTGAGTTTACACAATAATCTCAACCTACAGAGAAATAACCTTTTGCCTGCTTTTAATGTAAGATGGATATGGTTGATGGATATCTCAATGTCTTCAAATGAAACAATAGCTCACAAAAACCGAAAAAGGCTTAACTAAAAGTTTGATTTGTAGAGATGTGTCAACAAAACAAAACTGCAGGGAGACTTTATAATAAAACAAAAAATGCCTTTACATAAGAATGCAATTTTTAATATACACCTGAATTTATAAAAAACTTCTGAAGTACTTGAGATCAACTTGAAGTTTGAGAGGATTTATGGGAGTGGGTTGTTTGGTTTTGAGGGGTTTTTGGTAACACTGGAGAAGATAATTTTAGCAGAACACAAGCCAGTATTTCTAAGAATGGTCTTGCTGCTGGCAATCACCAATGAGCAACTTGCTACTAGTTCACATATCCCTGGGAAACTCAACTGGTGAAACACATCTTGTTCAGTAACAATCAACCTACCAGAGGATATAAAAGGGAATAATATGACACTGGAAACAAGAACACTGGAATCTGTCTTACTCTTTAGCCTTGATCAAAATTTAAAATGTGCAAAAAAACTGGTTAAAAATAAAACTAATTGAATTAAAAAGCAATTTGACATGAAAAAAAACCCTCCACAGTACTATGAACGTACAATCTCTGGGAAGAATTTTTTTTAAAAAATTCATGCAATTAGCAGAGGGGAGGGGAAAAAAAAAATCAATCTCCCACAGGTTTAAACACTATCCATAAGCACATAACTATTAAGACTTCCCAAACTGGGGGGTATCTTTTGGTTATTTAAAATGGAATTCTCACATCCACCACTGTTTTCAATATCCCTTTCATTTAACTACCTTTATATTTACTCTTATCAACTTTGGCAAGTGCCAAGAATCTATCCTGATTTCTCTGATCAATCCCCACTGTTTATTCCAAACAGCTGCAAACTTTGCTAGCACATTAGCTTTTTTTTTTCCCTTCAAGAGTACAGGTAAAAATCAAAAATACCCGTGTGAAAAATTCCTGCATTCAAACAATAAAATTGATTTTTCTTGACCAAACCAAGATGAGAAAGGTTACCCACTGTTCATAATAATGCCTTTGGACAAATTACAGGCCCTTGGTTTTATAACAATTGTTACATCAACGCTTGTCAAGTCTCTATGCTATTTAGCTTGATTTTAACTGCATTTGGAAAATGAATTTAGAACTCCCTGCGACAGCAAGTCTAATCTCTCTTGTTTTAGCTGTATTAGCAGTTTTCTGTCTTTGCTTGGCCTCACACAAATGGGCGAGTATGAACAAAGCTGTTAATCACAGGAAGAATGACATGGTATAAGTAGTTAAACGGTTCCAGTGGGAGCCACAAACTACATAAGGGATGAAGGAAGATTATACTTTACCCCAGGATGCCTTAGAGAATGCTGGTTGGGCCTTACAGTGAGTAAACCAACTAAAAGGGGAGGGTTGTAAAGAAGAAAACAACAGAATAGAGATTGCATGCTCCTTGCTGGAAGGGCACTATGAAATGGACAATGCATTGAAAAAACTATCCAGTGCCTAGCTCACCAGGGAAATTAATACTACCTTAGTTTTACATTCCCATCTTCTACTTATACATAAGGTCCTGTTTTAAAAATAAATAAATAGAAAACAGATTAAAAAAACAGATGTTACTAAGTGCTTGTTGCACGACACAGTATGATAAACTACCACTTACTCCCAAATGATATTCTGGTTTCAAAATCAGAATTCTTCATATTTAATAATCAGTGAAAGCCAGTGTCTGAGAAAGCTGTGAATTTGTTGACATTTTGAAACTTTTTCACAAATTTTATCATTTGAAGTTGCTAACAATTGTTTACTAACTGGTTCCAAACAAAATTAAGTGGCTTCTAGTTTTTAGTAACTGGGCTTATGTTTATGCAATATGACCAGCTTTCAAGACTGAACTGGTCTACTACCACCTGACCACTGAATGGCTGAGGTGGGAAGGAACCTATATAGAGGTCTTCTACTCCCAGCCCCCTGCTCAAGCAGAGTCAGATACAGCAGATTGCTCAGTGCTGCATCCAGTCCAGTTTTGAGTCTCCAAAGACAGAGACTCACAACCTCTCTGAGCAACCTGTGCCAGAGCTTTTATGACCCCCCAGAGCTGTTTTCTTATGTTTAAAGTTCCCCTATTTCAGTTTTGGTTCATGACTCCATCGTGTCAGAATGCACCAATGAGAAGAGTCTGGCTCTATCTTCATCACATGCTCCAATTCAAGTATTTATAACCACTGATACTACCACCACCATCCTGACCATGCCACGCTTTCTCTACTCAAGGCTAAACAAGTCCAGATCTCTTGGCTCCTCCATGTACAGCAGATACCTCAATTTCTTCATCACCTTTCTGGTCCTTTGAGAGACCAGTTTATAGCTATGTTAACAGTTAACAGACTGTCCATTTATGTCTTTCCCTGAGGAGCTGGATCTGGCACTCCAGGTGTGGTTTTATTTGCACTGAGTAGAGGAGAAAGGACCCCCGCAAGCTAATGGCAATGCCCTGCCTCCAGCAACCCAGGATGCTGTTTGGGTTTTGTGTGCAAGGTCACATTGTGTCTGACACATTCAGCACCAGGACAGCCAGGTAGTTTTCTCCACAGCTGCATCCCAGCTGGTCAACCCCCAGTATCCACTGGTACATGAGGTTATTCCTCCCCAGCGGCAGGACCTTTGCTCTTCTCTTTGTGAAACTTCACTAGATTACTGGACTCATTTCTCCACCCTGTCAAGGTCCTCCTCAATCATCCACTACTCCTGGATTTCAGTTGTTTGCCAAACTTTTTGTTTCATCATCCAAGTTATTAATGCACATGTTGAACAATACTGGCTCTTGCACCAACCTCTGGAGCACACCATTAGTGATTGGCTCTTGTGCCAGCCACTGGAATTCACTTTGCTGATCACAGCCCCAGCAGTTGTGTCTTATCTTTTCAGTTTGTCATTGAGAATGTTATAGGAGTCTGTTCAGAAAGCCTTGCTGAAGTCGGGACAAATAACATTCACTACTGTCCCCTAATATCCAAGCCCCTCACCCCCTTTAAAAGGCTATTGGGCTAGTCAGGCATGATTTCTCCTTCACAGATCAATACCAACAACTCTTAAACAACCTGTCTTTTCCTACATTGACCTCCAGAAATATTTGCTTCATCACTTGCCCAGGGACTGACATGAGGAGGACACACCTTTAGTTCTATAAAGTCTCCTTCTCCTCCTACTTCAGGTCCCCTGCCCCATTCAGCAGCAGGACTACTGTTCTTCCTACTGCTGATAGACCTGAAAAACTCTTAATGTGTTGATTCATATCCCTCACCAGATTTATTGCCTGAAGAACTCCAACTTCCGTTACTACAAAAATCACAGAATGGTTGAAGTTGGAAAGGACCTCTAAAAAGCATCCAGTCTAACTCTCCTTCGAAAGAAGGGCCAAATATTGCTCAGAATCTTTAATCTCTAGACTTTAAAAAAGCAAGTGGGATAGAGAAAAAAACCTGTCATTC
This sequence comes from Leptocoma aspasia, assembly GCA_013399835.1. Taxonomy (NCBI): domain Eukaryota; kingdom Metazoa; phylum Chordata; class Aves; order Passeriformes; family Nectariniidae; genus Leptocoma; species Leptocoma aspasia. Next base: position 2,678,865 of record VXAX01003950.1, read on the forward strand.
TTGACCTAAAGGCTCTAAATGTAAGAGTTTAAATTCCTTTTTTTCATAAGGGCCACTCAGGAACCTAAAATGCAAGTTTGTTTTTTAAAATATTGCTTCTGCTGTCACAATTCACTGCTGCCAATAACCTTAATCTCAAAACCACACATCTGAAAGCGTCAAAAACACCTTATTTGTTTGGTTTCCTGTGGAACAATGTAAAAATCAAACAAAGCTGATGGAAGTGAAGTGGTGGGAGTTTTCACTGGAACTTACAAAAGAGAATAAATTTTCTCCCACTCAAAAGGCATGCAACAGGCACCAAATGAATGCCTTCAGAACTTCTCGAACTCATTCCCCACCGAAAATAGAACAGGCAGCTCAAAGAAAAACAGAAATCTGTTAAAAGGAAGATAAACTTGGGGGTCTGAAAGATATGGCAGTATTAGCCCTCTTTTTTTTTCACTTGGCTTTCCTTCTACTTTCTAATTTTACCAAAGCGATTGATTCTATCTCCTTATTTACATGGTCTTATCCTTGAATATGGAATATGCCTTAAAGATGGGGGATAGCAGTCCGCCTTATCCAATAGCCAGTGATAAATCAAATTTAATTTTGTACCATGTATAGGTTACATTTTTAAAATGCATACACAATCTTTCATTTTCTTCCTTTCTGAAGTTGTATTTAACTAACGGAAGTTCTGTTCTGAAAACCAGAATCCAACTTCATTCCCCTTCCAGTCACACAAAAATAGAGCCAGATTCAGAAGAACCCTGGAAGGATACCCAAAGGATATTATTTACTTACAACTCTTACCCTTATTGAATCAAGTTTCATTAACTTAAGAGGCTAGACAGGCCTCTAATGAATACCACGGAATTCAGAGCTGTTAGAAATAATAGTAGAGACTGCTAGACACCTCCTTTCACTCTCCAAGCTAGTAAGACTGAATGTATCAAGCATTCAGTTTGGTGCTGTTTAAGGCTTTTTTTCCCCTTTCTTCAAAGACCAAAAAAAAAAAAAAACCAAAAACCAGCTTGAACTGACTTCTAACTTCCTACCATTTCTCTGTTCAGCTTCTGAACTCTATACAGTATTCCAAGCCTCTTGACTTAGAGATGACTGTCAGCCAAGTAAAATGATCAAGCTCACTATGTTATCAAGCCAGAACTTGTCTCTGGTCATATCTGAAGGTAAAAGAATATCAACTCCTAACTGGAGTATTTCTGAAAACACAAAAATTCTATATACACCTCAAACTTCATGTACAATATTCATTTGCTTGATGAAAGCAACTTCCAAACCTTCCTAATTCAAAGTGGTGAGAGGTGAGATATTTCAAGAGGCAGAAAGCAAGAACAAATGAAAGCTACACAATCTCAAATATTTCCAAACTCCCCTGACTTCAGTAATAGCCCACTTCACTATATAGTTCCATTGGTACTTTACTCAAAGTTCCCTGATGTCTACAGCTCATTTATTCTTGCACACTAACAAGTAATTTACTTCAGTATAATTCACTCTAGACTTGACTAAACATGTATAACAAGATGTTACTTTTACACAGATCTTTTAATATAAACGCACAGGCCTAAAGTATTTACTGTATTTCTAAAAATAAACATTCACACTGCTTTCAGAACCTGGCATTCTCTTTACAGCCAAAACACCAGTACCACTTAATAAACATACTGTAAAAATTTTAAATGCCTCAGAACTTTTCTTGAGGTTGATTACTCTGCAAAACTGTGAAATACTGGTTTTGAAAAGCAGGTATTTTTGCTTGTCAGGAAAAAAAATCTTCTTTGTCTGGAGCAAACAGCCAGTCTCATTCAGGTCCTCATACCCAAGTGATCAATTTTCCCAAGAGTTCTGAGCTCAAAGCTCTCAAAGGTTTATGCTTAGGTTCGTTCCTTTTTCAGCAGTTCCCTAAAATTACTGGAAAAGAGCTCTTTTTCTCTTTCTGCATCCACAAAAATGAGACCTTCAACAAAACAAATTAGCATATGACTTAGCTGCTTTTGTTCTTTATTAAGCACTTCAGCAACTTTTTTATAAGATACATTGCACAAGTGAGAGCAACTGGACAAAAACTAATCCATATTCAAGTTTTACTTTTCATCATGTTCTACAGATACTCTGTAGTTTTTAGGGGATATATGTATTTGTACAGATCTATTTTAATTGGTAGAAACCAGCTACCTACAAGGCAGTTGGCACAACATACACAAAAATAATTCTAAATAATACCCCATCAGCATCATACCTGCATTGATTCATCAGGTTAGGAAATAAATTAACTTTGTACATTCACTGAAATGTAAGTTAAGCTTTCCTGCACAACACAGAAGAATTTCAGTGTCTTTGTTTCTGTTCCTCAAACATTAGTAGGTTATCTACCTGAAATACATAGAGCCTGAAGAATAATAGGTTCTAACTTTTTTTTTACATAAAATGCAGTTTTCCAAGGGGAAAACTGGAAGTTATTTAAGGAAACAGAAAAAAAATCTAATTCAATTTATAAAAGAAGTGTTATTCAAGTTCGTTATTTCATTGAGCGATCAGAGTAGATAGAGTAAGATAAATCAAAAGTAAATGCTTTAGCATACAGCTCTGAACCAAATATCCCAAAAATCCAAACACACTTCACAGTTGAAAACATTCAGTTACCAGCACTTACATGAATGTTTGGAAAAGGAAATTACCGGTCATGAAAAAAGTGGTATTTGAAATAACTGTAATTTTGCAAACATTCAGTGCTCTGCAAAAGGTTCAATAAAAATAACATTCATTTAGAAAGGTGACTTGTTCTTCTCTAAAGAGTCTGAATGTTATTTTTCTTAACATTTCCTTTCACTGCCACAGCAGCTCTACAGCTTTCTTTGAACTTCAGATACCATGGATCTCATACACTGATCTTTTTCCCTGTAAAAAGTATACACCAGCTACCATACACTGTAAGCTACAGTACAACATAAAACAGTCCTCAACCATTCTGATCCTTCCGACATGTTTTAAAATTTCTTCACAAGAAAAGCTAAGCAACCACTAAAGAAATCTTAGCTATTAAAAAGCTCAGTCCTACAGTCACCTTGCAAAAATAGCCCAAGATTTTCCAAGATTATTACCATCAAGCCATTGCACAACCACTCAAGAAGGGAATTTTCTAACCAGCAACAAGCATTTTCTCCTACACACCTAGAGCACAACACGGAAAATGCCCTCTGTGAATACGAAACTAGTGGCTCTAAACAAAACCACACTGAACAATGCAGGTGCTACATTAGGGTTTAAATGAACCACTTCTGATCAATACACACACCAGCTGAGGAGTTCCTGAAGCTCAGCTATGAACAGCAAGCAAAACCACGTTCTCATCCTACAGTCCAAACCTCGACAGAAACATCACAAAGCATGCCACTTGTGCTTTAAAATGGAAATGCTACTAGGACACTAAATACTCTGCCATCTACCAAGTCAAAATTGGCTGTACTGAACCTGAGTTTAGCTGTAGCATGGTTCTGCTTCAGCTCTTGGGAGAGAACTATAATTCTCTGGATTAAGTGTATAATGGTGTGTATTTTGAGATTTAATTTTGAGTTCCTTCAACAGAAGAAAAAACACAATTAGCCCAAATTAACCTCTCTCAATTTTACATTTTATATAGGTTATGTCTATTTATTTAAATTCATTAAAAACTTAGAGGCTACCAAAAGCCTCCAAAAGGAGTTTAGTGATTGAAAAATTGCCATGGCAAGTTACATTTAAAAAGTCTCTGTTCCTAATAGCGACTGCCTATATATTTATACCGTGATACTATATATAGTGTATCTAGTGTATGTATATATATTTTTTCACATAGATTGTTACATATCAGTTTCCCAATATACCTGCAGTCTTCTCTTTTTTTTTGCCAAGACAGAAACCTTTGTCTTTGCAGCAGCAGCTGCACCTGATCCAGAGCCACTCAACTGGATATTCTCTGCCCACTCTCATCCAATACTGCACATCTATCTGCAACTACCGTTTTAGTAAAAAAACCAAGTCCTTTTCTGGTGTAAGCCACATGGACAATTTGGTCTTAATCATTCCCCTTCAGTGGACATCAATAGAGAAAGATGAAAAGATGCCAGTGATTCTGCTCATTTTTCTATACATAAAAAAAAAGAAAAAGGGCGCTCCTTAAAGCATCTTCTAAAATATCACATCTTGATCCTTCTAGCAGCTAAACAAACATGTATCTTTGTTCTTCAAACATGAAAGCTAACAAACATTTCAGTGACCACGTGAGAGCTTAAAAATAAAAACTGGAATACCTCTGACCTCCAGCTTTCAGTCTTTCAACAGTACAGACAGCACATACATCCTTCATGACACAGCACAGCAGAGCAAGCTAAAGGACAGCTACAAAATTAGTGAATGGACCAGAGAGAAAAAAGAATAACTTCTACAAGACTCAAATTTTTCCAAAGGAAACCATTACCAGTCTACATGACTTACTTTTCCCAACAATGGGTGCAGGTCTTGCTGCCCTATAATACTAACTATTTATCTACTGGCAGCCTTATTATATTTTTACGAAAGAGTTTTGTTTGTCTGTAGTCATTGTTTAAATACATTTCATTCAGTTTCATACTTCAAAGACAAAATTAGCTTCAGAGAAAATTTTACAATAAATATAGAAACACAGCCATCTTAATAAAAGCACTAGAAGTAAGGTATGTGACACTAACAAGGATAAATATAAATAGAACGAATATTTATCTCTCACCATCATAATAAATCACCCTGAGAGTTAGGTGTTAAAATGGCAGTGCCAGAATAAAATTGACTTACCTATACTAGGTGGACTGCCATAATTTACAGGGGACTCTGGAGGCCTTCCACAATGCAGTGCAGCAAGAGCAGATCCCTTCCATACAACATGTTTGCAACCTGTTTGTTAAAAATCACACCAAAAAATGAAGGCAAATGAGCTTTTTCATGCAAAACCACAGGAAAGGTATGAAATATCAAGAACTCTGAAAATTCTCATGAAATTTTCATACTTTTGTTTGTACGAAGCAAAGACTGTCTGCCAGCCCCTAATAATGTCTGCACTCCAGGGACACTTTGTGGAATTTCTTGCTCTAGAAGTGGTCCAAGTCGATGGCATATTTGAAGCAAGTGATCAGGTGCCAAGTGTCTGTAGTATTTCACCTATTACATCAAAGAGCAAACAAAAATTTGAGAAAGAATACAGTATTTTTTATGCATTACTGGCTTAATATTTCCCCCCAGATTGTTACACAAATTCATAAGAAAATTATAGGATATTAAAGGATAAAAACAAATAATGACCTTTAAGTACAATAATTCATTCCAGCTGGTCCTAATTAATTCTTCTATTCAGCACATGCCACTTTGTACAGAGAACTGTTGGTATTTACTACTTTCTGACTTCAAGGCACAGTTGGTCATACACTAATAAGCTCCCTTATAATCACAGTAAAAAATTGTAAAGTTTATATTCAATATTACATTTAAGTAGTGGTCTTGTCAATTTAAATTGCTGTAAGATAAAGATGAGACAAAGATTGTAAAGACAGCAACATTTACTTCTTTCAAGAATTACAAATACCAAATAAATAACATAGCTCTGTAGAAGAAAATGCAAAAACATTCTGCCTCAATTTACCTAAGTTAAAACACCTTGAAATTTCACAACTGGCTTGATTTATTTTACATCTAAAGCTTTTAAACAAAAATGTTGGCTTAAGTAATTCAACTTTTAAATTGGTGTATGTCTTCCCTACTGCACCTATAAACATGACAAGTTTTTGTAATAGGTCATAATTACATAGTAAGAAAACAAGCTCCTATTACCAACAACATAATTTCTCACCACTTGATAATAAGCCACCTTTAATGACTGCCAGATAAAAACAGTTTATTCTTTTGAACTATCATAATTCTAGATCAGAGAACTGTCTTAAATTACAAGAGGGGGAAAATTGCTTTTGAAATGTATGTGACAACAGTAAAAATCCTACTAACATAAGGCTTTTGGTTAAGAAATAGCATTTTTAAAATGCCTAAACTATTGTCAACTCAGACTAACAAAAAAAAAAATTAGAATAATAAATTAAGAGGGAGAATAGACTCAGTTTTCTCCAATTCTTATATAGAATTTGGCATGTAGTCGTTTTGTCCTTCATACAGCCTGAAATACATCTTCACAGTTTTACCTCACAGAAGAGGGAATAAAACAGCAAAATACTGAAGAAAAAGCTTGTGATGTTTTGTTATACTGTAACTAGAGGAGGTCTTGACTGACACCTAGGCAGAATGATGCTTCTGTATTACACCCAATTAACAGAATATACCTCATTCTTCATTAAATGTGCTCCCATCTCGCTGACACACCATAATCATTTCATGTACTCCAGCAGTTTGTTAACATAAAGAGTGCTGATGTCTGAAACTGAAGTTCTGGAAAAACCTTGCTTACACCAGTAATTGCCACCACCACCACAATCTCCTAGTGAAGGAGAGAAAGTTTTCTCTCTTCTGTCTTGGTCTAACACTGGCCAGCAGCTCAGCCTTCTGCAGCCTCTTGCTCATTCTCACTGCAGTGGAATGGTGGAGAAAATCAGACGGGTAAAAGAGAAAAACTTGTGGGTTTAGATAAAAACAGTTTAATAAGAAAAGCAAAATCTGCACAGCAAGCAAGGCAAAATAAGAATTCATTTACTACTTCCCATCGGCGGGCAAATGTTAAGCTGCTTCCTGGAAAGAGGGGTTTTCCTTCTGTGGATTATATTACATTTGTAGAAAGCCTAAAGCCTTGCAAGCTGTCTGAATTTGGCTGCCTAAAAGTTAAATAACTTGCAAAATTCACACAAGTGAAAAAAAAATTTCTTTAAAAAATATTAAAAGTTTTTACTTAAATAAAATTGCAGCTCTTCATAAAGATCAGTTAATTTAAAATTGCTAAATTCAATGTCATCAGACAGGCACACAGAAGAGTGGCAAAAAATAATTCAGAATTATTATTATCATAAGAAAAATTAATCAGAATAACAAATCTACATGCTTTTTTCTGCTTAAAGGAGTAATCACAGACAAAATACATGCATGAGAGCTCTGAAATATCTAAATAGACATAAGAACTTCCAAAGCTGTATACACTTTTTGCCATCAACAGCCCTGATCCATCTCCTTAGCTTTTGTTCTCCTCTCCTATCAAAAGGAGCACAAAAGCTTAACAAACACTGCTCTTCGCTTAATTCCATCTGAAACCACAATTTACATCTGCAGAATCTGAATTCATCTCTCAAAGGTTAGTAACTTCCGAGTTTTTTGGTTTAACCACAAATAACACAACTAAATACACAATACAGTTGTCATTTTCTCCTGCTCAAGACCCTACAGGTTTACACATCCTAAGAAATGCACAAAATATAAAGTAAATGAAGTAAATAATCTTTGACACATTCCAAAACTACACCCAGCTGACATCTTGAGTCATATTTCTCATGATTTGTCAGCCATGTGCTTACTTTTTATTTTAGCAGAAACTAGGTAGGCTCAATTCCTCTTGCAGTTTTTAAAGCAAATGTTTTGATAAGAGATAACTGTCTGTTTTGTTCTTGATCATCTGTATTAAAGATCTCAATATATACCTTACACCCACACTACAGTCTCATCTCATCTAAGTCCATTTGTGTGAAAAGAGTTATTTATGCCACATTATGCAGTAGTTGTGTGATGCTTCTTCACAGTATTTGTCTAAGGAATCATAGTTCACTACTAAGCAGCATTTGCAGCAGCTCATTAACAAACTGATTCAGCTGTATGGCTTTGCCAAAACAGAAGTGGTATTGCCCATTTAAACACTTGTCAGTTCCAGGAAGTTTATAGAGCTATTTCATGAACCATGCACAGTCAACATTTGGCTCTCATTTTCCTCCATAAAGCTAAAGTACACACAAGAAACTTAAATAAAAAGGTAGGTTTCATTTCTCTGTAAAATCAGATAGGAAAACTTATTTAATTAAAGAATTTATTTGGACTGATTTATTTTTCCTTTTCTTCTTCTACAAACAAACAAAATGTGGAACTTGAATAACTTAATTAAAACAGGCTATTTTTTTTCTCCAGGTGATATAATTTCTTCATTCAAAAAAAAAATTCTTTATATACTCCAACTGCCTGACCACTTCAGGGCTGACCAAAAGTTAAAGTACGGTGTTAGGGGCATTGTCCAAATGTCTCAGCAAGCAACAGGCCTGGGGCTTTGACTGTCACTCTAGGAAGTCTATTCCAGTGCTAATTTGTATGTGTGACTATTATAGTGGAAGTCACAAATTAAAAAACTGTGTAATAGAAATTCACCCCATTTCTCCCTTTTAAAAAAGGAAAAATGAGAATTGCAGAAAAGATAAACACAACTTGGTAGCAACAAATCAAGACAGGACAAGGTAAGTTTATTTAATACGTTAAACTAAAATTATTCAGATTGTTCTACGGTGCAGCCTACCAGGAAACAACTCTCACACTGACAAACTGCAAAAAGAACCTAGAATCAACAAAACTATACCTACAACCCAAAAAATCCACATCCAGACTACTTTCAAGTCAGATTTCTGAGACAAAACAAAATAAATAAATTTTTGTTTTAATGGTAACTTTAGAAGCTTTGTCAGAAATAGAAAAGCTGAAGACAACTCAGAATGAAATTTGAAATTAATAGAATGAAAGAATAGAATAAAATTTGGTTTGATATCAATCTCTGATTCCAAGAGGACAAAGGAAAGCAAAAGGAAAAAAATAACAGATGTGCAAGTATTTAAAATTCACACAGCTCTAAATGAAAGTGAAAACTGGACTCTACAAACAGGAATTTTAAAATTACGTGCCAGAACTGTGATGTGAAACAGCACAAAAAGCACAGGATTTTTTCTCTGCCAGTCTCTGCTGAAATTCTAGCTGTTTTTCTTCCTACGCTATTAGACTTTTTTCAACATCTAATTCTGCTCTGTTCTTCCAAAAGAAATGCATAGAAGACATGCTTTTAAGGTAAAATAATAAACTCTCTTTGTTCTCACAGTCTTTTCACATAAGTTAACACTTCCTAACTATTACTGTAATATAAATTAGAACTCTGTTAGCAAGTACAAAATTTTTAGATCTTAAGCATAAATATTTTCTAGAAAATCAGAAGCAGCATTACCCTCAAACCTCTCCCTTTATTGACTACCTCCAACTTCATCTATTCAACACAAGCAGCACAGGAATACACAAAATGCAGCTACACAGCTATCTGGACTAACACACAAACCTTTATTACCTTTGAAATAGACCTAAGTGCTTATATTTTCATTCTGCATGACTGCAGCATAATTCAGAATCACAATGAACAAAAGAATCATGATTTGACCTAGACTCTTTAGTTAAATTTGCAACGAATAACGCAATTATTCACCGCCAGTGTTATTTTACGTCAAGTAAAATATGACCTTATTCTAGTGCTCCAAATACTCCACACACTGAAACATTCTCTCAAAAAATTGTTAGTTCCCCCCTCACCCTGCTAACAGTCAACATGTTCAACTACCAGGTTGGCTGTAAATATGTTTCAGAAAAACACCTTTCCACACAAGGACATTTCACAACACAACCTGCGTCAGTCAGCTACCTATATTCCAAGATGTGAGAGCTCAGTCTTACTAACAGCAGCAGCTATCCCACTTTAACTATCCTGCTATGTAACATATTACCCAAAACAAGCCCCAAATTGAATTACAGTAATTGTTGTACTATATTAGATCATCAATCTAATAGAATACTGTGTACCACCAGCCACTGCCTTATCACTTTAAAATTAGGAATTGTAACAAAATGCAAGTAGTTTTCTCTGAAGAATTCTCATTCCCTTTTTTCTTTTTTTTAGGGGGAGGTGGGGGATGGTCTGGGGAAGACAGGGCAGGGACAACCAACAACAGGAAGGGAGAACCATTTTCCCCAAAACATATTTCTTGTATACTTTCTAATTCTGCTTGAGCTAAAACTACATGAATATTTAACCACTATTTCCAATCAGAATGCCTATTATTTTACCGTGAGATTAATGTTTCTCTAATTAAATACATCTATATGAAACCAGCGATCTCAAGAACACATTATTTTTTCAACTATTTAATGCTTTTAATAGGTGTGAGGCCAGAGCAGATAAACTCAAGCCTTAGTATAAACAGTGTGCTGCAAGCTTACCACATGAGAAGGTGTGAGCAGAGGCAGCATTTTTTGCCTTCTGAACTAAGATGTTCAGCTGTGCCTGTTACTGTTAAATTACCTGTAGCTATTTGCCTTTCTTAAACTCGCTCATAATGTTTTGTGGGTTTTGCTGGGTTTGGGGTTTTTTAAACAGAAGTTACACTTTGGAAACTTGATACTCCTCTTCATCCCATTTTTCAACAGTGTTTCTTAGTCCCAGTTTGAAAGAACTAGCATAAAACAGTTGGTTTGGCCAATTCTCTTGATTATCTGTGGAACAAACAAATGTGTGGTGCTACCCACAACAAACAAGTGTTTCCCCATACCAAAATACAATAGTTTGAACAGAGAGGTTTTAACATCACCTAAGTTCTCAACTATGGGAATAGTCTGTAGAGCAGAAGCCCTTGTCTTTTAGAACTCAGAGGAGACAATTTGATATATGTCCAACAGAAGCACTGTTAATGAGACCAAAAGTCTGGCTAAGGATAACAATCAGAATACTTCGGTTTTCTTAACCACAGTGCCAAGTCTTTCAGAACACCTTCCAAAATATTGTGTAGACTGTCCCCAAAATACTGTTAATAAAAACTAGGTGATAATGCAGGTCTCTGATTCAACTCAAGCTTTAATTTTGCTCCCTATTTCTTTGCGTATCTTTACAGAACAAACTATCCTAAAGAAATAAACCACTTATTATCAGGTTAGTTATTAAGAAACAATTTCTAAATAGTAACCACAACTCTGCCTAGAAGACTTAACTACTACAACATGAACAAAGAAACACAGTATCAATGTACTTAGAGTCCAGTCCCACAGATACTCTTTGAAACTTCATGTACGTTTGCACCACAAAAAAAGAACGGTGGAATGGCCTGAAAAAAGTGTTTTGTAATTTTCACTTAAAATCACATTTAATAATTGTGGGCTGGAGAAGAGAAAGGCACAAATGTCAGCAAAACAATCATCAACGGCTCCTGAGACCAAGACATACTGCCTATTAAACATACTGGGCCATCCTATTTGGTGTGAAATCCCAGCCTTCTCTGTCCTCAACCACCACCACTGCGAATAAAATTCTAATTCAACAGAGAAAATGACAATTACATTAATATTCTGCATAAGAAAATTTACATAATAGTTGTGATCATCTACACTATGACGCTTGTACCATAGAAGACCTAAGAAAACAAAAAAAAATTCCCTATGGTAGCTCTAAACTGTCCAAGTGAATCTCAACAGTTGGTTTCATTCAGCTGAAGTCTACTTTGCTCCCAAAAGAAGCAACTGCAACACATTCTCCAATCCCTCCACACACACTCCTACCATCTCCCTCACGGTGGTTGTAAGACCCATGGTGTAGCACACAAAAAGAGCTGAGCCATCTTAAAATTACTGTTCATTTTTCTGACGGGTCAGCTGCCTCACCCAACTAACCACTCCTGCTACACAAAGGATGCAGCAGAAACGCACAGCTTTCATCCACAGCATACAATTAGAGCAGCTACATCCATAGGGAAACTGTAACACGAAAAAAACAATTACCTTGGAGTCAAACGAAGCACCAAAGCTTGCTCGTGTAACAAAGGCCCTAACAAAGGTGTTAAAAAGCTTAAAAATGCAACACAACACTTAAGCATCTTATCCACAATGTATAAACAATTCACATGGCTGCCTTGCTCTGCTGTTAAATGAGCTGTTAACTCTCAAAATTCCTCAGTTTCTGTCCCCCATAGCGAGAAATCCTCAATCTTTCAAAAAGAGAGAAAAGAAGCTACCTTACAATTGCAAGAGAACACAAAACATCCTGAGATCTGTTACTGAAGAGTCCCACCATCCTTGGTAGATCTACGGTGAAATCAGCCTACCAGGGACCCAATTCTCACAGGGTCTTAGGTTATAGTACAAACAGAAATCTTAATACTGGCAATATTAGAATGAGATTAGCACTCTGAAATAAGATCCTACACTATCAAAGGCATATTCAAGTGGTTTATACCACACACGCTGACTCTAGAAAAATATAATACAGGAATACTGAAATTCAAGAAAAATCACTTAAGAACGTAATATAAGTATAATAGCATTTCTAAACTCATGTATTTGCCTTATAAGCATTACAAGTATGGTATTAGCTTATTTTAAAAAATGAAACATTTACTTTCACTGGCCAAACAGAAAAATGAAAGTAACTTGCAAGATGAAAATTGCACCAGATTTAACATTATTTGCACAAATTAAGTAACAGAAATTAAACACCTAGGGCTATGAATTCCAGTCTAATAACAAAAAGTTAACTCCAATAAAAATTCTTAAATAAATGCTTTCAAATTAGGACAAAATCAGAAATATCATCTCTTGAAAACATATACACACATATATATATATATATTAAAGGAATTACTTATCAAAAACACAGGAATAATAAAAAGCCTGATTTTACACACAACTAAAGAGAAGCATGGGATTAAATTCCATTCCAGTTAAACAGAGCCCTTACTCCCTCCCAGAGTAAAAGTCAGACATCTAACACTACATTTATTGGTAATTTTATTTTTTAGCGTTTTATCCCTTCAGATCTCTCTACAAAGTTTAGTGAAAGCTCAGGGCATTAATGTCTGAGAAAAGGTATCAAAACATGGTAAAGCGTGCCATTTTGAGAAGAAAGAGTCAGCATCTTAATGCTAGAAAAATTAAAAAAAAAAAAGCAACAATGTTAGCTCAATCATTCTCTATCTCAAACGTTAAGAATCCTTTGGTTTGAGACAAATAAGTTTTTGTTTCATGAAAGAGGACACAATGAAAAACTCTTCTTTTGTACAAAATGTAACTGTCATGCTGCAAATACACTTCCGTGCCAGCTTTCACATGCCTAAAATGTCAAGTAATACAAAGTTCACACAGCTTTGACAACTGAGGCAAGATCAAATACAGGATGGAGGGAAGCATCAAGAACAAAGTAACCAGTTACACATACACACCCAATATCTAGGTAGGGACAAGGTTAGGAAGTCTATGGAAACTTTGTTATGAACAGAAGACTAGGAAAAGAGAGAGGACCTAGTCAGCATCACCTGTCCAAATATAAGTATCCAGCGTCAAGTCCAAGATTTGAGGAAGTACATCTTATGTCATTACATACCCATGCTGACTAAATTGGTATTTACCTGCATTCCACAAACAAAAGAAGTTTCTTGGAAAGGGTCTGAATGAACTTATTTCTCACCAACTCTTCTTATGTCAACATTTAAAATGTCTTTTTCCTCCTTCCCATCCTTTTATATTCTGACTATATAGAAGAAACACAAATCCATACTACACTAAGACTGTACCTCCAAGTCTTTATAATTTATAGGATACAAGAGAAAGGTTATTAATAAATTTTACCAAGCAACTCCTACCATTGTTTGAAATGGGCAAAACAGCCTCACAGCCTTACAAATAAATAAGTAAATAAGAATATCATAATATATCATGCACTTGAAACTCCCAGTTGAGTTCCTTCATATTTGATTTCAAGAAAGTTCAAAAGTACTGGTTATGCATTCTTGTTTTCCACAAGTTAATTGCTGTCAATTCTTCCACACGATACACACGAAGATGCCTATGCCAATGCAACTCTTGCTACAGAAAAAAAGCAATGCTGTTAAGTAAACCTCTTCTAACTACAATAAATACCTATGCTTTGTACTGTGACATTTGTTATAGAACTTAAAAAATATATATGGCAACAGTCTTTATCGGAGGCATTACAGACGGAAACGGTCCTGTCTCCTTTTGTGTAAGTTCAAAAGTTCTCCACATATCTATGTTTCACAAGTACTGGAGCTCAGAACTACCATAAGCAACCAGCAAGGGAAATCTCTCTTTGATGAGCATCACAAACAGGGCTCAGTCTTTCTCTTAAATCGTTTTCAGAAANGAAAAATCACTTAAGAACGTAATATAAGTATAATAGCATTTCTAAACTCATGTATTTGCCTTATAAGCATTACAAGTATGGTATTAGCTTATTTTAAAAAATGAAACATTTACTTTCACTGGCCAAACAGAAAAATGAAAGTAACTTGCAAGATGAAAATTGCACCAGATTTAACATTATTTGCACAAATTAAGTAACAGAAATNCTCAGGGAGAGCGAGGGAGGGGGAAAAACAACTTTGCCCGCCGCAGCGCTCTCTCCTGTTACCAGCGCCTGCTCCTCTTACCAGGTTCTCGTAGCTCCGGGGATGCTCCTTGCCCGTCCAGTCCGTGCGCTTGGGCAATAGCTGAGGGAGGGAAGAGAGGGCGCCCCGTGAGCGGCTCCCCCCTCCCCCCAGGANAAGGAATTACTTATCAAAAACACAGGAATAATAAAAAGCCTGATTTTACACACAACTAAAGAGAAGCATGGGATTAAATTCCATTCCAGTTACACAGAGCCCTTACTCCCTCCCAGAGTAAAAGTCAGACATCTAACACTACATTTATTGGTAATTTTATTTTTTAGCGTTTTATCCCTTCAGATCTCTCTACAAAGTTTAGTGAAAGCTCAGGGCATTAATGTCTGAGAAAAGGTATCAAAACATGGTAAAGCGTGCCATTTTGAGAAGAAAGAGTCAGCATCTTAATGCTAGAAAAATTAAAAAAAAAAAAGCAACAATGTTAGCTCAATCATTCTCTATCTCAAACGTTAAGAATCCTTTGGTTTGAGACAAATAAGTTTTTGTTTCATGAAAGAGGACACAATGAAAAACTCTTCTTTTGTACAAAATGTAACTGTCATGCTGCAAATACACTTCCGTGCCAGCTTTCACATGCCTAAAATGTCAAGTAATACAAAGTTCACACAGCTTTGACAACTGAGGCAAGATCAAATACAGGATGGAGGGAAGCATCAAGAACAAAGTAACCAGTTACACATACACACCCAATATCTAGGTAGGGACAAGGTTAGGAAGTCTATGGAAACTTTGTTATGAACAGAAGACTAGGAAAAGAGAGAGGACCTAGTCAGCATCACCTGTCCAAATATAAGTATCCAGCGTCAAGTCCAAGATTTGAGGAAGTACATCTTATGTCATTACATACCCATGCTGACTAAATTGGTATTTACCTGCATTCCACAAACAAAAGAAGTTTCTTGGAAAGGGTCTGAATGAACTTATTTCTCACCAACTCTTCTTATGTCAACATTTAAAATGTCTTTTTCCTCCTTCCCATCCTTTTATATTCTGACTATATAGAAGAAACACAAATCCATACTACACTAAGACTGTACCTCCAAGTCTTTATAATTTATAGGATACAAGAGAAAGGTTATTAATAAATTTTACCAAGCAACTCCTACCATTGTTTGAAATGGGCAAAACAGCCTCACAGCCTTACAAATAAATAAGTAAATAAGAATATCATAATATATCATGCACTTGAAACTCCCAGTTGAGTTCCTTCATATTTGATTTCAAGAAAGTTCAAAAGTACTGGTTATGCATTCTTGTTTTCCACAAGTTAATTGCTGTCAATTCTTCCACACGATACACACGAAGATGCCTATGCCAATGCAACTCTTGCTACAGAAAAAAAGCAATGCTGTTAAGTAAACCTCTTCTAACTACAATAAATACCTATGCTTTGTACTGTGACATTTGTTATAGAACTTAAAAAATATATATGGCAACAGTCTTTATCGGAGGCATTACAGACGGAAACGGTCCTGTCTCCTTTTGTGTAAGTTCAAAAGTTCTCCACATATCTATGTTTCACAAGTACTGGAGCTCAGAACTACCATAAGCAACCAGCAAGGGAAATCTCTCTTTGATGAGCATCACAAACAGGGCTCAGTCTTTCTCTTAAATCGTTTTCAGAAATTCTGAGACTAACTTATACAATAGTGTACCTGCAATGAAAACAATACTAGCAACAAGTTGCTAACAGACACAATTCAGACACCTTAATTGCTGTCCCAAGCGCTGCAGTTAACA
>VXAX01003950.1:2699526-2710998 GCA_013399835.1 Leptocoma aspasia
GAAGGCGGCGGGCGGGCGGCTGAAAGGCGCTTTCTCTGCGCGGTGCCGGCGCGCGGAGGGATACGACGCACGGAGAGGAGGAGGGGCTGCGGCGGAGCAGCGGCGACTCGCGGCGGCGGCGGCGGCGGCGCTGGCGCTGGAAGTTCCCGAGTTCCAGCGTCGCAAGAATGGGAAGCGAGCGAAGCCAAAATGCCCCCGGGGAGCGCGGCCCCGCTGGGGAGGCCCGGCACTTCCACACCCCCCGCTCGCGGCTCCCCCGTAGCCCAGCCCGCTCCCTCGGAGCCAGCCGGGGACCTCGGGGCGCTGCCAGGGGCTTTGGTATTTGCGCGTAAGTGCCACAGTGTCACGCGTTGTTGGTTCTCGTTCTTGCAACATCGCGCCCGGGTTCCTGCCGTGGGTCTGGAGCGGGGGGAAATCCCAGCAAGCCCCCAGCAGCCAGAACGGCGCCTTTCTCCGTTGTTCGGCGGGGCTATCCAGGCTACTCCGCCTGGGGGGTGAAGGGCTTGCAGGGCGCTCGCTTTGAGAACTTCCCTTAAAAAAAACAATAAAACAACAAAACAAAACCAAAACAACCAAACAAACCCCGACAGCTGATAACGAGTCTATTCATTGCTCTTGCCGCCAACCAGATCAGACATGCGGGACTGACGAATCTTCTGCCTTCCAGGAGCGATGGGCAAGAGGAGGAGTGTTGTCAACGCGAAGAGGAGCGATGGATGGTGATGCCTGCAACCTATGGCTGAACTGGAGGTAAATCACTAGCGGATCGATAACCTACCGAAGGTTCCTGAAAGGCTGCAACATTGTACGGAGCCCGGTTAGCGGTTAAATAATTTCTTTTTTTAATGTTTGCTACCCTGAGGATACTGAATAAAACGGTCTGGTTTGTGCTGTAACTGTTTCTTTGCTGCTTACAGTCAAAAAGAAAATAAAAACAAAGCAGATGTCCGCTGATAATTAGCTTTTTTAAAAAAATGCATATCTGATGAGAGATTTAAAGGGAGCATGATTGGTTGCTTTTATGTTTTGCAACGTCTCTGTGCTTTTTCAGGTCGAGTTGGGGCCTTGTAAGAACGAATGTGTTTGTGGACAATAAGAGTGAATTTAGCAGGGACCAATGTAAACAGGGGAAGCTGTAATTTTTAAATATTTATTTAGCTTCAGTTATTAACTGATGCAACTTGTGAAGCAAAGACAAAAGTATATTTGAAATTATATAGAAACTAGACAAAGAACTAATTTTTTTTTCCTGTACATAAAGCCCCCTGAAATTCTCGACATATAACTTTCAGCAAAATTAAATTTGAACAACATTTCTGTGCAGCTGAGGGTAACATGAGTTGAGCATTTTTATACATGTTTCCAAGGCCTGCAAGCTCAGTGTACGAGCTCAAGCTTTGTGCTTGACATGGTGAGAAAGCTTTGCTGCAATCACCCTTCTGCTTTGTTGAAGAAATGTTACCCTGAAAGGTTAAAGAAAGGAGGCTAAAATATCACTTATTTCCATTGTCTTATTATAAAAACTATATTTATATAGTGGATGTCTAGATGCTGTGCATTTTTTATATACAATTATCACATCCTAAAAAATCATTAAAATCCTAATCTAGAATTTGTTATCATTAGAGTAAATTAATTTTGTAGGATATATTCTTTTTTAAAAAAAGAAAAGCAAGACTATGTACTAGATTTGATCACTGTATCTGTAGCTATGATCACTATATATTTAAAAATGTACATGTATCTCCCTTTCCCCAGATTTGTTACAATAACCACTCTGTTTCAGCTTCATTTTAAATCCACACTTCAAATAATTGAAAAGGAAATGAAATAATATTTAATGTCTAATAAAGATTTTAAAAATAAAGTGACTTGAATCTTTTCTTAGCGATGTAAAATGTGTATTGTAATATCTTTCGTAGGTGATTCTCACAACAAAGGGCTACATGAATAATGTGATTAACATTTTAATTTCCCTTGATGTTTACATAAAAGAAAGTATACTGAGTATGACATCACTGAAACTGTAAACCAAGAAATAGCAATATTTTAACAGTTAAGGTGTCTGAAAGTAGAGGAAAAACTCTCTTAGATATATTGACCCTCCATGTTCTTTTGGCAACTCATAACTTTTCCTATTGCAGTTCAAAATACAGCCCACAGAATCAAAAAGTTCTTGGTGTTTTGACAATAAAATAAGGATTGTGTCTTTTATTTATTTTTTTTTTAGATCACCCAGCAAAATGAAATCATAGTCCCAGACTTGAGCTTGAGCACTGCAGTACAACAAGTAATATTTAATAAACAGCTTTTACAAGCATACATTCCACCTTCTTTTTACAGGTGAAATCTGATGAGATTTTTATGTGTACGTGTGGCACAACATGAAAGTCATATACAAGAGAAAATGCCTAATTATTATTGTTTGGTGATACATGTCAGAATGAGTCCTAAGAATTCCTATAACAGTAACAAATATTCCATTCATTTTTCAGAGATATTTTTAAAGGTTTTTTTACTTATTCAGTTAAAATTAAGATTTTTTTTTGTAGTATACACAAGTAGAAAAAAATATAATCTCTGAATTTTTACTATCTTTATTGTTTTGCTTTGTAATAATCCCTTTTCTTTCATGTGATCTTGTCATAATGACCTTACATTATTCTAAAATAAAATACATCAGTCCTGCTTTGTCAGGAAGATTTAATGTTTGCAGGAGAAATTACTCTGAAAGATTTTCATTTAAAAAAAGAATAAATAGTAAAGGAATTAATTTATTTTCTGACTTTCAAATGTTAATATTCACACAATTGCTAAATTAATTTTACAAAAAAAAAAAAAAGGAAGAATAAAGTTTCATAGATTTTCCTATTGCTGTAGATTTTACACATCAGCTATACTAAGCAATGGACTGATCCCAAGAGTTGCTGGTTTGGGATATCTCTTTTTACCCTAACTTGGCCTTTTTTTTTTTTTCCTTCCATCCTCCTCTTCCCCCGTGGAAAGTGCTAGAAGCTCTATAGGTATCCAAATACAGCTATATTAGAATTCTCTTGAATTACTGGTTACCTTTGACACATAAGAATGTACTATCTTTGGTTTCTTCTTGAATTTTCTGGGTTCTTTCTGCACTTTTGGGAGTAGTTGGTTGGGGGATTTGGGGTTGGGTTTTTTTTGTTTGGTTTTTTTTTTACTGGTATATTTTAGCCAGTGGTTTTTTGTGTCAGTATGATTTTATACCTTGTGCCCAGAAAGTACATTATTTGAACCCTAGTTCAAATAACACCACTAGTAGTGGCAGTACTTGACATGAAAAGCTTTTCTGTTTCTTTTGAAATTTGCTCTTCTCCTTTTCTCTAGAGACAAAGAAAAGTATTTAGGGTTTGTAAATTGTCAAGCTGAACAATGTAGCTAAATATTTGAAGCATGATATTGGCAGGGGGTGGCTGAGAGCAACATAAAGCAGTGACTAAGTTTTCCTCGGGTTTGGATGGTTGGTTGGTTATTTGAAGAGGGCTTTTTTGGTGAGATTTTCCACCTCAAATGAGAATTATCACCACGAGTTGCTTGTTGATTCTTGCTCTTGAAACCAACCATAAACCTTACAAGGGCAAGAAGTGTGTGATGAGTGCTTGTGAGGCCAGCAACTTTTTTTTATTATCATTTTTGTTAACTTCATGCAGAAAGAGCCACACGTCCTAAAATACAATACTACTATGAGCAAATTCCTTCTGTAGTTTGAAACAACTTGGAGCTTAACTAAGTAGCTTCACATCAAAATTCATTTAATTACTCACTTGTTCATACTTCATGCCAAGAATACATCCATATTTTTCTGCACCCTGCATCGGTAACCTACCTGAACTTTCTACTGTGAGGTTTCTAAATAGAGTGTTTAGCTGCTTTGTATTCTGCCCTTATCAGTTATTAAATAATGAACTGTATGCTTCTATTTATTTCCCATGTGTGCCCTTCAGTATGCCCTTTACCAAAGAACGTGCATGTCTTCCCACTCCACTATTTTTGAAAATATTTCCTGTTACTCCTGCTTGCTTCTCACCAATGGTGAAGAGGAGCATAAAATTAGGCACATGTATTA
Organism: Leptocoma aspasia; assembly: GCA_013399835.1. Taxonomy (NCBI): domain Eukaryota; kingdom Metazoa; phylum Chordata; class Aves; order Passeriformes; family Nectariniidae; genus Leptocoma; species Leptocoma aspasia. The sequence continues at coordinate 2,703,626 of VXAX01003950.1, forward strand.
CCCAAACCACGATCAGCACTGACAAATTAACACTTTTTAAAAAGCACACAAATATATTAGCCTCTGAAAATGTTTTCTATCAATCTTGTGTAAAAACAAATAATTAGCTGCAAATCTACTATCGGGCTTTTGAAAGTAGATCTACGTGTCATTTATATTTTGAGCAGTAAATGAGCTTTGTTGGAGTTCATCCAATGAACCTAAAAACCTCTTTAGTATCCTCTTACCCAAGTAAATATGAATTGCACCAGCCTTGACATCCTTTCAGTTTCACTGTTACATCTTTGAGTACAAAACCTTCCCTTACAAAGAGAAACTAAGAATAATGTCTATGTTATTGCTACTGAACAGAGGAATTCTACTGGTTCATGCTAGGGATTTTGTTTGGGTTTGTTTTAAAGCACATTTATTTGTGCTTCTGTATTTTGTAAAAGACTTTCAATTAAATTTCCTGGATCCATTTGACATTTCAACTTTCTATGCTGAATACATTCTCTAATTATCCAGAGTGTATTGAGAAAATTATTAAAATGCTGTACTTGTTTTTTTGCTATTGGGCTTTTCTTCACAGAGGCTCATGTGTATTTGCCATGTCTATTTTCATGTCTATTTGATGTCTCCAAAGTTTTCTGAGTCTTCTAAGGATTATGTAGAAGATTTTTACTTTGAAAAAAATTAATACACGGTATATTTTAGAGGAGAGCTACTCCATAATGAAAATAGTAACTATGTTGCTTTGACAATTATTTCCTTAGTTTATTACTTCTACAAAGATTTTGAAAATGTTTGCTGTTACTTCACTTTGTAATAAAGTGCTCCAATATGCTAAGGCAATTTTTGTTGAGCAGAAGATCCTCAAAATAACCTGTATCATTCATTTGTTTCAATGGTTTCATATTAGTCTTCTTCAAGTAAGAAGACTTACTTGAAGTTTTAAGTGACAAATTTTATTTAAATTGGTAAATTATAAAGTTCATTAAGGCACAATTTAATAATGGCCTTCAGCTACTGTTTGTCTTTCCATTTCTCTAAATGAAAATTTAGATTTCTGCTTAACCAAGTTTGAGGGTCATTTCCAATTAGGGGTTTGGATTTGATTTTTTCATTTACTGTGGTAGCCTGTTAGAAATGCAACTTTTAAAAATACAGATGAGAGGTTATTTGCCTCATTTTTCAAAATGGTGTTGGCTATCATTGGCTTTGGTATAGACTTGGAATTTCTCTGAGTTAATACAAAAGACTGTTAAAGACTTATATCTATGTAATAACTTAAGGGATTCTGTGATATTGTTATCAGTCATATAGTCTGATAAACTTGCAAATATGCAATTTAGATAGAAGTAGAGGAGGCCATAAGAAATATCAGTGAGATCTACCCAGAGATGAGCAGAACACTGCAGGTGTAATTTCATGATGTTACATTCAAAATAATCTACTGAAGAAATTATATGAGTCATTCATGCTCCTTATGGGCTCGAAATCAATATGAGGGGGAGAAAAAACCCCCTCTATTTGATAGCCAGTAGTAAATCTTTTTAAAAGACCATTCTATTTATTACATATTCAACACTGAGAATATGGTAATTTTTTTTTCTAGAACTCTAATATGAAGCCAGTGAAACAAAACAATAACATGTCTTCTGTTTTAATACTGCATTAAGTCTTTCACCTTATCTCAAAAAATTAGAGTTCAGGAGGAAATTAGGATCAAGGAAAAATACTTCAGGAATAGGATTAAAGACCAAGGAAAAGGAATAAAATACATGGAGGAAGTAATATTTAATCAGTGCATACAAAATTTCTCTGTTTCAGAGAAGATAAAGCAAGACCCTCTATAAACTCTAGGGTATAGTTCAAGAATTGAAACACTTGAAAGATTTCAAATTAGAAACCATGCTTTTCCTCATAACAAAATATAGCCATTCAGGCTTCACTTTTGCCTCAGAAGTCTCAATGGCAAGGATTTTAGGAGTCTTCAGAAGAACTGATACTTCTATAGGTAAGAACAGCCAGTGATAATACAGACACATAATTATAAAGATTGATAGTCTGATCCAACACAGCCTTGCTCTGTTGCCAGTCTAAAGACCATCCTTAGTTTTTCCAATGTGTTTCCTTCTAATTCTAATTCTAATTCTAATGTTTTTTTAGTTTAGACCTACCAAGTATTTTTATTTCTATGCAGTTGAAATATCTACTTTCCCCAAAATAGCAATGATGTAAAGTGAGTAGTACCAATATTTGCACTTACAGTAAAAATTCAGGGCTGTTAGCATTGAGCCATTTGGCTGACAGTGCCTACTTTGTGTAGCATATGTGATTTGTCAGTCATCCATGAAATACACATCACTGAGATTCCCATCTCCATTTATTGTTCAGTCTTCTGAGAAAATACTGGTCTGCTGATCCAGATTTCTCAACATTTTGTATTCTTGTATAGCATCTACTTGGTGCCTTGAGAGGATTATTTTATATTTTCAGTTTGCCCAGCTCTGGTGAGCCACATAGGCATGGTGTACTAATTGAGATACAAATTGTATAAAATAACTGCTGATTTAAAGTAATTGAACCAAGCTCTTGATTTTACAGGTTGTAGAGTACCAGAGACAAGAAGTGTGATCAGACAGCAAATGATCCCTGCATATTACGTGATGCTGGTTGCATATTTTTTGTTTGTTTCCTTGTTTTTAACCTAATACTAATGTAAGATGAAGATTGGCTCATGTGACTCCCTTTTCCCAGGTGAGGCCCTACCACAAGATTAAAAGATTGTGATCATTGTAGATGGACTAATTGGTAGTTTTCTCAAGCAGCTTTCTTATCAGAGATTTAGAAGAACCCTCACTTGAGGATATTTTCCCAGGTGGCTAGCTCAGTCTGTTCTGAGGTACAAAATACTGATTTCTCTTCCCTGGAAGAATTTGAACCGAAGTGGGATCCTCCTGCACACAAGAGTAAATTGAAACTGCACAACCCCCTCTTTGGTTAGGATGTAGTTTGGAAAGGATGCTCAGAAAATGATCCATGTATAGGGTGTACAAACAAGACAAGCAGAGATTTGTGGATCATGAGCTAGCTGGAACAGGCAGTGCTGGGCAAACTGAGAAGTTTTTTAGACATTCAGAAACTTTTACTGTTGGAAAATTAAATATCTATATTTTGAATGGTAAAATAATGGAAAGATTATTTTATAGTGTCATACACATTCTCACCTCATCAATGATGGGTGTTCTTGCAATAAGCTCTGGAGCACTAGCCTAGTGCTAGTTTCTGCACATGTGAATTTTTTTAGAAATCCAACTTCCAAGATTGAATAAAAAAGGAATTGAACTTGATCTTTCAGCATCAAGTTTGACTACTACTAATTGCCTCTTGGAAGGCCCTTATAAATGAAGCATCAAATAACACTAAAAGTCAATCAGCTAATGTAAAGAAACACATCTTATGAAAACTAGATTGAGCAGTTGAAGAAATACATAGGTCTTTATTTTTAATATAGTTGTTATATTAGAGCCATGTCTATTTAGTCCATGTATCATTTTTTTTCGTATATATGTTTGAAAGTGCTTTCCACAAACCCTGCATTGCAGTTTCTGACAGTTTTAACAACATACTTGTTACTTGCACAAATCTTGGTGCCCCAGATTTCACCACATTAAGTGTACTTCTGAATTGTGTTCTTCCCATATACTCCCAACCCTGATTTTTCAGTTGAAATTTTTCAGCAGCCAGCATCCTTGCATTTTTCTCTTCCCCCAGGTGAGTGGTGTGTATGCCTTTCAGTTCATTCACTGATGGATAATTCTAATAGTGTAGGACTCCGTAAGAGGACAGGTCATGGCATATTTGGGGACAATAGAATTTCAAATTCCAGTACACAGAAGGGAAGGCATTCTTGTGCTGTATTCCTCAGTTTTGAATTTTGCCCATACCAGTCATCTGAAGAGCACTACTGTCCACTCAATTTTGGGCCAGTTGCTCATGCCAGTGGCCATATCCATATTGCTGGGCTCTTTCAACATCCAAAACAGGACAGCTGCATCTGCATTGTCAGCTGGGCCTGAGCTATCCCCTGAGCCATGCCAAGGGTGCCCTGGGAGAATGCTGCTTGTCCTGGACCTAGTGCAGGGATTCTGCTGTCAACAATCTAACAGTGTAAGGTCTGGGCTTCAAGTCTGCAGCTCTGTGCCCTGGTACCTTTTGGTTTGCTAGCATAGACACAGCTTTTGCAACAAACAAAACTGTAACTGCCATTGTGCTTTACTTCTGAAACAGAGATACCTTTATAGTAAGGTATAGTATGTAAAACATGGAATACATTCCACAACAATGGTCCTTTGCTAGGAAGTTCTAGAGGCAGAGATAAATCCTAGCTGTTTGTAACAAACCCTAAGACAGCTCAGTTCACTTTTGCTCACCCTCCAAATTACTTGAGTCTTTATTCTGCCCACTAAATAATGAGAAAATGCTGAAATACTTAAAATTACCACAAAAGCTTCTCAGGGCCACACTAAAGATCCTTGAAGGAAGAGTTGATGTAGAAAATAAACCAGAAAATACAAAGTCTCAAACTGATGAGTTGAAAGAAAACAATGTTACATTACAAGGAGGTAAACAAATTAACATCTGTCTGAGAGATTCTCAGTATATCTCAATTATTGCTACAGTGTTCTGACCTGGTAACTACCTACAGTTTGCGGTAGTCAAGCGCTGGCTGCAGTTGCTCCCAACTAATCTATTTAAAGGTGCTTGAGAGATGTCACAAAGGACATCTGACATCTTAGAATCATAGAATATCTTGAGTTGGAAGGGATTCACAAGGATCATCAAAATCCAACTCCTGGTGCTGCGTAGGTCAGCCTCAAATATCACATCATGTGCCCGAGAGCATTGTCCAAACATTCCTTGAACTCTGTCAGGCGTGGTGCTCTGATCACTTTCCTGGGGAGCCCATTCCAATGCCCAACCACCCTCTGGGTGAAAAACTTTTTCCTATTATCCAACCTAAACCTTCCCTGATACAACTTCAGGCCATTCCCTTGGTCCTGTCACCAGTCACCAGAGAGAAGAGATCAGTGCCTGCCCCTCCTCTTCCTCTCATGAGCAAGTTCCAGACTGCACTGAGGTCTCCCCTCAGCCTCCTCTTCTCCAGGCTGAGCAGACCAAGAGCCCTCAGCTGCTCCTCACACAGCTTCCCCTCAAGGCCCTTCACCATCTTTGTTGCCCTCCTTTGGACACTCTCTAATAGTTTAATGTCTTTCTTACATTGTGGTGCCCAAAACTGCCCCCAGCACTCGAGGTGAGTGTCCCTGCTCTGTACTCTGTCCCAGTGCAGAGCAGAGCAGGACAATCCTCTCCCTTGCCCAGCTGGTGATGCTGTGCCTGATGGCCCCCAGGACAAGGCTGGCCTTCCTGGCTGCCAGGGCACTGCTGGCTCATGTCCAGCTTGCCATTGACCAGGACCCCCAGGTCACTTTATGCGGTTCTGCATTCCAGCCTCTCATTCCCAGTCTGTCCATACATTCAGGGTTGCCCCATCCCAAGTACAGATCCAGCACTTGCCTTTGTTAAACTTCATACAGTTGGGTGATTGCCCAGTCCTCTAATTTGTCAAAGACTTTATCAGACCTTACTGGGAACAGGAAGACTAGTGCATGGAAAGCACTAAAAAGAATCCAAACAGTGTTTGGCCATAAAGCTTCTTGCCACTGGCTTGTTATCTGGTGAAAATATGACTATGGGGAGGAAGGTGGAACACCCCTTTTTGAAAGACTATATAAGTGAGTCCTTTATTCACGGTCCAACAATAACATAATCTGCTAAACAAGCCAGATGCACTGTTAAGAGATATATGATACCAAATGCTTTGTCTAATTCTCCATGAATAAGGAGACAGCCAGTATTTTCCATGCTTGGTATAAACCAAGTCTATTGTTATAAGTGATGAACTGAATAGGTCATTGAATTTTGTAAGAATGCAATATTTGTGCTGCTGGCTTCTTTCTGTGTATTACCTAAGGCATTGTAGGCTCTATAAACCTAAAACACCACCATGAAAGGTTGAATCCAATGCTAATGCTGAAGCATTCATCAGACAAGGAGCATTATTATTGTTTTCACTTAAAGGAGACAGCATTTAAAAAATAAGTTAGGACACCCCTGTGATCATTCAAGTGTGAATGGGACAGTGGCTCAACAGAGCCAAAGACAAGTGCTCTAAAATCAGTTGCTTACAACCTGTGTGGCAGTGATTCACCTTGCAGTTTCATCACTGAGGGTGACATCTATTTGGAAATACAATTTTATTTCTTGCTGTTTTTTTGGGCTCTCTTCACAATTATATTCAACTGCTACTATAATTGGCACTTGCAACTCAGTGTTTAAAATTTCATACACTTCCCATAATCCTAACAGCATGTGTAATAGCAGAGCACTAGCCATCTCTTGTCATTAATTCCTGTTAACACTATCCACATTCACTATTTTTGAATAACTATTGTCAACTTTCTGATTGATCGTAGTCATATAAGACAACCAGCTGCCAAAAACGTCACAACCAAATCTGTCCTTATGCAACTATTTGGAAGTGTGCCTTTTCTGTGCTACTCCGCATCGGAGTAAACTGCACCAGTCACATTGTTCCCTTTGATGAACTACCACTGCACACACCTTGTTAATCCAAGGACCCCACCCCCCCTCTGGCTGCGGAGACCAAGCAAACCTCATCTTGTGTGTGGCCATTATAAAGAAGTCTCAAAACAGAGGTGCTATGCTCACCTGGCCTCCCCCTGGCTCTCTCTCTTCCATCTCACCTCAAAATCCAGTATCTATTGTCACTGAGGTAGATAGCAGGCTCCCCAGTAGCCTCTTGATGCTCAGATTTACATATATTTAAACCTTTACTCACCTAGGTCCCTTGGGGGTAAAGAAGGCAAAGCTTCCTGAAAGGCTCCAGAAGTTCATCAACACAACCAATAGTATCATGCAGGTGGAGATTTGGCACCTATGCACAAATGACACTTAAGTGCAAAAATGCCTTCAAGGAAGTAGGAAAAAAAAAAACCCACCCTACAATTACAAGCTTTACCAGGAATGTATCCCAGAGGGAACAAAACAAAAGCACTGTGCCCTCAGTAACTAGATTTGTTGATAAAGGACCCGAGGGGAAAAAGTAAACCTAGTGACATTCAAGGCTTGCTTGCACATGCAAAAAAATTGCTATTTCTCTCTTGCTCCTATTCCTAGAGAAACATTTTTCCTGTGTTGTGCAAGGTATCTTCCTCCACACCCACGCACCCAGAATACAGGATCAGACTATTTCCCCCCTCCTGCCATTCCCAGCTCTGCCCCCTGCCCCCCACCCACCCCGATTG
>VXAX01003950.1:2711075-2738037 GCA_013399835.1 Leptocoma aspasia
GCACTCAGCCACCACTGAACTTTCTTCCAACCTCATTCTGGGACCACCCCCAGCTGCTGCAGTAGCAGCTCTCCTCCCTCCTGCCAATAACGTGCAGCCATCTACAAGATGACTATGAACAGAATCACAGAAATTCTCCACTACTGCTACTCCTTTCTTACTCAGTTGTTCTAGATGCACCTGACATACACTACATGCTTCGTCTCCAATAGTTATAAACCCCTTTAAGAGTTCACATCTTCCAACTTACAGAATATGTCTGACATATACATACATATATATATATATATATATATATATATGACATCAGAGACTAGGAGGAGTTTGGTTTTTAGAAATTACATTTATTCTTCTTACTATTACTGTTCTAAAGAAAGCTTAGAATGGCTTTCCAGCTTTGTATTACAATGGGGCAAAAGTTCTTGTTCTACAACCTTTATTTTGCAAGGAACTACAGTAATATTTTACGGCCATTTTAGAAATAGATTGAGGACTTTGACAAGATCACTCTTTCCAGTCACTGCATTGTCATCTTAAATTATACTGTTCTCCATTAAATTGTTCATTATTGGAAGATTCATATCAAACAGCTTAGCACCTGAAATTGTCCAGTATAAATCCAGTTTTATGGGCTTCAAGTCTGAAATTTATTTCTGAATGAAAATGGAAACAGTGATAAAACAATTCCTACAAGTTATACTACCATGACATAAATGCAGTACTAAAACTAAGCACAGTGGCCTCAGACAATCAGGTTTATTTTCTGAGCATGAATTTGAATTACTAGCTTTATCCTTATCTTAGCAGGTATGCAAATAGGATTTTCCACTAATATTATGATTGGTATCAATAGACAAAGTTAAAATCTACTGTTAGTTAAGTCAGTTTTCACCAGAACTCATTTATAGCCACTTTGAAGATGATTGTGAGGGTATTTTGCTGTATTAGTCAAACACCTGTTAGTTCCTGTCATCACAAAGGGCATAATGTATCAAACCAGTTTATTTCTTATACTGTCCATTTTCTATAGTAAAACTATTAACTATTTCATTCTGATCTATTATAAATGCAGAACTGGGCATTCTAGAGAGCAATTGCCAGCAATTTGGCAAGCCACTTTGGCTATACCTAGGCAAGTAACAGCTTTATGGCAGGTTCAGTTTTAAAATAAAGCAAAAAGTATGTATATTAGAGAGAACAAGAGTAGAAAATTCTTGTTTTACCAAAAAGAATGGCACTGAACATTCTAATACCTCTCCTGACCATTATGTGTGCAGCAACTTAACTAACAGTGAAGGTATTCTTCACGTTTTCCTACAAATACAAGAAAGATAGCAAACCTTGAGCCAGGAGGGTGACAAGAGTTCTTGTTATACTGGAGTTGTTTACAGACAGTCTCCTGTATTTTTAGTGCTTTAATTCACATATAGAAGCTTAGTTTTATTTAATATAAATGAACACTGTGGGCTAAATTATTACTTTCCCCGATTCCACTAGAAATTTAACTTGCATGTTATTTATTCTAATAAGTGATCTTTATTTTCTTGCTAGTCCTTTTCCCTTTCCCTGTTTTTTCTTTTTGCAGTTATGAACAGACCAAATAACTCTCAAACTTTTAAGGGTTGGACAAGATGTACCAAAACAACTTAATTTCCACTGCTGTTTAGCACAAGGGTTAATTTTCCATTAGGATTTCTGTTAATTGGTTGCGTCTTATCTGCAGTTCAGATTGCCATCTGCCTTTGCCATTGAACAGACAAAATACCAGGTGTAACCTTGTGCTGACATAGGCAGTCAATGATAGGGCAATAGTGGAAAGTGACAACCAAGGGGAATTATATAAGGGTAAGGGAAGGGGAATCTTTAACTACTCATGACTAACTTTTTTTTTTTCATCATTCATTATGTCTTGTTTCTGATGCATTTGCCTCCTTTAAACTTCAAAAACTGTCTGTCCTTCTGTCGTGATTTAGGAATGGTCCTCCCCAATTCAGTGCCCCCGCTGAGACTCCCCCAAGCCAGATGCCACTTGCTCCCTGCCCTCACTTCCCCTGGTCCTTCCCACACCAGGGATGGAGTTGATAATTAGTGGCACAAAAGTTGAAAAATCACAGGTTAAGATAAGAACAGTTTACTGGAAACAGCAATGAGATAAGAAAAGGAACAGCAACAGCAATAATACTAATGACAAAAGTGTACCCAGAGTGGGTGATTTACACACAAAATGCTCACCAAGTCTGAGATTAACTAAAGAAGGAGGGATGAACCCTAAGCCCACCAAGGCAAAGACACATGCTTCTCCTTGGAGGAGACAGAGTCCCTTCTCCTCAGCCCTGGGACCCTGGCCATGAGGTAAGATAGTATTGAATAACATTTGGGTCTTGGACATCCCCACACAGCTCCAGGCTCTGCCCCTCATAGCTACTGCAAAACATTAACCCTATCCTTGGCTGAAACTTGGACACCTTCACATTTTTTCCTGTACCTTGAATTACCCATCTGTCACATCTCACAAAGGACAAATACTGCTTTCAGGGATCCCTCCAAACCTTGTGTTCAAGTGTGAAGCAGTCAGTCATTAAATACTGATGATACAAGTTTCCTTATGGCAGAGATGTGACACCTGGCACTTCCAACTGCCACTTCAAAACTAAAATACTTACATACTTCCTGAAGGTGCTCTGCAGATCACCACCTGCCCACGAAGACTCTTGCTACATATGTCTGAATGTGTGACCATTCTAATTTTAAAAACATGTTCTAGAACTTGATATAGTGCCTTGAAGATTTCTCTGAGAATTTGACACGTAGAGAAAAAATGTAGGTAAGCATGACATTTACAAAGCACTTTTGAAAAACCAGAAATGTTAAGTGAATCAGCAGGGTAGTGTGTTTCACTGCACTTTAGCCAAGTCAATCTTTTGTTAAATGCTTCCAATGGAATTCTGGCACTGAGCTGAATCTCCTAATCCGGTTGAGACAACAAAAGAATTTTGTGCCAGAATTACTAGGTCAGGATATTGTGCAATTATCTTAAGGACCTAACTTTTATCCACCTTTTATTATTTCTTTTATTAAAAGAGCTCTCCTTAAATAAGCCTGTCCAGAGAAGTGTCTTCTGGACACATGCTCATGCCTAAGTTAAAATTTAAGTTAAAAGGGTAATTTCAAGAGCTTCAAGTGTCTAGATAGGATTAGGCAACCAATCTCTTGGTGATCCACACAAAATGATCAGAGTATATATACACACAGAGGAACAAGAAACTCATAAATTGAAAAATGCTTACAAATAGCACTTTGATGATTCTGTGAAAGAGTTCAGATGGTTCAACCTTCCACAACCATAGTTTCTAACAGACTTTCAACAGGGTCCATCAGAAAGCAAATCAGAAGTAGTGTGCAGGATTACCAAACACATCTCACTGGGTAACACTAAGGACTTCCCTTCTCATTGTCTACAGTTTCTGTTATAGCCCTCTGCCCTCTATCACCAAAAGCAGAGCACTGGTTTAAATTTTCTAACAAAACGAAGTTCATGCTGCAGAGAACAGCCTCCTCTTCTGTGGGTGTAGCAAGCCTATCAAGAAAGTGTAAGTGACATTTATATCAATGCAGGTCTTAATTTCTATTCTAGCAGAGAGAGTTTTGGCAATCAAGCTTCAATTTTCAAGTGTAGATATGCTTGGCTTATTTTTGGTTTTAATTTAAAAAGGCAACTAGAGACTTCTTCCCAAAGAATAAATAGAACGCTAAGTCAGGCAAGAGTCATTTATTTATTGACTTAAACAAGCAAAAGGTAGCCTCAGACATAATGGCTACCACTTGAGCAATACAAATTAATGTTACTGAAGAACAGGGAAAATCTTTTCTTTCACCCCTCCCATCCCAGAAGTAACAACAGAAACACCAGGACCCCTAGAGAGAAGAGAAGGAGAAAAATCATGAAAGGTACTTAGAATGAGCTGCAGAGTTGAAAAATGGACACTAAAAAATCATTAGCTAATCTACCACGTCACCACAATCACCTCAAAACCAACTTTCATTGTTCCACTTCCACCAGGTACCAAATATATAGCACTGTTTAACAGCCATTTCAATGTATTAACAACTGTCCTCAGCTGAAGAAGAACAGTAATTACTATTTATATTAAATTTGAGGCTACAGATAGAAAGAAAGGTTCCCATAGACTACAGTGAACGTTAATGAAAAGAGAGTGGGGAGAAACAAAGCTACTTTTAAATTACTGTACATCTCTTATCAATCAAGCAATTTGTTCTGTACTGACAGCTCACTGAAGACACAATATCCTGTCAGAGTATGGCAACTCTACTCACCCTGTGAGAGTGTATCTGATGAATGTATCTATGAAGAATTTATTTGTAAGTCCCCTAAATTGTAGGCCACTGAAAATCCCAGTTTGCTGCTCCTGTGTGGGTGGTTTTTAATCAGACATCAGGAAAAAAAGCAAACACACGGCATGCAAAACAACTGTTACTAAGTCATGTACTCTTCCTTGTAACAGTCAAAGACGTGAGTATGGCATTACTCAGACTTAGAGAAAACATTAGGAGTCTTTAGTTTTGCAGGCAAGGAGACCTTTTATTTTAATCCATTAAAAGAACCCAAAATAGTCAGCAGGTGGCCACATCTATCCATGTTTCATTAAAATCACATAAAACCTAAGTACAAAAGCACCACTGATTATTGCTCTAGAAAAACTGCATGAAAAATTCAAATACACACAGTAAAAACATCACCATATGCACAAGACATAATTTCTTAAAGCAAGTGTATGGAATGCTGATCCAATTTTACACATACCTTGCAATATTAAGTTGATATTTATATTACTTGGCAACAATGGGAATTTCTAAAAGCACTGTTATGAGAAGGGAAATGTTCATATACAGTTTAATATGTCAACTATCATAGTCCTAAAAAAATTAGCATTTACAAAATACTTGATAAAAATATCTTTTAAAAGTTGTCCAAGAGGTACATAAAATCAACCCAAAATTTTCATGGTATTTCATTCATTCTTGTCACCTACAGATTCAGTTTTCTGAGCCTGTGGAGAAGAAAGAAAGAAATTAAATGACTATAGTGAAATGCTATTAGGTACCTAAATACCCAAGCTATCCTTACTCCTTTGGTTTCTTACTTGCAACAGCTCCAAACCTGTGTCCGTGGGACATCTACACAACCGGAACAGTCACAGTCACACACTTCTCTCAACTCATCAGTCCCAGCTTTTCAAAAGCAATACAAGCCTTACCTGTCAGCTTCCATCGTTCACACTGAAAAGCACCACACTACCACCTGTTTCTATTCACTGCACACATGCTGAATGCTCTACCGCACCCTGAACTTTCACTGTTTCAATCTGCCCTTTTACTGACAGTGTGCTGGGTGGGGCACCTCTGGATGTTGAAACACTAACAGTTGAGCGAGATGCGAATCTGCAATAACATTATGGGCAATAAAAAGAAACATTATGAACATGCTAACAATGTCTGAAAGGCTGAATAATTAAAAAACACTGATTCAATCAGCAGGAGGTATGTGTGGAAAGTACCTCTTCAGCTTTATTTTCACCATTTTCAGATGGTGTAGTACCTTCCTTTGCAGCTTCTTGCTTTTCATCCTTCTTCCCTTTAGCACCTTTGCTGGCCTTTGTTCCAGGTTCCTTCTGACAGAAGATTAAAAACATGGCCATAGACGTTGTATGAGTAGCCAGAACCCTGCATCTTTATCAAAACAACTTTCACATGAACTAAACGGCAAGTCTCGGCAAGCTTCATGTGCTGGACTGAAACACATCTAAAAGGTTATCATCTAAAGGTACCTGGAAACTGTAAAAACCTCCTAAGTTACATAGAGACTCAACATTTCTAGAAAATGGTGGTGTCTGCTTCTTTAGTTTTTCTGCTAATTTTTTCAGGGATACAAAACCACATCAGACTACTTTGGTAGAGCTGTCCCATGCAGTATATACAGGATATCTGTGTGAACAAATACAATTACAGTATGTTGAAAGCTTATTCAGCCAAGCACAAACACCACACTGTTTGTGTAACTATAGCACTACACTTTAAATTAATATAAAATATTAAATTGGATTTTAAAAATTAAGCTTTTTTGTTGGCTGTCCTTTTGTTACTTTGATAACATCTGTGATGGTCATTCCATGTCAATGAAAGAACCAGAAAACACATTAGGGAGGCAAACTGATAAAAGTCCATCTGCAGCAACACAAACCAAAGAATTTATCAAAAGGAGCTATTCTAACAGCCACAGTTTCATTTTGAGATTTGCTCTTAATTTCTATGTTGAAGTCTACTATTTTTTTAATAAATCCTTTCTCTATGTACTTATTTATGTTTGTGATCTAAAGGTTAGCAATGGGATAAAATTTAAATGGTATTGCATTTACTATTTTACATTAATATTTAAAGTAGTTCTGATAAACACTGGATATCTTTCATGCAATCATTTGCTCCAAATTCTCCATGCAAATGGCAGTAATAGCTGTGAACAGGGATATTAAGGTCTGTCTTCCTTCATTTACTACCCTTCCCCACTGATGCCCATACAGGAGTGGGACAGTGAGGAGAGAGCACCAGTAATCCCAGTTCCAGGGGATTAGCCTGAATTACTCCTTCCACCCCTCAGCTTCAATGTTACATAGCAGCTTAATTTGGAAGCTTACAGTTGGTATGAGCATTAGTTGTAAGTCTTCACCTAAGAAAGAACAAACTAAGGAGTTGACTTAGTAAATTCATAACATCCAAACTTTCAACAATAAAAATTATCTCAAATCTGTACCATCTTTCATTGTTTACTAGCAAGTTGAGAGTACAAACTTGCTGTTTTCTGTTGAGGACCAAGATTAATATACTCCTTAAAATGCGATCCAGTTAGGGTTTGGAAAAAAAAGATTACTGTATTAAAACGTTACTTACAGTAATATCATAAAGGATTTGAGTCACCCAAAATAAGCTTCAAATGTCTCTCACACAACTTAGACTGGGTCTGTGACACCGAGCCCATCCCACAGGTATGTGAAGCTACAGAAGCTACCACATTCCCTTCTTTATTAATACTCTTTTTAAGAGGGGAGCGGGATGGACTCAGCAAGACTTTACTGGTAATTTTATATGATAAATCACACAGTGTTTAAAGTCAGAGTTTTACTTTCACATGAGGACTTTGTATCCTGGCACATGCCCAACTGAGATGACAATAAAAGGACTTGAAAAACGGAAGTGTGAGGAGTGCTAGACTCAGTATCCAGCATGGGGGCTTTTTTTCCCAATAAAGCAGTTGCTGTTATTCAACATTCCCCTTAGGGGCAAATAAATCTACAGTTTCTGAAGTACATGATTTATATCCAAAAAATCCTGAAAAGGTATTTCAAACACTAATAAGATTTTAATTTGACTGTAACTGGCCCAGAAAACCCAAACCATTCAATTTAAATATATTTAATTTCACCTTTAATTATAACTGTGCATTCTCAGCAACAGTCAGGCTTTAAGAACAGATAAGAGTTTCTCAGTACAAAATGAAGTACTGCACCTCTAGACAAGGAAACACAATGATAGAGAGTAATCTCAAATGCTTTTGTAGAAATAGCTAGGTCTCAGGAAGAGTTTACTCAATCAAGCCTGTACTTTTCAGGAAAGTTGTAGAGAAGGTAAAAATTCTTCTTAAACTAGCAATTCACTACAAACTAACATGGTCTGCATATCAAACAGGCAAGACATTTTCTTTGGGCCAGTAATGAGGCCAGGAAGGGGTGGAACAGAAAGAAAAGAATGATCTAATTTGTGGTTTTTTTCCAGGGAGGGGGGGCAGGGAGCTGCAGAGAGGGCAGGGAAGCCCATGCCTCAAAAAATGCTGTGAATTGAACTGTCTGCAACATAAAGAAGGAGTATACTTGCTTACTATTGGCTAAAACGATGGTAACTAAAAAGAAGGAGAATTTACCTTTGTTGTTTTCCTTGGTTTGGGTTCAGGTTTTGGTGGAGCAGGTTTCTATAAAACATTTTTAGTTGCACAACATGTTAGACACATCACCAGAAGCCAGCCTCCTCCACACCCACACCCAGCCTGCTTCCCACCCACCCTACACCTTCCCTTACTTCCTGCTCAATAGTATGCATCTAGAAAAAGTCTGAGAAACCTTACTGCACCTCATCTCTGTACACACCTGTCTGCATTAGTTCACTCACCTAGAAGTGAAAGTAATTTGGAGGTCACTCTAAGAGTAAAACACGGATATTAATATTAGCAGTAACTATTAAAAAAAACCCCACCAGCTATATTCTAATAGAGAAGAGGAACTAAAACCAAGTACTAGCAGTGGCATCAAATGAAGTCCTTGAAACACAGCTCCTTCTCCTTTCCAGAGAAGTAGCTGCCTTTCCACAACTAACATCAGCCTGCAAAATGAAATAAAGTCAATACTGCACCTAACAGACACTTTTGCACTGAAGTGGGGAAATATATCTTTTGTCAGAACAACCTGAAAACCTGAAACCAAGAAAACAAAGATAACTTCATTGCTAGAGTTCTTAAGTAGCCCTCGGCAAGAATAAAAGTTGAATCAAGGAAAATGTAAAGAACTTGTTTGGTCTGAGAAACCATATGTGCAAAAGAATATAGCAGGAGGTACTATGCATACTTACAGCTGACAGTCTTGCTGATCGTCTTGTGGGCTACAGGGAAAAAAAAAAAAGAACATTTTTACAGGCTTACAGGAAAAAGAATCCAAAGCAACAGAGTATCAGTCATTTCATAGGACAGCACAAAATATGCATCTATCAAAATATGTGTCTACTGCCAAACACAATTCACATCTTCCTCACCTTGGACACTCAAAATTTTAAAGGGACAGAGTGATGTGAAAGTTAGAAATAAAAGGTGTTCAGAAATTATACCATCTAAACTGATGCCTTTTTGGGACTACCTAAAAACAGAGGTCAGACACAATTAAGGGAATAAAAAGCATTTATGTTCATTGAAGGCCTTCAGGTACATTTTGGGCAAACAAAGCCCCTCTAGGGGCTACGCCTAAAATGGACAACAGGTCAGGGGTTTTCATACTTTTATAGGTCTGGTCCATTTGCACATTGGGGGTTAATCTTCCAATTACAGATTCAGGTAATGAAGTCATTTACCCCAAGTTTGCTCCTTCCCAACTCACTTTTGCTTACATTTCTTGAGGCCTGAGACAGTAAAGTGTCCTTGATTTCCAGGCCTGAAGAGGAATTGTTTTGTCTGAACAAAATGGGAAAATAGTAGCTAACACACTATATGGAGTTTAGGGTTATAAACTAAAGAATTACAGGATTACAAATACATGAAAAATATAAAAGATAAAATCCTAAGGCATCAAAATCTCCACACAGTTAAATACCTCTCACACACACCCCTCCTACAACTACTTCTGAGTCCCTTCCTGCTCTATGAAAGGTTCACAAATCCACTAAGCTTGACTACCTGTGCAAAGGACTGAACCTTTTTCATACACACTTAGAATAATGTGTTTAGAATCTAGCAGATGTTACTTGTAATAGCGGGCACAAATACCATCTGATTAACAGCTGAGTAAAGTTAACATCCTTCTCTAGAGCATATCAGTGCGCTAAAATTTCAAAACATGAAACTGAGTCCTTCCACTTCCTCAGTTCTCCACACACTTGCTCTGAGAGTCCAGGTGCACAAAGACAGCTGCAGGATGAAAGAGAGAAATTATTTCTTCTATTTAAACACACATCTCAAAAGGAAAGACTCAAGACAGATATTCTCCTTCTCTCCAGCTTTCTTCATCACTTCAACACACTTCCCTATTAAATTTTATTTCATCCTGCTCTTTGTCATAAATTTATTACTGAAGTCTTAAAAATACTTGTTAGCTTGTTAGTTCGTTCACAGTATTTTTGTATTAATTAAAACAGATTCACACAGATACACAGCATGGTTAATAACTGAGCTAAAGTCTGGTCTATGTCATAGAATTAGAATTACACTTGTGCCCAAAATAAAGGGAGAACTAAACTGCAACGAATACCCAACATAACTCAGCTTAAAAAAGAGAATAAAAAATACTTCTAATTAGATATTAAGCATTTAAGTTGCGCTGAAAAAACATGGCTCTGCACATCCTGCAACAGGAAAAAGCTCTTGCTAATATCTGAAGAATGCTGTAATTTGTGTTCATTGGAGCCATTCAAGAATTCTTAGTGGAAAGCAGTAGTGAATAGTTCAAATCTGCATCCAGCAAAACAGAAGTAAAAAAAATACCGGAAGATATTTTCAGCTCTGAAATATTTATGCATCATTAACAGCAAAAAGGTAAACCTCTCTTTTCTTGGCAATTTAGCATATCAACCACTTAAGAAGCAGCCTACCATTATTTTACAACAGGATAAACAAGTACTTCAGTTGGTCAGGTAATCAAAGAACCTCCAACTCAAGGCATCATCTTTTACAAATCTGCTTTCTTAACAAATTATTTCTATCCCTTTAACATTTAGGAACTGAAATGTTTTGCTAGCATCTCCTTTTTAAAGAATAATATGCTGATTTAGATAAGTTATAATTCTCTCCCCTACCTCCTGTTCCATAACTTGTTTGCCATAAGAAAGTCAGCATAAACCGTAAGTTCTTCAAAACTACTTGACAGCTAAGTAATTTTAGTTCTCATCTGGAGTTTGTACGTATGTTTGTGTTATCTGATTATAAGGAGGGAACTAGAGTCAAGTCAGCAAAGGCCAAATTTTCATATGCTTTGGGAACCTTTGTCCCCTCCAAACAGCTGTGCTAACCCAGAAATTAGCAGCTCACCCAAGAGTCTGTTTGACACTGGCCTGCTAGCAAACATGAACGGACAGAGTCTGGGAAAAGGAGCAGACAGAACAACTCTGTGCACTCACTCTCCCACTGCACCAGCTTCTGGCAATCTGAAGTTGCCAGCTTTCCAACCTGGATATCACATACACATGATGTGCTTAAATAGTCCCTAGGGTTATTTTCCTAGACAAATCTGTTTAATAACACAGTACTCATTTACACTTTCAGTTTCCATAACATCCTACGTCAGTGAGTTCCATAGTGGGATTATGCACTGTGTGGAAAATAAAGAGCAAAATCTTCCCCCTCTGCTGTCTCTTCTTTTAACTTCTTGCCTCTTACTTTCATTAGATTCCTCTTGTTTACTTTCATTAGATTCCTCTCTTTCATGAAGAGTAATTCCCTAACTGCCTTTCTTTGTGTTACTAATTATTTTATCACAACTCCATTATATAAAAGTTGAAGAATCCTAGAAAAGCTGTGTTGTTTGGTTTTTTAGTTTGGGTTGTTTACCTTTTTTTAAAAGCTGCTATACATTCTCTATTTGTCCCACTGTACTTGGTAGCCTTTTAATTCTATCATGGCCTCTATCAGGAGAGCTTCATGTAGTACTCCCTTATCTCAGAGCACAACAAATTATTCTTGTGATACACTGATGCTTACTCTGTCCTCTGGCATTTTTTCCTATGTTCTAGTTACTTTCTGTTTAGAACTACTGGCATTTTCTAATAACTATTCACCGTGATTTTATAATCTCTCCCCTGATTAACAGCTTGGTGACCACCACTGGGTCTTCCCCTCCCTGGGCATTTGTCCATATTGAATTTCTTTTGATATTTTATCACTTGGTTATTTGTCAATTACATAACTGCTTTCTCAGCCTCTCTCACTTCTGACTACCCTGACCATTTTTGTAAACTTCAGCAAACTTTGTAATTTCTTTAGTACCTTTTCTCCTAGATATCATTAACAAATACATTCAGCAGCAAAAGCCCCCAAAAAATTCCAACACTCCACTGATAATCTCCTCCTTTACCAAAATTAACTTTCACTCCTCCATTCTCTTCTCATAAGTTTATATGTTAGAAATTCTTAGAAAGATCTTTAATACTAGTTAGTTTCTTTAAGAACCTGCTTTGGGAACCTTATGAAAATGCTGCTCTTTACATGCAAGTAAACTACAGTGCATGCCAATAGTTTACTTGCTGTTTTCTTGATCAAATATGCTCCAAGATTTACAAAGAGAACAATTAAATATTCCCCCGTTGTTCTCAAGGTCCTGGTTTAAGTTTGTCTGCCACAGAAGAAGGCAACCTAAGAAAACAAATTCTCGTAATTCTCTACCTGTTCTATAAATTCACATTAAGGGCTGTGAAAAACAAACTAGCAAACTTTATATTGTAGATACCAAGATATCACCAGCTGTCTTCTCTAACAGAATGTACTGTGTCCTTTAAACAAATCCAGTCAAAGAAAACACACAAATGTGTCAGCTGCTCCAGTTTAGAGTCTAGTGTCTTAATTCAAGACACCCTCCCATCAGTCACTTAAGCTAAGAATAGTCTTGAAGTAGACTGGCTGAGGTGTGTACATTAACCCTCTTCTGCCAACCCACTAGAGACAGAGCAACAATTCCAGGCAGTAACATACCACACTATTACCACAAGATCCACCAGAGTTTGTCTATGAAAGCCCTAAAAGTTTCTCAAATTTATTTGGTGTTACTAGTAAATTGTATAAATCTTCAGTACACCAAGACGAAATCAAGCCAGATAGGGTACAAATGTGGTTTACTGTCTTTATTCCCACTGAAAACGGCTCACCAGCACTGCCAGACAAATGCATCATCTTCTGATATGACTGCAAATCTCCAATTAAATAATTACATGCCAAAATAAATTAAATATATATATACTTGCCTCTTGTTTAGTTACTTTTGCTGCATCCTTGCCTTCAGCACCCTCTGGAGACTGAAAGAAAATTTTAAATCAGTGTTTTTATTACAGACTTAAAAGCACACAGACAACAGCAGAACAAAAATTATGGTGAAGACTGACTGCTCTTTCATATGCAACAACTTAAAGCAGCCTGACAAATCTGCACTTGTTCGTACAAGCAGCACTGTACTCAAACCAGCCTCTACCAAAACCAAGCAAGAACCTGAGAACTGAGCACCACATACATACATATCACACACCACCCCTCAGAGTCCCTCTAGCCCATTAACTAAAGCATCCACAGGCTCCAGTGGAAGCTCCATCTAATCAGCTCTTGGTAGCACAACAGTAGGAACTGGAAATCTGAGGTTTGCTCTATGATGGCTTTTGAAATCCCCAAGAAATTTAACACATTTTTTCCCCAACATGAATTTAACCTGTTATGAGATGCCATGAGATGAACCAAAAATACACAGCATTACTGAAATGAATGATTTCTTTACCTCCTTTACTTCTTTTTCCTCTCAGCCTCACTAAGCTGGCATTTTTAAAGGTATCCTTACATCATACCTCACCTCCTCCATCACAAGATCATAAATCAGTAAAACACAGACACTGACAGGAAAACTTGGGCAAACATGTATCTTCTCAAGAACAAAGTATCAACTTGAACATTGTAAAACTAATCTTGCATCGGTACTAGAAAAATGTTTGTTAAATTAAAGAAGGCGGGGCAAGTAAAATCAAGCTTCTCTTTTGTTTACAACTCAAGATGTGTAACTTCACATTGTGCAAACATTTGTGTTTCTAGGTAGGAGTGAGCAATTCCTGGATAAAAAGCGAGCAGCAGCAGTTAGAGGAGAACTACAAGAAGGGCGTATTTCCAAAAGGCGTTTTACAGGCAGCAGAGAAGGCAATTCGGTTGTTGTTTTGTTTTACAATCAGTAAGGAAGCAGGCTAGTTATCTTCTCCCTTTTCCTTCCATTTCAATCTTAATTCAAACTTGCTCACAGATTTTGACACAAGATGTCTCGGAGTTAGAGAGCTACGGTTTGGAGCAGAGAAAATGACCGGCTAGTTTGCACAATTGACCAGTGCCTTCTCCTGCCACTGGGCTCTTAACATGCTTACAGAAAGACATCCCCCCACCAGGGAATAAAACGTGGCTTTGTTACTGTGCACTCTCCCGACAGAAAGGAAGCATGCCACAAGAGCAGCTGCTTTAAAAAAAAGCCGAGGACTGATCATGTAAGTAGCTTGAAAACAGCAGGAAGTTAAGCAGCATCGCACAGCGTAGAGCAACTCAGAATAGCAACAGGCAGGCATCCAAAATGGAGCCTGACTGTTCCCTGTGCAACTGCAGCCTCACCAGTCACCTGCACCTTTGTTTCAGGTCTGCATTTCTACAAGTTTTTCAATTTGGTTACCAAGGAGTTACTACAGCTTGATGCCGTGACGCTGGGAGCATCAGAAGTCAGAAAGAAAACAAAACAAGCTATTCCATTTGTCCTATCAGTAACAAAGTACTGTGTCCTACAACTCTCCTCCTCAACTCACAATACAGGATATGCTCTGGGTATAGCTTTTCTGTTGTCTGTGAGTTCATAAGACCTGTTTCTCCCATAAGAACTTTCTCAATTCTAATGAACTTGTGCTGCACCCTTTCCCTGAGCGGGAACTCAAAGAGCATCCTTCCTGTCCTGGGCAGGACCTATTTATATGGAAGTTCTCTGAGTTCTTGACCACCTAGCAGTGGCCAAGAGACTTTAGATTTACAGGGGTAGGGACAGAAATCCATTTCCATTTGGAAGCCAAGCTAAAAAAACTGAAGCTGACTGATGCTCCACAATCAGACTGTTTTACCCTGCTTCACTTTTAGGAATCATAGAGCTCTGAGAGAGGGCTAAATTATCCCAAGATGGCACTGCCACATGCCAATAGCCTTGCAAGAATTGCACATGAGCTAACTCTCCACCTGCAATACTGCAGAGTTAACACACAGTAATTTACCCCATTCTCTTTAACACTTATCAAAGAGAAGTCTCCCACATTTCTGATAGAAAGGGCAATCTGATTTTAGATGCCAATACTACTGCTAGACAACAGATTAAAAAAACTGCTCATGAGGCTAACCACAGGGGGAAAAAACGTATTAAAATACTCTTAATGCAACCACAACTTCTGTATACTAGCTACTGTGATATATTAGATAACATACTTCAATTAAGTTAGATAATTAATTAGCCCAGCATTCCCTCTCAAGTTGGAAAATTCAACAGCAATTCTGAAGGCCACATAACTTTCCTCCATGGAGGGACGTGGAGAATAATAGTAATTTCAGAGGAGGGAATGAGCAGCAAGGGGTTCTGACATGCTCCCATTTCCATTTCTGACCCGCTCCCTCCTCTCTGCAATCACTGCAAGCGCGGGCGTTCGGCGGCTGGGCTCATCCTCCCAGCCTTGGCTCCCCAGTTTGCTGGCAGAGCTGAGTGGGAGGCCATGCCATGAGTAAGGTAGTTGATCCAGCTGAAAAATAGCCTGCTGCTTAAACAAATGCATATATACATATTATAATATACAGACAAATTATAAATATATAGTCTTCCCTGCTCCAGCAGAATCATTTTACTGCACAGCTGCACAAACAATTGAGTCAGCACAACAGAGAAGAATGCAGTGGCACGAGGCAGCTGCAGGCAGCCTGGGACTCCATCTACTCTGTCCATGTATTGCAGCTGATAGATGCACCAAAAATATATATATGTCAGATACGGCTACAGTGTATTTGTTAAATAGGAACAGAAACTTATTTTCCCCTCTATGAGCTCTGATGAGTCCCAGCTGATGTGGTTTTTCATACCAGTTTTTGCAATACTTTCTCCTCTCCCTAGGGAAGAGAGAGATTTATACACAAATGGATTTGCGCCAAGCATAGCTCCCAAAGAACTTGGCATGCCACAAGCAGGGACTGTCTGCACAACCATCTAGAGTCACAGGACTTTTATGTAGATACCACCAAAACCTTAAAGCCTCGGCCCTTAACTCTTCCACAGGAACCCTTCCCCCATTTTTTCTCTGTTTGTAGTGACAAACTACCGAAAACCTCTGGTTTCAAAGCAACAAAATGTACTAAGTAACCCCTCCCCTTGGCACCTTTTTCCTCATGACCTAATGCGATGGCTCACCATACTTCACACAACACCCCAGGCACATTAAAATGCACCCTGACTCTGCGCTGTACATCGTAAGCCAGTCAGGAGCAGGGACACCCACACTGCAACTCCCGTGCTGCAAAATCCAAGACCAATACAAGCACTGAGCCACTTGACAAGGGCAGTACTCCAGCCTCAGTAATTCTTCAGCTGTACTCCATCATATATGTCTGTATTATATTTATGAAGTAGTCCCTAATAGGCCTGCTGTGTGTGATACTGTACGGATGCCTACAAGAGACAAAAAAAAAAAAAAANAGCAAATAAGGACACAGACAACAGTGATTTTTTTTTTCCTCACTGAGGTACATACAAGGAAAGAAGATGACCGGCTATCACTAAATATGCTTTTGACATTTGAACTACTACCAAGTTTTA
Source organism: Leptocoma aspasia (assembly GCA_013399835.1). Lineage (NCBI taxonomy): Eukaryota > Metazoa > Chordata > Aves > Passeriformes > Nectariniidae > Leptocoma > Leptocoma aspasia. The sequence goes on from VXAX01003950.1 coordinate 2,727,461, forward strand.
GGTTCAGATGACTACACATTGTGTCACATCTCAATTAGCACTAAATATTGGCAATAAGATTGGAACTTAAGCTGTAGCTAAGCTTTGCAAGATCTGTCACAGCTGCATAACTTTCAAACCATAAGACTGTCTATCAGCAATTGGCTTTTTTTTTTTCCACTTGCTTTTACCCCATCTATTTTTAAGAGCAACCTAGAAAATTATTTTGAGTGGATTGGAAAAAACAAAGAAGTATTAATAGATGGTAGAGAATTTTAAAAAACCCCTGAAGGAATATTAACATTGAGCTTATTTGTATACACAGCTCTTTCACCAGCTGTGAAGTATACATAATAAGAACCAGTGTTTCCACACACCAAAGCAACACTGCAGTATCTGCAATGCCAACACCATTACAGAACTGTTAGGTTGAAAAGAGAAAACTAGACAACTCTTTTAAGTAAACATTTAATAGAAAATACAGGTCAATTTCCTGGTTTTACTGTTCTTAAGGCAAGGCTACTTGGTAGAGATGCACCACAAAAGAAACAAAGCTTCATTTTTTTTAAACCAAAACTCTGAAATGTAAGCAGTATATAATGAGAGTACAGTAACCCAAAGCAGTGAAGTCACTGATGTCTTTTGAGAGATACACAGATACACATTTGAACTTGCAATGTCCAGCTTCTGGATAAATATTTTGTTTGCACTATTATGATTTACTCTAAAGAAGTATTAGGATTTATTATAAAGAAGAACATTAAAAAGCCTGAAAAATGAGAATACAAGTACATGAGAAGTAACAGTCAGTAGAAGGTTGGTATAAAATTAAATAGACGGTTCATTCTCTGAAGGATTTTATTACAAGCAGAAACTCAACACCTTGGCTCTGATGGGAGAGAAATTAGCCCTTTCATACCCCCATGAAAACAAAACAAACAAAAAAGCAGATGCAAATTTCATTCTAACTACCACATTAAGAAGTTAGAATTTAGAAAGGCAGAAAGCCTTAACTGTTCTAGCACATGAGCATTCTGAACAACATTTCCTCCCTTCTTTGCAAGCTGTTTGGTTCAGCCACATCTTGATACACTGCCTGCAAGGGGATTTGCCCATAGATTTCCTGGCTCACTCTAGTATCTGCAATTTCCATGATGTAATGCTTTTGGTCATTCCTCCTACAATTTTTTTCACCAACAAAAATAAGGTAAAAGCTTGAGGAAAAAAAAAACCCATGTTGCAAGACGAGCAGATGTATCAAGTCCAAAGTCTTTTTCAGGGTTTATTGCACTCTTTCCCTAAAATTTTTCTAGCCCTCATTTCCTTTTGAGTAGAACTATGCATTAAATTTAATGTCATGAATGGTTTCCCCATACATGCTACATCTTCTAATTATTTATCCTCAGAGCAGCTCTGAATTTCGAGCTAGTTCATAAATGTAATTAAAATGCTATTTATTTCTTGGTTTAGATTAATGAAGACTACATGTTGACTAATTTAACACCAACCAACTCCCGCAATACCCTTCTAACTATTGTTTCCTCATTTACCTCCTCCAGCATCTTATCATTAACCTTTGTTTGCAACTAGTTCTTTGATCTGTTTCCAGTGGATAGAACAGTGCTCACTGCCAAGCCAATGTGAATTAGCTTTGCAAGTAAAATTAATTCCCCCTAATAAATGCTTTAAGAAATCAGGTATTCTTCCTACTACACAGCTTCATTTCTTTTTTCTACCAAGAGTCTGATCCTGGGTGATGAAAAAACTATGCATGCTGCTACTCAAAAAAAAAAAAAAATTCTGCCAGAACCACAAGGGAAGTACAGGATAAAACTGTTTAGTGGCAGGCTGGATTTTTAAAATACTTATCCAAAGTTATATCTGTCTTGCTCTCTTCCCAGAAATGAGGTTGGGTTTTCTTGTATATACGTGCAAATAAGTCCTTCACAAAAAAAACCCCAAAACAAACAAAACCAACTACACAAGTGTACAACTACACTACAAAACCCCATGCTGCTTAAGTATTTATTAAGTACATAATATTTTAATATTTTTGTTAATAATTATTAAAATATTATAAAATGTCATTTTTAGAATTTAAATCCCTCCATCTTACACCTATTAATAGCAGAATACATAATTTTCTAATTCTTTGGGGGAGAATGTCAAGATCATAAAGCTCTGAAAAGATGAATGGTACTTAAAGGTTTAAAGACAAGCATTAATATCCCTTGTATTAATATGCTAATTACATGTTAATTGGGAAAAATCAGGGAAAACACTTCCTGATCAAGGTTTCCACTCTTGCTTAAAGATTCAAGCCAAGCTGAGTGACATGTTGACATGCAATGCATTTTCAAAGAATATACAAGAAAATAAGAATACAAAAAGCCTGGCCATAAATAAAATCAGTAGGTGTGGAAAATGTATTTTATTAAATTCCTTAATTCTTAAGACAGGTGAATTCTGTGAGCTTTATGCTCTTCCAGACAAGACAGCAAATCAAGTTAGAACTGGGGTACTTCCAGATAACCAAAACCAGACAGAATAAGTGCTTTTCCAGAAGAGGAAATTCCTTCATTGTAGATTGAGGTTTTGCTATTCCTACTGAAAAGAAGGTCAAAGACTGGCAAACATAACTGAAAATGCATTTATATTTGCTAGGACATTTAAAAAAATCTCACAACCGGTTTGGCTTTTATTTTTCCTTCCAAGTTTCTCTTCACCGTAGTCAGTTTTTGAACATGACATCTACCTATGGCAAAGTGAAAATGTAAGAGCAGCTTTTAGAGGCTCAGACTTAAAAAAAAATATAGCATTGTAATTTAAAATTAGACAGACAGTTCACTTTTCAGATAGTGAAGTAATCAGCTGCATTTTGAAAAATACAGATCAGCCATGGGAGCAGAGAGCAGTGAGCATTTGAAATTGTTCAGCTTCCCCTGAACAGCAGATGTGAAAATTCAGCTATGTAGTGAGTAAATTCTTGTCTCTATATTTGCTTAACCATTTTACTGCCACCATAAAATAAAAAGGCAGATTCAAAAAATATAATGGATGAAATCCAGTCCCTAATATTACTTCTCTAACTTTCAAAGCTGATGACAGTTCTGCAAGTGAGATGAAGCTCTGTACTCATCCAAGTATACATATAGAGGCAATTTTTAAAACCTTCAAGATTATGTTCCAAAATCTGTATTTAAATAGAACTGATCAGATTTGCAAAGTAAAACTAGCACATAGTACTTCTGAAAAAAAAATTATCTAAAAATAGAAATTACATTTAGATAACTGATTCCGTAAAATAGCCACCTCTGACAAACAAAAATCCTGTGGAGGACTGAAAAGACGTGTTTAATTCCTCTACTGCCAGAGGACATTACAGTGACAAAAAAACACAATCATCTAGAAAAAGGACCTTTTTTGTTGTTGTTTCAACTAACTGATACTACAGAACATCAAACCTCTGAGAAGATGATAGCAGGTACCAAAACCACAACTGGTACAAAGCCTTAGATACACCCATCACCCTCACATCCCAGTAATAATTACAGCTGTGGTTAAAAGCAGTACTGCTTTACTACAACAGCCAGAACGAAGAGCTTCACAGGCAACCAAAATGCAGCTTCAAGAGAAGAATAAATTAAAATGTCTCCAAGCAGGCACAGGTAAGATAAGGAAGAAAAGCCAGAGGTAAAGGATGATTTCCTTCTACAGACAGACTACTGACACATCTCAACTCTGCTTGAGAGGAGCAAAACACTGCAGAGGTAAAAATGTCTTTAGACCTTCGTTTTCAATAATGGAAGCTGTTACTAACCCCGGCAGCATTAGGCCAATGGAGAAAGCTATGTGAGATGAGCAAACATACCAACAGTCCCAATAAAGCTGGCAGTGGTGGAAACATACACAATTCTTTTCTGCAGACAGATTCCAATGTTCTTAGGGAACACAGCATTTTTTATTTGCAGCCTTCACTGTTACCAAGAACACCCACTCTTTACTATGGGAAGATAGGAGCTGTATCTCCAAAAACTGGCAACTTCCAAAGACACCAAGGGGATAAAAACCCACAAAATAAAAACCAAGCCTGATGCCTCCTCCCTCCAGTGCTGCAAGCATAAAATTTGAGCACTGAGTTGTTCTGATTATTCTAATGAATTAAAGAATACTCCTCCAGAAACTCTGAGTTAGGGACAATCAAATCAAAGATGAATGCCTGGCTGCTGCTAAGAAGCATTTTTCCCTTCCCCACCTAATCATTCCTGCCAATTCCAGCTTAACTCTTTGTGTCAAAGTATGGGAAACTAGATGAGCAGTCAGGTCTGCCCAAAAACTACCTCAAACAAATATGATATCCCACAAGTTAAATAAGAATAAGGACAGGAATGGGCATCTGGAATTTCTGCTTCTGGCCTGTATATGCCAGCTTGAAGTATCTGTTGAACTGCTGTCCAAACTGTGAAGTCCCACACTGCCAATTTTGCTGACAATAAAATTGGTATAAGACCTTACTTGTTTCTTGGGTGCAGCCAGCTGCTCATTCCCAGCCTAGTCCTTTACAATAGGTTACCACACATTCATTGTGCCACTGTGCACCATCTCTAACTTCGACCTGTAAAATGACCCAGAATTCAAAAAAATTCCAAATCATGTTCAAACCTGTTCAGCAGACAAGCTCTAAGAGTCATGGCCTGAAAGGCAATTCCAGCATATTGAAGCACCTTTTTGGCTACTGGACCATGGGATAAATCACAGTGCTAGCTTAGTGCAAGTAAAGAATAGGAAGTAGATGGTGGCCATGACGATCACACCAAGTGCTAACTTCCAAGAAAAATCTCTGGATTTGGTTTACTTACACTCCGGGCAAAAGACAATGATACAATCCCATCAAGCAAAATTCAACTTCATACAACTTCTCTAAAGGACTGATACACCTTGGAACACACCATTCCTGTACACAGCTACTGTTTGGGTATAAAACAGCAGAGAAAGTGAAGTTTTCCAAGTAGCACAGAAGAAAAGCAACCTTAAACTAAATAACACATAGGTATATTCTACTTACAGATAAACAACATTCCATTTACACACGGGGCTTTTTTATTTTTTTAAACTTAACAATACTGATACTCCAGCACACAAAAGAAAATTGCCAATATTTGAGTGTTGAACTACCATATATAGAAAGATTACATGCACCTAGTAAATTTTGAAGTTCATGACTTACAAAGAGTTGATGACTTACAAAGATTGTACTACTATGCTTTAATGTGCCCAAGAAGCATGAAGAACAATTTTAAATTGACAATTCAGTGAAAACCTTGGAATTTTTAGGTTGCCCAATCATTAAGTCCAAATGTATTTTAGTGTCGTCTAAGAAGAAAACTTATATACATTGCCATCAATTGCTAATAAATGAGTCAGATCTTTACAGACTGGTACAAAATTCTCAGAAATGTTTTAGATCATTAAATCCTTGGTCAACAACCTTTTAATCTCCATAACTGAATAACAACAACAATAATAATAAGCTAAGATTACATAATTAGCTCTAAGTTAAAGAGTCTCTAAACAAAACATCAACAAATATTTGCTGCATGTATTTAATAGCCCTGTACTTAATTTACTGCAATGTGGTGTAGCAGCATTGCTCAAGCATGTTTTTTCTTCAGTGCCACTGAACACCGGTACACTGTTTTATATCCAAGCATTTTGTGTGCAGACAAAAGATTTTGATCTCTTCTGCTTATTTTTCTACAAAAATGTACATCTATGATGTAGATCCTTTGAGTCAGTCTGGTCAACTGACTTTGTTGGCCTTCTTGAAGTAGGCCAACTAGGCAGTTTTCAATTGCTTTTAAACACCTCAAGGTTTAAAATTCTGCGATAGTTACAAATCCAGTACAATTTCTAAAATTGTTAGTGGCAAAACATCCTTCTCCCTTCTACTACAAGGCTCCTGCAATCTTTTAAGATGCTCTGGCACATCTATTCTTTGTTTGTCCTGCTTGAATTTAAAGTGCATCTCTGCACAGCAATCATTTTACCTGTCCCTGCAAGGCATGCTGAAGGTGGAAGTCCACCTGAGGACTCTGCTGACACATTAGACAGAAATTTGTCAAAGTCACAGGTATGTCAGTGACAGATGCAAAGAAGGGCATCTTCTGCTGCTGCTTAGCCTGTTTTCCAGTAGTTACTGAATGGTCTAGGAGTCACCTATCAGAAAATGTGGAAAGAGAAACTACCTTTTTCAGAGCTCTGATTTTTGCTTTTAATGCTCATGGACTGGGAGAAAGAAGAAAGCAGTCAGCATGAAGGCAGAGTGAGTCCAAGTAAAAATCTGGAGAAAGAAGTGGACAGAATAGGAGTGGGGAGAGGGCAGCAGCCAAGACATCTGAATGTGGTACTGACTCCCTTTTCCTTTCTATTCTATAATCACCTACAGACTGTGAAATGAAACATAGAACCTCCCCCATTTCTATGTCTCACTGCTAACAGAGACTCCCTTGTGTTCTAGGATAAACTAAAGAGTGGCTTGTCTACAGAGAAAGTGCTTCCAACCGCAGTGCTGAAAAATTTTATTGGGAATATGCAGGTCTCCACAACATCACTGGAGCTCCCTTCCTGTCAAATAGCTTCAAAATTTGAAGAGAACCTTTGAAAAAAATCCACTACGTTACATATAGTATATCACATTGATGCAGACTGAATCACAGCTAAAGTATCAAGACATGGAAAGGGATGTGAAATGGAGCTGAACAGAACTTGAGTATACTTCATACTGCTGCACCATGAACACAAACTCACCTGCTACTACGCTTTGCACAAACCTAGACTTCATTCCACAGACCAAAGAGTAACAGCAAGATCATTCAAAGACAGCAAAAAAGAGCTGTCACTTGCAGGACCTCACCTTCATTAGTTAATTGTCTGATCACATACAAGTTGCTCCAACAAAATTTTAGAGGACTGGTTACTATTCCAAGTTCCTCAGTTTCCATGTACACAGCACAAAGAAGACAAATTTGGCAAAGTAACAATAAATGTGCCACTCAAAAGTGCAGGAGGTGCTTATTAGTGGGATTAAAACATCAGGGCAGACATCTTAACCTGAGAATTCAAGATAAAGGCACCATTTCAACAACTAAGCAATTTACTTCTGTGCCTCATTTCCCCTGTTGGTGGATGAATATGGTGGCTATTCTCTTTGAATATTCATGACACTTCAGAAATAAAAACTTAAACAAACAGAAGAATTTCACAAAGAAAACTCGGTTTACGTCCAGACAAAAAAGCCTAAAGAGAATTTACCAGTTCTAGGTTAGTACCTGTAAGAACATGCATTTAACCCCAAAGGTTACAAAATACATTGATTAGATACTTGGTTGGCAAAATAATCAGTAAGGGTGTCACAAAAAAACGTGTGATCATGTAACTAAGTGCACTATGATAGGACAACAATGTGGTCCCTTCTGACTTCTGCTAAAGAAGCAGCATTACAAGCAAAATACTCAGCAGGTTTGTTTTTCAGCAGTAAATATAACCAAGTACCTTTGACTTTAAAGAAAGTGGATTTGCATAGCAGAAAAGGAACCTGTCCCAGATGGTCTCTAATATATCTTCACAGCATCAACCGTACTGCAGAAACTACATTCCTGACTACAAGGAGCCAGTAAATAACCAACTGAAATGTCTAATTAGACCACAATATTTTTTTATTTGTTCTGAAACAATAACAATATTCAAAGATGGCAAATGATAAAAAAAGAGATGACTTAAGTCCTTGCATTTAGTCCTCACATCTGATTCAACTCCAAGTGTTTTGAAAACAAGTGAGATGCAGGTGATATTGCATAGATTCAGATGCTCAGATTAAAGAACAAGTTGGGTCATTTTGGAGTGCAATCCCAACTAAATGACAGGCTCCCCACCCAATACTGGACAAGTCATCACCTGACCTATTAATGTCCCTCAGACATGATGCACATTCACCAGACAAGCGTCATTCATCTTGATGTATGCTTATGCACCTGTATGTGACCATACCACGATTCTCCTTGTCATCAGGGACAGAATGGTTCTTCATCCTTTTATGGATAACACAGATATTTTTACTGGGGCTGTTTCAAGGTCAAGGAGTTTGTCAATATCACCCAAGAGCTAATTCCACAAAGATAAGTGAAAAGCAAAACACCCCAACCCATTTCAAGGCGTTCTTTCTATCAATACCACAACAAGCATTCTGGTTTATCCCACACTGGTATGCCATTCTTCTTGAGGAAGGCCATGTTCCCACCACAACATGTTATTGCAACAGATGAAGGGTACAGAAATCTGACAGGAGCAGTCCAGAGTTCAACCCCTTTTGCTTTAGCACAGTATTTAACACCACCTCAACAAAGAGTAAGTTCTTCCTTTTCTCTGTGACCCTCAAGTGATGAGTGATGAATGATATCCTGATATCCTATGCCACAGCCCTCTAGAGAAGAGGAGGCAGCTTACACTTTTTTGTTCATAATATTCATAATGAACATAGGGCCAGGGACTTAGCAAGTGACTTGAGTTTACACAGAGGCGAGAAACATCAGAGATGAAAGGAAAAGTAAACAAAAAAGAACCAGCCAGCTTAGATAACTACAGGTATACACAAAAATAGATACAGGTGGATTTAAGCCCTTTCTGCAATATTATTTATTTACCTACCCTTGTAACAGTGAAAATTTCTCATTTTCACTTTTGATGTTTATCTCCTTACAAAATTTTCCCTGTTAGAAGCCTTTTCACAAGTTAGAAGTTTTAAAGGACGAATTGACTATTAGTTGCATGTGATAGTTTTGTCTCCATGTCAAAACTGGCTAGTGTAATTATTCAGTTACTGCTGCATCACCAGCTTCTCACTCTGTGCATGTTATTCTGGAATAAAACTGACAATTGTAAAATACTACAATTACATTGTAAAATACACTTTTCCTGGACCTAGTGCTTCCTAAAACCCACACTTTGTATATAATCTTTAAATGTAAATCTTTACCCATACAATGCTAACAAAAATAAAATTTATTATGCTGTTAAAATTAATCTCCATTGCTCCCATCCCATACACAATGTTTTTATGACTTTTTAAAAATAATCTCCTAGAAATGAGACATGTTCTTATGGACTTACTACTGAAAGGTAGCTTCCCTTAATAGACATTTCACAACAGACCACAAAAACCTACAGGAGCATCTTTAACTCTAGACAGCCGGACTTAGACAGCCTGAAACATCTGTAGTGTAAGAATGCAGAAGAGCAAAGTAAACAGGGTAGGAAGTTCACAAGGTTTCAAAAGCTGGGGGGTCCTATGGACAGAAGATAATTTTCAAGTTTCTCCTGCCGACAAGCAAGAGCACTAAAAGCACAGAAGCACGTGAGGGTGCAATGACAGAAGAACAAGAGGAAAAAAGGCCCATCATTCATTGACTTCAAGCCCAGTTATTCCAATCAACCCCACTGTTGTATCCATTTTCAGAACCGGAATCAGGCCCTCAACTACGAATAAAATAATTCAGTAGCATACTTGACAATTTGACATTTTGATACCTCCCATAAAGAATAAGCAAAAGACAAGTAAGCACCAAGTTACCTGGACAGCATCATCTACCTGTAACTTTATTAAAGCAGATTCCAGCCCCTGCCCAGAAATGGTGTATCAAGAGGTCACAGGTGGCATTTGGGAAAAACACAAATTGCCTTGCCTTGGTTGACCTAGTTAAAATTAAAGGACTGCAGCTATCATTTTTTGTCACTGCATGTATTAGTGTCAAGTCTCTCGTTACACTCTGTTAGCGCCTAGGAAGGCGGGCAGCAAGTTCTCCACGACGATCTCCAGGAGCAGGGCCTCCCTCGGCCGCCCACCCCCGGGCCCTGCGGGGGCGGGAGGGGGCCGGCTGCCACCCTCCGGGCTCAGCCCGCCTTCTGCCAGCGCCGGAGCGCTCCCGGCGGCCGCGCGGCCCCGGCTCCGCTTCCAGCGGGCACGGGAGGCACAGAAAAACCCCCACACCGCCGAGCCCGGCCGCTCAAGGGCCGCCCAAGTTTCTCTCTCTGGGGGAAGGCGGCCCCACCGCCGGTCCCTCCCGAGGAGCAGGCTGCCCGCCCCGAGGTGCCCGGAGAGCAGCGATCGGACGGCGGCGGGGGCCCCTCAGCCCCGCACGGCTCCCCCGGCGCGGCGGGGGCCGCGGGCGCTCCCTCGGGAGGCGCCGCCCCCCGCCCCAAGGGGCCCTGCCCGGATGGGCGCCGGAGTTGGTACATACGGGTCTGCCGCGGGAGGCGAGGAGAAGGGTGTAGTTTGTTTTAAACATGGCTTGCCTCTCCCCTCCTCCCTTTTACTCGGAGCCATCGCTCCGGCGCGGCGTGAAGCGGCGGCGGGATCCGGCCGCCCCGGGTGGGGGCTGCCTCCTCCCCGCCGCGGCGCCGGAGTTTGCGAGCAGGAAACTCCTCCCGCGGGGGCCAGGGGCGAAGCCGCAGCTGCTGCAGCGCTTCTCCCCGGCGGCGGAGGGGGAGGAGGAGGAAGGAGGGGGCTGGAGTTGTGATAGCGACTTCACCCCCCGGGGAGCGGG
>VXAX01003950.1:2739227-2806492 GCA_013399835.1 Leptocoma aspasia
TCCCGATTGGCTCCCCCGGCGGCGCCGCGCCCCCCGCCCCGGCGGCAGCCGCTAATCACGGGCCCGGGATTCTCCATCAGCCGTCGGGAAGGCGAACCAGGCAAAGGTCTGGGCGCGTCGGGCAAGTTGCGTGCGGTGAGCAGCGAGCAGCATCCGCTCGCGAACCTCTGCAGTGGTCCTTGTACAGGTGCATTATTTCAGCCTGTTTAAATTTACCTTCGTTTTCTCCTCTCGCTAGGTTCCGGTTTCCCCTCCTCAACTGAAATGAGCCGCAGTCTTTCTCCATCGCTACTGTTCTGCCTTTTCCAACCCGGGATTTGCCGTGTAAATCCATTCATCCTCCAGATGCAAGCGTACTGTTGTATCGGGTCTCCTCATTATATTGCCCTGATAAATCACTATCAAGACAAACCAGTGCCACTGAGAGAAACACTCCATTACAAGGTGGGGTAATCAATTCTTCATTTGAAGTTCAAATACCACCTACCATTTTTTTTCTTTTCGTTTTAATGAGAAAAATAAAAGTGATTGACTTGTTAACAGCTTGAAACTAAGCGATCCCTCTCAAGTACCTGCAGAAGAAGCAGAACGAAAACCAGAGGTTTTCCAAGGGGTTGGCCACCTGCCTTTTAGCCAAGAGCTGTGGTTAAGATGTGCATCATACGGCAGTCATAGGCCTCATTTTCCCTCTTTTCCTGGGGGCATTTTAACTCATACCTCTTGTTCTCCCACAACGTTGTTTTGACAACAAACTACAGTATCTCTGGAGCAGGAGAGATTAGATTCTACTGTTGATACCATTTCAAGAGCTTTGTTGAGCTTAAAAAATTTGTACTGATTAAATAATTTGTACTAATAATTCACCAAGGTGGGAACGCAACTGGGTTTGCTCCCAGTTACATGTGTAAACCACCAAATTAGGGAGTCACACCCACTTGTTTACATGCTATTCATGTGCATTTAAATAGTTTGTATAACGTGATAGAGTTCCACACAGAAAGACTGGAAATATGGCCTTTAACAGGAGATGCCTGTGTTAATCAGAAATTCAGACCCACCTTACATAGTGTATTGCCTGGGTACTGAGTAACACAGGAAAGAAACAGGTCAGAATTACTCTGTAACTTAATTTTTCCCACCTGTAATCCAGCATTTTCCCTGGTGTCTTTAATCATTAATGGATGATGGGAGCAACCCCCTATAGCTTTACTGTGTACCATCCATTCAGAAGGAGAAAACAGAGCTAGCCCTCCATTAATATAGATGAAATGTCATCCACAGGAGAATTATGCACATGTGCAGTGATTTATTCCTATGCCATCCAAAAAGTTTGGATTGGTCCCACATCTCATTCCAAACCAAAATAACATTGGGGGGAAATTAGAATTTTTGATTAGTTCTATTGCTATCTTCCTCATTTGATTATATTCCTTTTCCATTTTGTCTCCCTACTTTTAGGGTAAAAGAATAGGACTTGCAGGATAATTCAGGTTGAAAGAAATCTCATGAGGTTGTCAAATAAAAGCTTCTGTTCTGTTAGAGCAGGCAGCTGAAGACTTTGTCAGGTTCAGAATGTCTCTGCAAACACAGATTCCATCATCTTCCCAGGCACCCTTTGCTGGTTCTTTCCCTGCATATGCATAAGCTCAGTTCTAAAACTGTCCCCACCCTATTTCCACAGTCACTCCAGTTTCTTTAAATTTGCAGCTAGGAGACAGCAACAACAATTCCATGAGAGCAGTAGGAGCCTGGTAACAGGCAGAGAGGAAGTCCAGTAGACTTGAAAAGGTAATTTTCCCGGATTTATGGGAAGGGGAAAAGCAATCCTGTTGACATTTAATTTATAGTTATCTACAACTAATGAGCAGTATGAAAGAAAAGCAAAATTTTAGCAGTGAGACAGCAAGAGAAAGAACTGGTAGGCCAATAGCTTATTTGCAGATGCCCTTTTTCCTCAATTGAACCAAATTCAGGTTCAATGGAAGCATTGCACCTCAGGGTGAAATCATTCAGGAAAGTTGCTGATGGGTAGAAGAGTCCAGTTGGTCTCTTTTTTCACTCCCTCAGTATTTTCTGTGTCAATACAAATTTTTTCTGTTTGCTTTCTGTCCCTGCAAGTGACAGAGATCCTATCAGATCTCTGGAGAGTGGCAGGTTGTAGGTGAAATTCCCGGAAACCTGAGAATGGCAGCAAGTTGTTTTTCTACTTCCCATATACTCATCCCACTGTGTCTGTGTGACACTTTCTCTGTAACACAATTTATGTTCAGGGTGGCTGGCCTGCTGCTACAGCTTTCAGTTAAAAAGCACAGGAATTATCTGGTAGCTTTATCTTTCTGCAGCTATTGTCTTTTTCCATCATACCTGACCTGCTAGTGTTGAAAGATGCCTCTTGTCTGAAAAGCTCTGATACTAACAAGAGAAACACTGATCTGTAGGATTTCAGAGGAAAATGGCAAAAATCCTCCTTTTGCAATATGTGGTGAAAACTTCTGTACCACAGATGTGTGCTAGAAAAGCCATGTTTTCATCATATTTTTGGTTGTCATAAAAATTAGTTTATAGGTTACCTTCACAACTATTTCTATTTTTAAGTAATTAGGGGATGCAACTGTAACACGCTACCACTTTTCTATAACAGCATTTAGGAAGGACACAGATCAAAGTACGTAGCCCTACATCACATTTTGTGTCCAAGGTATGCTGGTTGCTCTACAGAGCCACCCTGAAATACAGCCTCGGAACTGTCAAAAGGGACACTGTCACCAGTTCCTTGTAAATGAGTATGTAGGCAAATAATTCCAAATGGTGATTATAAGGGGCTACAGATATACAAACTAAGCCTCTTGTTCCACTCTTTCAAACTTAGGCACTCTGAAGTCTGGTAACTATTTTATTATCATTATCAATGTCTGGTGCTGTATAGAAATTTCTGTTACTTCAGAATTGTTATTTGTAAGTAAAAATAATCTGTGACAGTTACCTTTGAAAACAAACCTGTCATGCGGTTCAGTTGGTAGGAAGAAACTCACACACACCATTTAAAATAAATTTCAGAACAGCTTTACGTTTTATCTTCAAATAAGACAACTGTTCAAGCACTCCAAACTACTATAATGATGTTTTTCAAGGTATCAAGCTTTTGGAACATATAGTGTTCAGCAAAGCTGCTTCTACCACTGTTTCAGGGACATCTCTACCACCTCAAAGCACTACAACCACACTTTAAACCTCTTGAACTTTCATTCAATACTCCTCTGCACAAATACTACAGGGAATAGCAAAAACCAGATATTTAGTAGCTAGTTACAGCGAAACAGAAAACAAAACCAATTTTTCTACTGTACTAATCAAAAAAAGTGCAATCAGTTTCACACATATTAGTAAGGCAGTTACATTTAGAATTTTTTTTTTTTTTTGCCATTAATTTCTCCTGATTATTAGCAGGAGCAGAGCACCTGGTATACACAGTTTCCATACAAGTCAAAAGGAATGAGATCAATGAAGTTTGGAGTAGAAGTGGGCTAACACCATATACACCATGGAACTTGGACTACTTTGGACACTTTTATGCTATGATCAGCCGCTGAGTTGTCAACATTCAAGATCACAGACTCACAGAACTTTTAAGGTCACAGAATGATTGAAGTGGGAAGAGACCTGTGCATATTATCTAGTCCAGCCCTCTGTTGAAAGCAGAGTCAGATACCACAGTTTGCTTAGAGCTGTGTCCAATTGGATTTGGGGTATCTTCAAGGATGGAGACTCCNGGGAGGCAGGACCCGCCACACACCCGGGGCGCCTCACCTTTCTCTTCGGCATAATGTCCCTGCTCCGGGCCGCCAAAGTAAAGCGACCGAAAGAAGCTCCGGCAGAAGCGCGGGATCCGCCCGNCAGCAGTACAGTAGAAACACGTCCTGGACAGTCAGTTGCATTCAATTGTATTGAAGTTAAGTGAGAATCACACCACTGGTTATCCAGCCCATTGTCAATTAAGGCAACTGCCATTCAAGCTCTCTTACGCTATTACGTAATTCCATAAGGCAACTTATTGCCTATTATGTACAAGCTCATTGTTTGCATGATTTGCTGAAGCAAGAGCAAAGGCATTTATCTGTCTCAGCTTCAGCAACACCACCAGCCAAGGCATTCTAAGTGCTGATATGAACACTAAACTGAGGCAAAGAACATTATGACAATGTTTTTTTCTCTCCCTTGTCTAAGGTCTTTACCTTCTCTTTTCCTTGCGTGCAAAAGCTGGTCCAAGAAAGATTCCACCTTCTGAGATAAAACAGTATTAAAAGTAGTAAACCTTGAATTCATCTACATGAACAGGGAAAGAGTCTCATTTCAGTTACACAAGAATTCAGAGAAGTGATTCTATCATCTTAGACCTTCTGTTGAGTAATGCTACTTGCAGTAGCCCTGTCTTCAGCACTATCTTTAGTTCTATGTCATCCCTTTCTTAAAGTATATGCTCATGTTTCCAATGTGATGTTAATATTTGGTTTAAGAATGCAGGAAACTTAGCTGGAATACACTGCTTTCCACATTTATTCCTAGCATGTTTAAGTACTTCTAGAATGAAGTAGCTAAAAAATTAGAAAAGAGAAGCATCCTAAAGTGAGTTTTAGGTGGGGGTTTATATCAGGCAGGCAGAAGAAGACATGACTGCTCTTCAAAAGGCTTTAACAAAGGTCTCAGTTGTTGCTTCACCTACTACTTAACCAGGTGAAACTAGAGATCCCTGTCAGGTCTACCAATATATCAATTTATGTGGCCAGACCCTAGTTCACTACTTATCAAAGTGGATTAGGTTAGAAACACAAGTATTTGGAGGTATTTAATTAATCAAACTACTTTAAAAAATGAGGCTAAGAGCAATCCCAGATACAGTGTGGAGTTTGGGGAAGTGCTAAGGTCTGGTTAATGAGGCAGGGCAGTAATCTGTAGCTGGGGCACTAGATCTTATTTAGCTTCTGCTGGAACTGGCTACACTTGGAGTACAGCCTGCTTTCCTTGTCCCTTGTCCTGCCTTCTCGCTGTCAGACAAGAAGGCACCTGCAGTGCTGCCCCATTTCAGTGCCAGCTTTGCTCGGTCAAGGGACCCCTCCATCCCCTTGACCATAAAAATCCTCTGAAAGGTGCTGCCCTCAATTCTGCTGGCCCAGTTTTTTGAAAAGTCACTGTCTGTTAGTTTGGGCGAACCAAAATGGACCTGTAAAGACCTGTCATTGAAAGTGAGTGGGCCTGGCTCATTTCAACACAGGCTGGGGAGCAACCAGACAAGTTACACTGGCAGAACCTGGGAGGTGGAAATCTCTGGTGGGGGTGGTAATGAGCAACTAAGGGTTCCCTAAGTGTTCTTCTGGTAGCCTAGCTACAGCCAGAACTAGCCGTGTGTACACAGAAAACCAGCATCCCTGAGCATCCTCTTTCATTCACAAAGAGAGTTGGGTGGCTATGACATACACTTCATCCTGCTAAGGTTCTGAATCACCCTCTGAAATTGTAAAACCCACATAAATAGAATAAATGGATTCATAAATCTGGATTATTATTTTTCTGATAGTATACAGAAGCATTTCCATCAGTTCTCGGAAATACTATATCTGATCGACCAAAATAGGGAAAAGGCTTTTTTAAACTTTAAAATTAATCAATTTTAAGACAATTTTACGTTAATGGTAGGTCCCTTCTTAACAAACAATGAGAAAAAAATCAAACTAGTGAGTTGTTTGTGTCCCACAGCATTAAACCCTGCTGTCAATAATCAGTAAATATTTAAATGTAGGGACTATTACTAGAAAAAGCCAAATTAGATCAGCTAAAATGTAATAGTTGTTAAAATTTTTTCTAAATGTATATGTACATTTATGTTCCTAAAATGTAAGAGGTTTTTTTTTGGTATAGATACTGTATAAAGTTCATCTTAATTGAAAATGTGAGGAGTCCACCTTGACTAATGACAAAATGCTGCTACAACACAGGAACAATGTTTTCTCAGCTTGTCATTTAATGACATTTTGAACAGCTCAAGTCAATGCTCCTAAAGTTCTGCTGAAATTCTGGACCAGTTAAACAAAACAAGCAGTTTCTCTGCACCCCCTATTACTAGCTCTCTTCAGTCTTTGCTTAGAGTTTCTCTGCAATCAGTTCATCTGCCTCTAACTAAAAAAGTGGAGAGAATGCAAAAAAACACAAACTGTAGCTGCACTGGTGTGGCTCAGAGCTCCTGAGTTTGCAGCAATGAAATTTCTCTTTCCTTTACACTGAATCTGTATCTGCTTCTGGGTAAGAATCTGCTGTTAGATATTAAATATGAATCAGTCTTTTGTAAGGCTGCACTAGGGATGTAGAGGTTAGTTTACTGGCTGTTTTATAGCAGGGAAGTAGTGTAGATATATAAGTATTTCCATTTTCCTTGCATGTGTTTTCCTGGGCTGACTGTGCTTATCAGTTTTTGTGTTTATTTAATGAAAAATATACCCATAAGTTATTGATTCAGCTGACAGGAAGGAAAAGACAATGCAATAGGAAATGTTGTCAAATAGGGCCTCTAAATAGACAGGGTAATTTAAACGGGAAATCCTAAATCAACTGCTAGATAATGTAGTAAGTAAACATATTAACCTGTAAGTAAACATATCGACCAGACACAAATTATGTCATAAATTATGTTTGTTGATGTATCAAAGTCTAGTCATAGCACCCAAGGAACAGTTAAGGAAACCCAGGAAAAAAAGATAATGGATAATTTTATGGAGTTTATAAATTGCAGCTTCTAAACATTTATTTAAAAAAATAAATTTCAAGAGTGCTGCTTTAGAATCATCATTTGAAACCATTACTGCAGGAATGCATGCTTCTGTATAGTAAACAGTATACAGTCATTGTGCTGAAAAAGCATTTGTTGGTGAAATTTTATCACTATTAGAAAAACTCCTAACAAAAAACCCTGTACACGCATGCAGGCATGGTAAAGTCTAATCAGATATAGTTACAACAGTTTTGGCATTTTAAATATGGCTAAAATGCCATATTTTTTCTTTACAGCATGCTTGCACACATTCATTGGTTTTTTTAGTTCCGTGCAAATCTTTTTTTTTTCCTGAATTAGTCTTATAATTATTCCTTCTAGTAAAAAACATACATGAGAATATGATTAGTCCATCCTTTTTCTGTGACGTGTTGCTCCTAACACCCTGAGATAAGTAAAACCAAACAAAACTGAAGCAAGCATCACCACCCCCCAAACCCACAAACCTTTGCAACACGCATCATTTTCAGACCCAGGAGACATCATTGGTGGGATTTCCAAAAGATTTGATGTCAACTATCTGCTGCCACTGAAAACACTGAAACCATTACCTTTGAGAGAAGCAAAGTGAGGCCAAAGCTGAGCCCTTCAATAAATCTTTTCCCTAACAACTGCAAAGACATAAACCATTTGAACATATGAATCATACTTAAAATGTTTGCAAACCTGCCTGACTCATTCTGTAAAGGCCTTGAAACTAACTAAACTAAACTAGAACTAAAAAGAACCCAATCTTCCTGAAAAATCGTATTGCTTCTTCTATTCCCCAAATGCTAAACTATTATCCATCACAGGCATTGTTATCTTAGGGGAACCTGTGCAGCTGGAAGAACAGTGAAAGTCGGCAAATACAGTAACAAGTGTTTCCAGTGATGAGCCAAAGGGATCCTGTACTGGCTAATTTATACATCTGGAATTTAAACACTGGAGAACTTTAGTGAGAAGAGAGTTATCTGGAGTTGACTGATGATCTCTTTTTGCTTGTTCATTTTTGTTTAACAGTCATGTACCACAGCTGAGGCAATGTGTCTGGTATGGGCTTTACTGATGTAGCAATGCTAAAGTCAGAGCTCTCTAACTGAAAATTACAGAGGCCTACAACGTATATTGACATATATCATACTGCCACTTTATAGAATTGGGTTTTTTTTCCAGTGTGGTGGTGATGTAAAGCCTTAAGAGATGCTTCTGGCATGCTCTAGTAGGTGAAGCAATCTCCCCCATGGGATCAGCTTTGTATGTACAACTGTGTCTCCTGGGTTTAATTTCCTTAATCCTAATTGCCAGCAGAAGTTGTGATGATTGATTTTGAGGATTCACAGTGCAGTTTTCAAAAAGATGTTAAAGTATTAAAAGAAGTGGGTAAACTGAGCCTAGCTGTACTGATTAAGTGAATTTCTTCTTAATTCTTGTGAGAAAAAATCAAAGCTGCTGGAGTGCAGTGTGCAAGTGGATTCTGAAAACACTTTGTAAAGTCAAACTGTTTTGCTATAGTTCCTCTATATGCCAGACATGTATTTGAAGAGAAGGGAAGGTGAGATTGTTCAGCTATACTGAGTGCCATTTATCTTTAAATCTTCCCTTAAATTAGGATATTAACTTGATTTTATATTTAAACATACAATTATTTATATATGCACATGTATATAAAATGTACACATAATAGAAAATGTAAAATAATATATATTACCTCACATATATTGTAGTATGCTATTGTAATATATGTTGCATATGACGTATTGTACTTTGGATACAGAATAAGATATATGCTAAAAAGTTACATTGTTGATTTAAGGTTTCTCTGGCTTAACTGAAAGTTTGTCTTAGAAAGGAAATTAATGGGGACACAGCTTCAAGCCCACCTCTACAGCTTTGTCTTTGTTTCCCTTTAAATACCTTATCTACAGCTATGTATGCAGCTAGGTTATGAAAAAGAAATTTGCTATTATCACTGTGTTGCCTTGTAATGCAGAGGTAATACCTCTGTTGTGAAATCAGTGTGCCTGAACAATGGTGTAAAACACTGCATATCCTCCATGCTTCAGCAGGAAGCAACCAGCTTTCAGTCAGCTCTGCTTGTTAGCCCAATGTAACACTCCTCATTATGTGAGTGGGGAACACATAGACATCCTCTCCATCACTGACTGTAAACATTGCCAGGTTTGACCATTACACTGTGAGACGTGGAGAAGAGATACACATGAACAATGAAATCCTATCCTTATTAAAACTAAGGGGAAAAGACACACCAAACCTCTCATTGAATTATTTAGGCTCAAATTCTCAAAGCACAAGATACAGAATTATTATCTTTTTGTCCTTAGAGAAGGTTGTTGCAGTGTAGAGTTCAGAGACGTTCATAAAACATATCAAGACATGAAAAGACCTGTAGTGTTTGCCCTCAAAATGATACATATTCTCAGGACAAATGCAATACAACCACCCTAGCTGAAAAATCAGTATCTTTCTTGAGAGCTTGCATCTATATCTGTAAGTGAACATCATAGCATTGAAAGCTGCAATCCCTTTATCTTGTGCAGGAGTTATGGAATTGTTGGGTGGAGTCATGTCAGGTTCCTGCCCTATGTGTGGTCAGAGGAAGGCAGCACAAGGAGTTACAGTCAGCAGCCTCTAAGGTTTTGAGCACTAACCAGTGCTGATGGTAATTTCTGCTCTGGCACTTAGGCACTCCACATTTTAAGAGGGATGTGTCCTCTCTTCAGGACGTGTGGCAGAAATGTCTTTTTAAGAATAGGAGCTGATTGACAAACTTGAAATCAGTGGTCTTTAGCTGTGTTTTCTGAGCATCTGCCACCTGTTGGAGTTGCAGCTGCCAGTAATTTATCAGCACCAGAGAAATGAAAAAAGCCTTGGAGTTCCACCCAGTGGAAAATAAGATGTGATCCTAGGCTTCAGAGCCTTAGATCCTTCACCCAGGAGGAGGGGAGATCTAGGTTTTTAGTTTTTGCTCCAAGAACTCTTCATGACTTTTCTTCACTGATTGTTTCTTATAAAATGCAGAAATTGTCAAAGCAGAACTCAGATGTTTCTCTAAGGCCAGCTAGGCTTCCTGACTATATTCCTTCTGTCTTCTTGGGGAGATAGAGAAACATCACAATTTTGCTACTTCATCTGTGCAGATGTGACATAGGTGCTGATATGCTTCACATATACCTTCAGAAGAAAGCAGAAAGATTTGTTTCAGTTTTCATTTTAGACCTGTTTTAGACAAGTTTGAGGCCTGAAATAATTGATTTCTTTTTTTCTTTTTTTTTTTTTAATGGGTATATCAGTATTTGATTGGATGCACATCAGCTGGATTTAGCCAACATCACACAACATGGATGAAATGTCAGAGAACAGAAAAATGAGACAAACACAATCTCATGGCTGACAGCTGAAGTCAACAAAACCAGTTAATAATAAGGATTAGTTCACTTATGGATCAGATAACTGAAGAGTGTGCTCCAGTTTCAAATTTAAGAAGAGAAGTTTTGCCAGAATGTATATGTAGCTAAGTTACTGGATCAAAGGACAAGAACTTAAAGATGAATTCTCATAGCTCAGTGCTAAGATTCATTTAAACTTTTATGGACAGTGCCCCACTGAAAGTCTAAGACCTTTATGCTTTTCTGAGGAGACACAACTTGCTTATTTTGCCTGTGTCTGGAATTTTTTTTCACGTCTCTTATGGTTTTGACTGCGTTGTTGTCAGCCTTTACTCTGGATGGGTATGAGTCAGCTCCAAACCATAAACAGTGTAGCCATGGTTAGTAAGCCTGGGCTGCTAAGCCTTTGCTGATAGCATGGGCACAAGTGTGCCTGCTTGGAGAACAACCAAAGCAAGCTCACATCTGCTTAAAAAAAAAAAAAATTAACGTATCCTCTCTGTTCTTTCCCTGCTTACTACCGCTGCCCTTCTCTTTCCCTCTCCCTTTTTCTTTCTCTCTGTCCCACCCCCACATATCCACAAGAATACTCACAGAAACTCTACCTATACAAGCCCTCCACCCAGATAGTTCAAATTCCTGAGTGGGGTCTCACAGGACACGTTTGTTTAGAGGTAATGTGTGGCGGTATTTTGGTATGAGGTCCCCTTGTGCAGTTCCTAACTATGAACTTGAACAAAGAGTAGTTATTATATTCATCCCTTTCAAGAGGGTTTTAGTCAACCTATGAAGTGTTCATTTTTGCCTTGTATAGCTGACTGAGCCCAGAAAAGGGTAATGTAAATCATGCACGGGAAGCCACAATGCTGAGCTCCAAACACTTTTTGGGGAGTTCCCATTCAGAGGGGACAGACTCAGCCTAAGTTGCATTTAGGCCACAATGGCAGGATGTCAGTGTCATGCCTCTCACAGCACAGAGTCTGGATGCAGAAATATCAGTAGCAGCCGTGCTTGTTACTGACTGTAGCAGCCAATGATACATGAACTTTAAGTGAATTTATATGTGGCTACAAGACCCGGGTTCCATGGGCTTTTCTCATGTGCAAAATAAGAAACTGGTTAGTCTTTCCCTAAATTTTCTTTTAATCTCTCTTTTCTTCCACTAGCTAGGCACTAATTGTGTTGTACATCATCTTCTGCCATTTTTCTGGCACAAGCAACATGCTGGCACAAGTCAGTGGAAATTCAACATTCATTAAGGTTTGACTGTATTGCCTGTGCATCACCTCTGTCTCTTTTTTTTTTTTCCCTAAAATGACTGCTTTCAAGAATGAGACTAACAATCTTATAACAGGAAGTCTTCCATTTTAGACAGCTAAGCTACATAAGCTGCATCTTGGCTATCATTGGCTTGAATACCTGGGATTTAGTTTTTCTGAGATTTGGGGATCTTTACCAGTGGGTTTTGAAAAGCATCAATAATCTTAGTCACCTACACATTTACAGGAGGACCGTGTTCTCAAAGGAGCAGTACTTTCTGACAGAACCACTATGAAAAATGCTGAAAAGTAAAAGGATCATCACAGAATACACACCTTTCTCCTTTTAAAATGTATAATCCTTACAAGGGTTTACTGATGGCTGAATATTAGAGCTGGTCTGCCTTCTAGCTTGAAAGCTTGTTTCTCAGGCAAAGCTGTCTTCTGGCAAATTAAAGGAAAATGAGTTTCTCAGGATTCCATTCCCCTCTGCAGAGGAGAAACTGATATAAGAGAAAGCAAGCTCACTTATTTCTCTGAATTCTTCCTCTAGATATGTGTGTGTATTTGAGTGTAATATTTTTGTCCTGATGGCAAAACCCAAACACATCAGGTACAGACCCCAGCATTTTCTTTTCTCATGGTATCTATGTCCCAAGGAAACATCAGGAACGTAAAGATGGTTCTCCCTAATTCACTTGTTCCTGCTACCTGCTGGCTGCCACAAGTTCTAGAGGTTCATCCACGTGCTCTGTACATTGGTTAAATGTGAAAGAAATAAAAGTGTCACTGTTCTATTTGGAAGATACTTACATAGGTCCTCTATTACAGCATAGTCATGGTTTTTGACAAATATATTGTCCATAAATTCATTGCAGTCAGGCAGTCAGGTATTCCCATTTAAGGAAAGGGAACAGAAAGAAAGAAATTACTTGCCCAACATTACATATATCCATGGTCATGGAAAATGACATTTGTTCCCTGGCACAGCAAGGTTTGATTTGTTTCACAAGCTAAAATAGTGCATCAATTAATTTAATAAGCCCAAAATTGTCCCTTAGCTCTTTGAACTCTAGATCAGTACATTGTTATGGTGGAATTAATTATCATATAGTACCTAAGCCAAATATGGATTTCTCATGTTTGCCAAGTAAATATAAAATTTTCATAGTATTTGGACAATGGATTAGCAGATGGAGTGCAGAATTCCTGACTTTCAAAATAAGTTTTGGGGCTTGGAAAAGTCAATCCAAAAAAATCACATCTCACATGATCTTACCTGCTGGAGAAGGTGAGAATTCCTTTCCTATATCTTCTGCAAGTTAATTTCCTGTTCCTGCTTGACATCCTAAACCTTCACAGCCTGCACTTTAGGGCTTTGCTATGCTGTGAGGAGGCAGAATCCAATTAATTATGTCCTACCTCGCATTCAGCTTTCAGCAACCAATTATTAGACAAAACCTGGTTGAAGCCCTCATTTGATTTAGGAGGCTTGGGTGTCTTGGCATTCATCAGGATTTACTGATGTTGATAAATTGCTCTTCTCTGTCATGGCTCTAAATAGATATATCAGGTTTGTCCAAGGCTTCTTACCAAGCCTTGATCTAAATGGTTTTTCATCTAAGAGTATGGAGCAGTTGTTCTTGTATCTGGAACTGAGATACGGAGGTCAGAAGTAATGAAATGGGCAATTTGTCTAATTATGAATTCCATTATTATTTTCTATCTTCAAGCAGCGAGGGGTAAATCCACATGAGTCTGCTTCAGTAAAACTCCCCTGAACTAGCATAGTGAGATAAATTAAAAGTAGCATGAGCCAAGTATGTCCTAGGATATCTTTATGTGCAATACCTGAGAGAGCCTAGGCTGCAATCTGGAGACATGCTGTGTTAGCTGGAGTGCAGCAGAACTGAAAGAGATGGGTCAGGAGTGTATTCTCTGTGCAGAGTTTGGGATGCTGCCACCTGCCCCCCAGTCAGCACCTGTTTTTGTTAGCTTCCATTTAAAGAGTGGTGAGAGGAATAACATGCAGACAGAGGCATAGAGCTACCACCTGGTAGTAAAGCATGAACTGATTGTATTGTTTGGTTTAGTTAAATTTGAAGGTAATTTATAGGATGCTCAAAGGCCTGGGGCACTGCTACTATATTTTAAGACAGAGGAAAACCGAATAGGAGAAAAAAAAAAATAGAATACTTTAAATTTCCTTCCTCTCAGTCTCCCGTGTTCTTATCTAGGAGCCTTGTAAAGTACTTTCACTTCTTTTTCAGATCAGTGTTTGAGACCACACCAACAATGGGCAGAAGTCTGCTCTTTCTCACACATGTACTGAACTGGAATTACTTGGGATTTTTTCTCCTAAATTTGTTCTAAGTTCTTGTGAATCACTGTATTACTTGACAGCTGAATTTAATGCATCTGGTTGTTAAATTCCCTAGCTGCTAATCTTCAAGGATCACTTATTGACAAATACCATTAATGTGTGTAATAGAGTTGCTGCACATTTATGTTAAATAGCTCTGAGTTTTGTTTGTTAATGCCAGGTAATTCAGGCTAAACTCTTTTTTGATATAACCAAATATAAAATCTAATCTGTTTTGACTACTTTCATTCCATGTAATGTTCAAGTTCATGCCAGTTTTATACCAAAAGCTACAGAAAAGGACTTTTATGAACCTTCAAATTCCAATGAATTGCCTTGTACAATTGTGCTTGTAATCCAAATGTTTTTTGAAGGAATGGTGTTTGAAATGCTCATCACAATCATTAAAGAATTCTTCATGGATGTAGCTTTGCATTTATAAAAAGAGAGTCTGTTTTTTCCCAAATAGTACTTGCTATCCATTATTTCCCACCTAGCTGTTTTAAGAGTTTCTTCTCTAACCAATAATTAGAAAGGATGCAAAGACTTACCCATCACAAGTGAAAACCAGAGAATAGTGAGCTTATAATATTGTGGAAAAACGGAGACAGGGTTTTGGTGAAAAAAAAATTAATCAGTATTTTAAAATACTCACCCCTGCAAATTTTGCAACCTAAATGCTGTAGTGAATATTGCTAAAATATTCACAACTGTAAGAAGGGCTTAAACTGATGAAAAATGATTACCTGAAAAGTGTCATGATTGTACAGCTCAGTAGTCTGTGAGCAACTTCCCTGCTGCAGAAATTCCTGTTTCTGAAATGGAACTGGTCCTCCTTCCTTTCATCACTGCACATCAACTGCTGGGGAAATTCACCTCCACCTCCACCTGACTTTTGTCTCAGCTGAGCTTGTGGAAATCAGGTAATCTTTTGGCACTGAGTGTCTCTATATCAACTTAAGTTTTCTTATGTCAAAATGTCAGTAGCACTTGGTACTTCTATACTGCTTAATACTGGTATTATTGTTCTTCTATATGTCAACCTGAAGATATAAGAGTATCATAAAGTGGTTCAGATGTCAAGGTGTTTCATTACTGTCTAATAGTTCAGTGCAGTTTTCTCTGCTCTCCTTAGCCTTACAGTAAAAGTTGACATATTTCTTCAGAAATAATTTATTATTTTACATATCTGATTTATGACAAAGCAGGACTACTTTAACAGAAAAGATATGTTGGACCTAATGATTAAATAACCAAACAAAAGCCAATACCTAATTGCATTATTTCCTCTTAGAATAATATTTTCAGTAGTAAGTTTTTGTACGGATGATCAGAGGAAAAGCCATTGAAGGAAGACGTGTTAAATTTCCAATTTTTTCTTGACTGCTTAGCTAAGAATATAAGAAAACAGGATTAATCAGGATGACTCAGAGTGAAGACAGCAATTGTGAGCTTTTTTAATGGCCATGCAAATTTAGGTGAACTGTAAAGTTTTAGACAAATATGTGTATGTTTATTAGCACATCAACTTATCTTTAGTAGATAACCTTCGATAAATATAGACCACCTTATATGCATTACCTTTTATAGAGGTCTCCCGAAATGATCACATTCAGTACAAAATCTAATGTATAATTTAAGGCAGGTATTCAGACCAGCACTTCATTTTGAGCAGGCATTGTCTTTTGTACTTAATTTATAAAATACTATTGAGGGATAATACTAATTATTATCTAGCAAGTGAATCTCACTACTATTAATTATCAGTGAACCAAAATCTAAGTGACATAATTATCTTGAAAACTGTCTGCAATAAGAACAAGCCACACTGTGTCATATCAAAGGCCCCAGTAACCAATATCCTGCCTCCAGCAGTGTTAATAGGTAGCAGAGAGAATCCACAACCTCATTAGCACTAAAATGGGTGCAATAGTTTGTTTCAGAAGCAACTGGTTAAAGCAGGGCAGCATTTTTATTAATTTCCTTTAACAGCAGTTATGTGCCTTATAGAAGCAACTTCTGAGATAACTGTCTAGCCTCTCTATGCAAAATTAGTCATTGGAAGGACTGGAAATATTTATTTCTGGTTTGCAGCCTTAAACTATCTGCTTCTCTTCAGGAACTCGAAGAGCAACCTGCAGTGGCTGTCTCAGACAGAGATGTTAAATGACTCCCTCCACAGGACCTTGTATTTTGAAACAAATGTCTAAACATGCAGGTGGGACAAGGAAGCCGCCGGGGGCACTGCATCCATCTTCTCTGCAAACAAATGCAGGGGAGGTGCCTCGGGTAAAACGACTTTATTCAGACTCATTCATCTGGACATGTAAATAGCCAGAATTAACAAAGCTCATAATCTTTTAGGCTAAGAGAATTCACCAAGGAGCTCATTGTTTTCTGGCAAAGACTGGTGATGAAATGGAAGGATTAACAAAAGTGATCTGTACATGCAGTGAGGATTTTGAATGGGCAAAGTTTCATAAGCTGAGAAAACTATATAGTGAGGCAGGATGGACTGAAGTGCTTAAGAGAAGAGAATGCTTGAACTGGATTTTTCTGAAGTCAAAGCTGCAAAAAATAGCATGAATTTTTTAACTAGAGACTTGTATGAAAATGTGTAGAATCAAGGTGGACAATTAACCACATCAAAAGTATATCAGAAAAAAAAGTAGACACTCTTAGTGAAACACAAAACCAGATTGAACAGTTTCCTGGAGACGAAGAAGTGTAGACTAAATTAAAATTTGCTGAATATTTTGATGAATAAGATCTTGTAAAAGCAAATAAAATAGTAGATTTAATAGATTAAATAGTAGATTTAATAGTAGATTTTGTTTATCCTTATAAACAAAAAGAGAAACTGAAAAGAAAGCAGCAGATCCTACGTAGCAAAGCTGATCTTACTTGCTTTTTTGCCAGTATGCCTGGGATAAATGGAACAAAATGTGGCTTGTGTTCACCAGAAGTAGATTATGATGACAACACAATTTTTTGAGGACAAAAATATTTTCTCTGTGTTATCTTTCTCTTGAAATGTGATAGCTTTAATCCACTTGGATGTTGTTTACTCACTTTTATTCCACTCAGAGAATCATCAGTTTATGAAGAGAAGGCTGTATATAAGAAGTGAAAAGAGGATAGTTAGAACACAGATCACAGGAGTTTGTGCTGAAAACAGTCATTATACTAGAGGGAAGTATGTGGCAAATATCCTCCAGGAGCAGTGTTGGTCCATATCAGTCTCTAATTTAATATTTTCATGTAGTATGTATTGTCATGGGAAAATGTACATATCCTAATGAAAGATAATGATGGTGCAAAATCAAGAGGCAACATTAACATAGAAATGGGTTTGGATATTAACAGTATAAAACAGAATCTGAGGATATAAAAGAGAACTGGAGAAGAGCTTGAGGATGGAATGGCATGTAACAATATGACATGCAAAGCAATAGGCTTGGGAACAAAGAACACGAATCTCTGCTGCTACACCAGTATTCATCAGATGACCGCAGGACTACATGGTCTTGATATGACCATGAAAGAGGCAAATGTAATTCCAGGAAATGTGAGTACCATAAAGCAAAGCTACTCCTGGATTATTTTGGATGGACTACCATTCTTTGGGGTAATTCTGGTGATCATTTGTGACAGAAGTTGTTCCCTGCAGACAGAGTTGCCAGGCTTCCTTTCCTTGAGCCTTCACATTCTTCCAACACTATCCCAGGAGGCTCAAGACATCCCTAAACTCCACTGGGCTGCACCAAGTCCCAGAACAGGCAATAGGTACTTTCACAATCCTGTTATAAAATCAACACTCTGGTGGGCTCTATTCAGCATAATCCTTACACTTGGAGCTAAAACCTCACCCCACCAGAGACACACACACACACACGCGTGCACACACGGACACATACACTACCCACCCCCAGAGGTGATGTTTTAGACTCCCAGTGTCACTGTGCTGTCCCCATGGAGACCCAGCTCAGGTACTGTGCAGCGTGTGCACGAGCAGCCTGTGCTTGAGGAGGTTTCACTGGGCAGCGTGGATGCTCTGCAGCTGATCTGAAGGTTCTCTGGGAGGATGCCTGCAGACACAAGCATGGACACTTGCTGCTCGTGGACATTCAGGACCAGCATCTACTACCCTGCTATGGTCTAGCTGTAACTGAAACACACTAATTCCTGATCTTTGTAAATGTGCTGGTTTTGCTTTAATTGATTTTTGATGAAGAGGGAAAAAGCCAGGGAAGTGATTCTCTGTGAGGAGCTGCTACAGGCTTCCTGTACTGTACTGTACTGCACTGTACCAGCACAGTAATGCAAACTCTCAAAGCAGCTCTTGCAGCTACTGTAGGGATACAGTCCTTTTTCCTTTGGCTATCCCAGGAAAGTGGGACAGTTGCTGAAATCCTAAGTAAACAATTTACCCCGACAGTTGCCCCATTACCAATCTAAAGGAATATCTTTGCTAAATAAAAGAGGTGTGGGACCACTGACAAATTACTTTATCCAGTTACTTTGGTATCATACTTAAGTAAATTATTAGTTCCAATTGTAAAGTAGATGTCACAATTGCAAGGGTGTATAGAAACAAAAAACAACTGTCTAATCTACTAGTTCCAAATCAACATCTAAGAAAAAAAAATCTCTTGTCAACAGTCTGCTTTGCAGACACACTAGGTCTCGTAGACACATCTCTACTCTGGCAAACACACAGGGCCAGGGAGTGTGCTTTAACACTAAACCCCATGGCTGTCCTGTTACAAGTTTTAGGGAAACTAAGGGAAAGGTGCCTATGTGGATATGTAGTTGTTTGTCAGCTTACCCTGGGCTTTGCATTTGACCACTCTATCTCATTCTCTGTGAGATAAAGACCCAGATACAGTTTTGGGAGGAACTCAACCCAGAAATCAGTCTAGCAGTCACCTAGGATGAGACTATCAGGTTTAACACCCAGAAAGTCCTCTAATAGGCTTTGTACACTTTTGCTTCCTAGAGAGCATGATACAAACCCTCCAGTTTCATGCTCCAGTGATATGATAGTGACAGGCTGACATATAGTCCTGAAGTTATTCCAGAGACTTGGTGATTAAAATTTTAAAAAGATAAAAGATAAGAATTATGTCATAGGATCTTGTGAGCGATATGTAAGATACAGAAGAGACTCAATGCCAAGTGGTCTGTAGTTTGTACATGATTGATTTCTCTAGAGGGGACTGGACCTAAACACTGGGGACTTTTGCTCTT
The DNA here is from genome assembly GCA_013399835.1 of Leptocoma aspasia. Classification (NCBI taxonomy): domain Eukaryota; kingdom Metazoa; phylum Chordata; class Aves; order Passeriformes; family Nectariniidae; genus Leptocoma; species Leptocoma aspasia. The sequence continues at coordinate 2,758,308 of VXAX01003950.1, forward strand.
TTACTAATCCATAATGTCTGTCCTCAAGGTCAAGCACTGGTCACAGTCCTCCCTTTTTTACCAGCACAGATGTACCCCTCTCTTCACTGATTCTTTCTCTTTGCTCTTCTCACATATTGTGTTCCACAGTGGGAACCACCTACTAGTACACTATCCTAACTCCTGCAGCCACTGTTTCTTTAAAAGTTTCCATGGAATCCATTCAGATCCAGAAATCCCGACCAAAAATTACCTAGTTTTTTTACCAAGAGATGATCTTCGTCCTGTTGATTTAGGAATAAATTCACCTTTTCAGGGCTGGAAATGTCACACTGCCAGAGCAGGTGTCATCCATACTAGGCTAACTTTGACTTCACATGTAGAAAAACATCTTCCTTTGTCATGACTCTGTTGCATACATTTCAGTGTGAAGTGTCTCCATCTACTGAGCTTCTATTTTATGTCAACCTGCAAACAGGGCTTGTACTTCTTGCAAGCATTTCTATGAATTTAATACACCCCATTCCTTACAAATTCGTGACTGACACAGGAAAATAATATTACCTACCATTTTGATGGTAGATGATAATGAGTTTGAGGTTCCTTTTTTATGAGAGGGGACAGAACATTTGGCTTGAGTAGCTTAGCAAAATAAGAAGAATGTGCCATAATTCAGATTGGAATAGATCTCTGGATGTCACTCAGTTAAACCTCCTTCTCAAAGGCAGACATAAATTCAAATTTGATTAAGTTGCTCAGGTTTTTGTCCACTTGAAATTATGTCCAGGAAATGAGATTCCACAGCCACTTTGGACAACTTTGTTTGGCACTTGACCATTCTCCTGTGAATTGTTCGGGGTTTTTTCTCCTTTGATTCAGTCAGATTTTCTCTGTATCTCTTTGTACCTGTTGCCGCTCATATTCATTTCTGACTATGTAGAAGAAAACTATCTTCTCTATAAGCCCGTGGTCATCCTTCTGCTTAACAAACCCAGGTATATCAGCCTGTCCTTTGTGTTGAACTTGGGGATACAGGATGTCCCTTTTCTTCCTTGGTTTTGATTTTTGTAGAATCAGTTTTAGCATTTTTGGCTATGAGAAAATTTTCCAGTATTATCTTAATAAGTTTCTGTCTGCAGTGACCTCACCAGTGTGGACAGGAGAGGTCTGAGGATTTAAGGAACACTTGTGAAGTCATTATTTGGAACAAGAATCATACATTTAAGCTGTAATTCATTCTAACCAAATGCATGTAAAAGTTTCCCAGTCTGAGGCATTCAGAGATTAATTTAAAAAACCACTTACAGCTTCTAGAATGGCTAGATGTAATCATGTCTAGTTTTCAAGAGTAGAAACTGTACAAATATAAGAAATGTACATTACAAAAACAAAAAACAAAAAAAAAAAGAAAAAAAAAACTGTAACATCTCAGTACAGTCCTAGAAGCTGTTGCCTCACAGAAATTCTTCAACTTTGGCAACGGGTACATATAAGCCTGAGAAGAGGATAAGAGATTGTTGAGTGTTTCCTTCTGTGCTCTTGCAGAAATTAAATGCTTTATTCTGTTTACTCCTAGGATCACTGTATTGTTTTGCTGGTAATCATGGAAGGAAAAGAGAGAAATGAAAACTGACATGGGTCTCTAAGACCATGGATTATACCTGGGGTCCAGAATGAGCCATGTGCAGCTTGCATACTGCATGTCCTGCACTGAACCTAAAAAAGAAGTGTGTAAAATTCAGACCAAGTGATTAAAATTCAAAAGCTCTTTCTGAAGTGGAGAGAAACAGACAGAAAGATTTCACTGGGATGAATTTCTAGCTCTTGGCTGTTGCTATCCACCTTTCTCGGGAAGCTCAGCCTTTGCTAAGCAAAGCCTTAATGCAATGCTAGGTGTTGCTGTGTTGAACATCCTCTAGCAGCACATTAGTTTTGACATTAAAAGGAAAATAATTCAGCTAGTGAGCTGTACAGTCCTGTTGCCTGCTCTAAAATTTCAGCTATGCTTACTGTGTCCTCTTGACATTAGTGATCAGATCATAGAGACTATTTTTGTTTACAAATAACTTCATTTTGAATTAATGGCATTGGTGCTGCTAATGTTTTGGGTTAACTGCAGATATAATCATGTCCTTTTTTCATGCCTAAGCCGATCAATTGGAAATTAACCTTGGTGATCAGGTTCTCTAAGGTGATCAGCATAATGGACCCTTGTTAACAGCATGAATTTCAGGAGCATATTTCATTCATATAACACTGTTAATATGGATCAGATTGTACAATTAGATTCTATGATTTTCAGGGACTCAACTGTTGTCAGTAGGAAAAAGACATTTCTCTTTTCAAGCAAAAAAGCCACTGCTGGTTTGTTCTGAATAGATCCCATTGAACCACCTTGTTAGCATCTCCTAATGACTTCCCTGCTTCTTTTGACTCCTACCATGAATACTTTTCTTCCTAAAGAAAAAATGGGTAGTATTATTTTACAGCAGATTCCTGCTTTGCATTGGGAAGATGAAGATTAATATCACACAATAGAACCTCAGTATCTGAAAACCTGTGACCCAAACTTCTCCCTCTGACAAACTACTTCTTCCACTATCATCTTCCCCTTTTGTTTTGATTTGCATTTAGCTGGAAATCCTTGATGTCACCTAACTGATTCAGACAACGAGGATTTAATGGGAAAGCAGTGGTGCCCTAGTAATCTATAATATGTTAGAGTATTCTTTCTAGAGTGACATTAAGGAAAAACCCATGGTACTGTTATACTGTCCATATTCTCATGTTCTATTGCATTAATTGACTTAGGAAAGTTTAAAAAAGAAGGAAAATAAAACAATCTATGAACCAATCTGTGAAATACATATTTAGAGTTACTCAGAAAGACAAGATGAACTCCCAAAACGTAATTATGTTTTCACAGCTTGTTCAGCCTAAGCAGCAATGTGAGTTCAGTGGGACTTAAATTTATTCCTGAATTATTTGCTCATTATTTGATATTAGATTGCCAAGTAATATGTTATTCTCTGCTGTTTTCAAAGTGTGAGATTATAGTTTAATATATACAGAATGAAAAGGCTCTGTCAGGTCTTTGTTCTGTTGTTACTATGACCAGCAAAAAAGGGAAGAAATCCACAGCACAACTAATCCTGCCAGTCAGCAAGACAGTAAACTGTTTCCCCTCTGGTTTTGCCTTTTTCCAGCACTGAACCTACTCTTTGAATCATGATAATTATTTTTATTATTTTCTGTCAAGTTCTAGTCACTGGATTCTTCCTCATCACTGTTTTATATTCTTGACATCTTGTTTTACAGGATTTCTGAAGACAAGGCAGCAGTCGAAACACATCACATGAGTTCACCAATGACTAATGGAACCTACTAGGCACTCTTTAATTAGAATAATTAGGAAACCATTAAGGAAACATTTGTAAGACCCTTGCTTTTGTAAATGATGTATTGCAGATCCAATGACAAATACAGGCAGATAATTTTTCTTACAGAGGACTCTGCCCTCTATTTTCCCTGTGCATACTTTTCAGCTGTAAACTTGAGCCAGACTCTGTCCAGCTTTTCACTCAGTGAAATAAGTCTTTTCTTATTTTACAAAGACCTAGCAAAAAAAATTACAGGTATTGTGCTGCTATTTGGTCAGGAGTGTCAGTCCCCTAGCCACACCCTTAATGCTGTATATCCCTCCCAGCAGCACAGTTGATATTTGACAGGTATTACAGAATGAATGATAGAGGATGTTCACCCACTCATTCTCAAAATGCTTTTGGGAATAATGTGCTCCACTTGACAGGGCATCCCTGCTGAATGAAGCTTGAAGGAAATAATGTCAGCTCATGCTCTTTGTCTTTGTTAACAGTCCCCTGTTTTCCATTAACATTAGCTGTGTACAAAGCTCAATTTTGAAAGATGACTGTATGCTGATTTTCCAGACTGGCAAGCGGAAAATTGGCCAAAAATATATTATGAAGCACATGCTAGACAGCATTAAGCACTAGCAGTTTAAAAGAAAAGGTAAAGACAAAGAGGCCTATCCGTCTTCAACTGATGGACTTTCATAGGATGATCTATTGTGAGCAGTCTCACTTGTCACCCTTGAAGAAGCTGCTTTACACCAGCACCATGAGTAGCTTCCAGTCCCAGCAGTCGGAGTGGGGAAGGGGAATGAGTGCATTGAGACTCTCATTCATACCTATGTCAACATTCTGGGTTTAATGAACCACCTTTTCACAAATCCTGTGAGAGCAGCAGTCCTGTGGGGATAGTTTTCTGCAGGGATTAGGTAAAGAGCTTGGGATATACACAGGAGCCTCGTCAACAGCAAGGTTCTTGTCCATAACAAGGCTGTGAGCTGTCCCACAACCACAGGCAAAGTCAAACTTCTTTTATCAACCCCTGCCTCCCACTTCCCCCAGTAGCTTCGATGTTACCTGGTTTTCCATCACACATGGAATGAGAGGAAAGGATGACCATCCTGGAGTGGGAAATGGCACAAAATAAAGAGTGACAGGCTTGAAACCCCCCATTCTTCCCTTTCCAGAGGCTAAAGATACTGTGAAAATGCAGGGCTCTTACGTCTGGAGAGGAGAAAACTAAGGTGGATTTTAAAAATCTTGTAGGCGTTAGTTAAAATGAACTGCTAATTGCTGAAACCTGCAATACTACAACTAGGCAAATCCACTGAAACAAGTGACAGAGCATCTCAAAGCCCATATAAAAAAAAGGTCATCTTTACACATTTGGGTAGTGAACTTCTGTTGCCACAGGGGATTGTGGGGACAGATGGTATCAGCAGCTTCAAATGAGGCTGGACAAATTAAGGCCAAAGATCTGACAGCCAGATCATGATTCTATGATTCTATGACTCAATGGTTCAGATAGTAAAGAAAATGTGCAGGGATGTGATACAATGAGTGTGGATTATGCAGATTACCTCTGTTCCTGGAGGTATTTAAAAGAGACTTGGAGAGATGGTTTAGTGTTGGACTTGGCAGTGCTGGGTTAGCAGTTGGACTTGATGACCTTAGAGGTCTTTCCAACTTAAATGGTTCAATGATTCTGTGATATTGTAGGCATTGTCCATTAAGACCACGAGTTGGAGATAACTTCCGATTTCTACTTGGCAGCTGAGGATAGCTGGGGCAGCAGCTGGATTGCAGTTTGGAAATGTGCCTGTGGAGGTTGTCCCTTCTCTCATTAGGCTGAGGAGACAAGTCTCTGTGCTTGATGAGGTTGCCTTAACAGCTTCACAAACAGCCACAAATGATTATGTTTAGAAAGGCTGTGAAGGGAAGCTACAGTCAAGTCCTTGTCAGTCAAAGCATGGAGAACATCCTTCCTCAATGCTTCCCTTGGACACAAGAAAATTGTGAGTTAATGTGATACTTTAATACTATTCAGCTCTGCTTTGGAAGATTACTTTGAAGAAATTCTGATTTACAGCAATAATCACATAGCTAATGAATTTTTTTTCAATTGAAGAGAGTGAACATGATTTAGTTATGACAACTTGAGAAGAGTGTGACCAGTTTTTACACTAAAGCCAAACAGGATGACCCAACTAATTATAGTTCTGACATCCTGATACCAGTCCTGGATGAATTAGGTGTTGCTGTGTTGGAATGACTGATATGGGACTTGATTCATCAAGAATTAGAAGCAGGAAATATAATTAATACCAGCTTACAGGACTTTACTGAAAATAGATTTAATCCTGCTGTGTTGATTTTTTTAAAATGATATTTCATGTTTAATCTGTAAAGATAACAGAGTAAGTAAAAAATGCATGATCTGGAATACCACAACAAAAATATACACAAAAACCACATATAAAGTTAACTGATATGTATTTGATATAGAGTAAAAGAAGGATAAACTGTTTCACTGACAGTGTCTCCAAAAGTAGTCATAAATTTGGAATCACCAATAGTCTGGTGGTTCTACCTGGTCCCACAGGGTTCAGCTGAGGGGCCCAGACATGCAACAAAATTCTGACGTTAATACTATTTGAAGAAGACACAAGAGGGTGTGAAAGCAATACATAATAGAGAGAATGAGACAGCAGCATGGATTGCTCTTTAAGTGTGCTGAACATGCGCTTCAGGACAGTCTGAGGGAAACTGTACGTCTGTGGGACAAAAGAAATGTAGGTAATGCTTGAGAATGGAGGAATGTGTCATGCTGGACATTGGTCGTGAGTAGAAGTTTGTTGGAAAGATGTAACTGCAAAGTCTGACTGTGGGCAGTTGTAACAGGTGGTGCAAACTAGTGGGAAAGCTCAAGTAGCATTGCTGCACTGCATAGTCTCCTTTGATTTCTTGATTTTACTTCTGTAGAAATTGTGTTTCTATAATGTGCCTTCATCTGCTTGCTCTTTGTGGAGTGAATATCTTTTACCCTTAGCAGCCTCAGCAGTGCTGGACTCTTTCTTCATGGACACTGAACAAGTTTCTGAGACAGAGAGGTTCTGGAGGAGCCCCTCTCTTCACTGAGAGAAGATGAAATCTAGGAACTAGCACAGACTAAGCCTCTTCCTTCTATTAGAGAGCTAAAACTGAATAAAATTAAGCCTCATTGATAGCCAGAATTTTAGATATACTTAGAGACCACAAATCCTTTTGAGTGTTGGACTATCTGGCACTGAAGTTGATTAAGATTTCTTTCTAGTCAAGATAAAATGACAATACTTGTTAAAATGGTTTGAAGTGGTTGTCTGTGTTCCCTGGAGCTGTCTGTGACCCTTCAGACCAAAAGAACTTACAATATTGAAATTAATACACTTTGTACCAGTACAAGCACTCACCATATGACATGAAGGACAAATGTAATGTATTACGGAAGCTAATATGCTGCAAATTATTTTCAAAGGCTTGAGTGAGTTTAGCAGTAGAAAAAGGTAAACTAGAACATTTTTAGAAGAAGTGCATTAAAGAGTTTTGAATTGAGAAGCTGAGAGAGCATTTAGACAGAATTCAGCAGAACAAATGTTGGTTACAATCAAAGCTATATATTGTAAAAGATTAATCAATGATGCAACACAAAAATGTGTGTGATTCTATTTATTGTTCTAATTGGCTATGCCTTGATAAATACCAGGAAATTATTGATCTCTCATCACAGATGTTTTGTGAGTTTGGTAGTGGTGCAGCATAAGCAATTTAAACAGCTGTGTATAGCTATTACAATTCACTAGCTGAAACAGTAATTTTCTTTAAATATTTCTGATTACTTAAATTAGCTCTAAGGTTAGAGTGTTGCTTTTCCTCAAGGATACTGCAGATGCATAAACCATAGAGTGAAAAAGTGAAAATCCTCTATTTCTTGCATTTTGAGTGAAGTCCTGTCTTGCTGATGTCAATATATTATCTTCAGTGAAGGTGAATTTTCATCCACTTTTTCCACTATTTCTGAATTTTATGAACATTGGATAATGAAACTGAACACAGTAGTAATACTTGCTTGTGCTTGCACGGTGTGACCTATATGTGGAGAAACTGGAGATCTCTAACCAGGGAATATTTGAAGAGCTTGCTCAGGGCTGTCAAGAAAACTGTTAGTGTTAGAACACTATAAAAAACTCTTTTAGCAGGAAGAGTCTGATTTCAGACTTCTAAATTCTAAATGTATTGAAAGTATGTTTGAAATATTTAATTCCATTTCTTGCTCTTGAATATTCATTAACTTCAGAAGAAAAACTCATGACATTAGATTAAGGCCATAACTTTAGGAAATCCATAGCTTGAAACGACTGACTGGGAGAATGACGAAGCTTAACACATAGTGATAAACATTGTGAAATTCTACTCATTTTGGCCTCAAACTTGATGGAGTTAATTCAACCCACATGTGGAGACTATGCTACAATGATATTGTTAAATTACTACAGCGACACACATTTCAATTACATCTTTAGATCCACCCTCTTGACATTCAGAGATCAGAAAGTAATGGCTAACTTAAAAAATATATATATACACAGAGTTATTCAGCTATTATTATTCAGTAATTATTGAACTACTTGTACCACAAAGTGAAGCAGCAGGTAAATGAATGAGAAGGTTTAGTGATAAAAGTGATTATTGGTAACAGAAAATAGCTATGGCAATCTGAATTCAAAACAAACATGTACATTGAAAAAAAGCCCACATCTAAGCAATCAGAATGATGTGGTTTTTAGAAGGCTTTGAGAATCTGTTTGGAAAATTTTGTAGACACAAGTAAAACTAGCCTGTAACATCTTCCTTGTGTCTTGGACAAAAGATGTGTAACTAAAGAGGACAGAGAATACTAAAGGGAGCTATTTTTTTTCCTAAAGACAGCTAGATGTAAAGATAAGAGAGCCATTCATCAGCATTTAGATTTTAAAATATTTTGTCAACAGTTGTATCAATTCGTTGTTGTCCTCAGTTGAAAGGATGCTGGGCCACTGAGAAGCATATTTCTTAGAGGTATGGAAGCAATTCTGTTGAAAGACTGTGAGTCTGAAGAAGTTTGAAATACAATTAAGAGGAACACCAATTCTGATATGTGTGTTGGAAGCATATTACAGGCTTATAGAAATATAAGGCTATACACAGAAATATATATCATTACATAGCTTTTGAGAAGGAAGCAGGTGAGGATTCTTCTCTTCAAAATAAAGCAACAGTGCATACATTTGAAAGAAAAACTCCAAGTATGTTCTATATTTATCCCAGCTGGAGAAGAAACTAATATGGACAGTTCAGTTACATTGCGCACCTCCATGAAAACAGCTGATTGAAACTTTCTGATAGCATGGAAGCAAACTTCCTACAACCATTCCTGCATGCTCCCATTCCCTAATGTAATTCACCACATTTAATGTAATTAATTTGGAAAGAAGGAAGTGCAGTTTTCCCAAAGGAATTTCCTGACTGACAGCTGTTTTACATAATCAGTGCAGAAAGAGCAGTAGTGGAGCATACTCCAGCTATTACCTCCTAATGGACATTTACTTTGCTTTGCTGCTGTTTTGCTCAGCACAAATGACTGTAACACAGATAGGGAGATTCAATTTAAATTCCTTCCCCCATAAAATGAATTGTTTAGCTAAGTGTGTACATTACAGAACCTTTTGTTTTGGGGCAATAATGAGCACCAAGTGCCCTGTCAGTCTGCAGAAATTTCCCCAGAAATTCCTAGGTGCACCACAAACTGAGTGTAAGTTCAAAAATCCTCCTTGCCAATGAAAAAATAGTAACATCTTACACAGTATTAGCTTTTCATAACTCTAAGTAAAGAACATATAAGGACTCCAATAATGTTTGTAAAATCATTTGTGAGTACTTATTGAGGGAAACGATATTTATTTTAATAATTAGTCAAGCCTATTTGATTGAATTTGTGGGTGAAATGGTAAAAACATTATAAAGAAAAACCAAATGAGAATTTTACACTTCTTTGTGGCAAAGTTTAGTGAAGAAGGGATGGAGAGTAGTAAATATAAAATATTTGATTTCTCCTGAGCAATGTTTACCTAACCTGTGTGAGGAAAAGAATCATATCTTTCCCTGTTGGCTCATATAATATACAAGTAACTTTTGGAACTTCTGTCTTTAATTGTCTATGTTTATTTTAAATGAAATGCTGTGTCTTTTTCTAAGGTGTATTTGACCAGAACCATCAATTTTGTAGGTGTTCCCCCTGCACACTGTACATGTAGGTGTTCAACAGTAGGTGGTGTTCCCAAGGTAAATTATAATCTAAATTGAAAATTAAACAGTTTTTATTGAGGAAGGAGAACTCTGAGGTTTTTAATATGGCAACTGAAGAGTATTTACAGTGTAAAACCTCTAAAAATATATTAAATATTATATTAACTCTAACTAGATAACCACTTAAACAAACATGGAAGATATTCAGTTTTCAGTCTGTTCTTTTTCTTCCAAATATTCACACAACAAATTGTTTATTCAGCTTATATCTTGGCTATGGAATTTCTGTCCATGTGCTTTATTGCCCAGATGCCATTCACATTTTCTGAGAATGCAAGTATCAAATCCAAATTACCTATATGATTTTCAGTTGTTAAATGTTTAATGTGTTGTATCGGCAATTGTGCAATTTAAATATTCTTTTTTAATTACATCCTAGATTAATAGCACCTACAATGTGATCTTAAAAATCCTGGAATATTTCCAGTGCTATAAACAGCAATAGGACTCAGCATTTTCTGTTGGGTTTCTATGCTCTAGGCATCCTTTATGCAGTATATGCTTGCTTTTCAGTGTTGTTTCTTGAATTTGGTTATACAAGTATGGTCTCACACATTCTTTTATATGATTAGAGAGCATCACATGGGAAACAAAACTTAGTATTAGTACACTCAAATTCTAGCTTGAATGGTATTGACAGACCATCCTATGAATTTTTACTGAAATATAGAACTAAAGTTAAAATTGCTGTCGAAAACTAATCACAAAGATCAAGTGACCCAAATAGCTTTCAAAGAAGAGGGTGTTGGTGTTATAGTATATATATATATAATATATATAATATATATGGTGGTATATATATTTATATATATAAAATATATATTTTATAAATATATAATTCTTTGGTTGTTTGAGTTTTTTTCTGGTCAATAATGGACTTTCCTTGCCTGTTTATATTCCTGTAGGAGTTCAGCAATATTTGCACAATATCCTATTTGTGTATACACAATCTGAGAAATATGGTAATTTCCAAACTGTGTATTGTGGTAATTATAGTAGGTGCTTTGCCTATTTACATATTTGAGCAGCTTGAACTAAATTAAAAGAATAAAACCAATGAGGCAGGAAAGTCCAATTAAAAGTATGTTAATCAAATGCCCCACAAATGCCTTTCCTCTCTAATACATATTGTTGCACTTTATGTCAAGTGCCTGTTTGATGTCAATTGTCCTTCTGTATCTAATGCAGAATCTTTTTCAGTCAGTGTGCAGTAATAAATGTAATTGTCAAAGGCCTGGGTTCAGATACTTCATTTTATATTTTTATAGATTTTATAGTTAATTTAAATTTTGAACCATTCTTCTTTTAAAGATTAACTAACCAAGAAACAAAGAGAAATGAGAAAGTGACTACCATGTTAAGGAATAACTATTTGAAACACAGACTGCTTTTCATGTACCATAGTTGCAGTGGAGTTTCTTCTCATCTGCACTAGAATAAGTCAAAGTAGACTCCGTTGGTTTTCACATAAAATTTAAACTAGAAAAGTGCTTCAACAGAGCACTTAAAATTTGTTCCCTTGATATCTGGTGAACAAAATTAGCTTGACTGAGCTTCTAGTATAATGCCATAAATCAAGAATAGGTCTGTGGGAGCTCATGTGAAAAGTTTATTTTGTTGCACCGGTGCATCTCTCAATAAATAAATGAATACTTGTGGCTGTGCTGAAACACAAATTAGGTATGCAAGTAATCTGAGAGCTGGACATAGAATTTCACTTCTTGCTCCTTTGCAGCATCTTTATATGATGCCAGGCAAGACTTTTAGGACCAGATCTCAGAGAGAGAAAAAACAAAGGGAAATTAAAACAAGATTCATACATAAATTAGAATCTTAATCTGTTCTGTCTAATCCTGGGAATGATTTTCCATTCTTTATAAACCTAAACCACACTCCTGTTTTAGGGCAGCCCTACTTCAAGCAAGGCTGAGTAGTCTGGTGTCTGCTCAACTATAGGACTGTCCAGGAAAGAGGCAGTTTGTCCCCAAGGGGGGATGTGTCTGGCAGGCATTGTCAGCAGACACGGAATGCATGCTGACAAGACTGGGCTCCCTACAGAACCCCACTGTTGAAACATAAACCCTTCAGGGTGGTAATTAGGTGCTGCTATTAAAAAAAAAAAATAGAGGATTTCCAGAAAACAGCACATCAAGTTAAAATATTTCTTTATCCATACAGGGATGGAAATTCCTCAGAGAAATGACTGGAGTTTAAATTCTCTCAAGCTGGAGAGAGATCTGGAACCAGACTTTAGTTTAGGTTTCTCACTCTAAGACAATTGTAAAAAGTGAGTCCCTCAGCCTTCTCCTTTCTGGGTGAGAAACAGGAGAGAATTGTGAGTGCAAGAGGTGTAGGAGTCTCCCTGCAGAGGGTTATCTGTGGGTGTGTGCATCTCTGTGTGTGGCATGGGAACCAGAGTCAGGGTGGGATCACACATCTGTAGTCATCTTCTCCTGTGTGCTAGTGCTGCTGGTGCTGCACTGAGCATGACAACTTCAACTGAGTGCCTGAAAGCAAGTTCCACCAAGTTCATCCTTTGGATCCCTTTCTGACCCACCCTGCCACGGGCACGTCTTCCTCCAGTTCTAGCTGAGCCAATGGGAGAATTTTCACTCCACTTCTCCTACCCTCATTCCCCTTGAGTGCCCTCTCCATACACACACCTCCCTTTCTCTCCTTTTCTCTGCTTCTTTGCACCAGAGATCTCCATCCTCCTCAGCCTCCCAGCTGAGCTGCTTGTAAGTAATTCCTGAGAAGGTGCCAAAGACCTAAATGCTCGAGCCATCCCAGATAACTTCACTTAATACCAATGAGGAGGGTTCATATGAGAAAGTCAGATAGATAGATTCCACAAATGAGGATCCTGTAGGAAGCCCTGTCTGATGAAAGAGTTCTTGTGAACAGAAGGAGGGAACATCCAAATAAATTTTGGTAGGAGACTTAAATGTATTGTTTTACATGGACTTTACACCTGGTCTTTAATCTTTTTTGTAACAATGCCCCATTTGCTGCACAGGAAAGAAAGAGCAGTCTATTCATTATCTCTATTCAAATGACAACACAATTCTTTGCAATAGTTGAGTATTCAATAACATGCAATAATATTAACTATTGCATTTCCCTTCACTGAGAGGATTCTCAAGAGGGTACTTCTGACTTCTGAATGAAGTTAAAGAGGCTTCACTATATAAATATAAATTTTTATATAACTAGCAATGCAACTACCTATGGTGTGGCCATAGAATATGTGTAACTAGAAAAATAGCATCTCATTTGTTAAGCTAAGCCTTCCATGGGAGAAGGAGAATTTACTGGAGTACATGTTCAATATACATAATAGATACCGTTTCTCAGGATTAAAAATGTGGACTCCTGAACAGTAAATTTAAACCTTCTGACTTGCTTTTTCTAGTTATCATTAGCAGTTATCTTTGAATTAGTTCAGAGATTGGGGTGTCCATGTTCCCTGGTTACCAAGCATGGAAACTGAACAAGTTGAAGGCAGATAGCCCTAAATAACAATGTTTTAATGGCACCATCAACTCAAAATTCCTTAAGACAGTGATGACAAAAATCTGTGAAGAAATAGCAAGATAAGGTCATTGCCAATTAATTTTCTTTCACTATATGAAAATCTAAATTAAAAAAGAGGTAGACTGTGTTATTAATGAGGGGTAAGTAAAATATGCTCAAGTTTATGATTGCTGTTTTCATTAGTAATGCTTCTCAACAATCTGGCTTGTATTAAAAACAGAAAAAAATGGTTGGTAGTACTTTATGCCTTGGGCTAATTTGTTTAAATTTGAAATATTGTACTGAACTAAAATTAAAACATATGCTCTGTGCATATGTTATGCGAGCATGAAGCATTTTATACATGAAGTATTGTAGATATATATTCTTTTCATAAGTAAATAAAGATGGTTTAAAAATGTATATCTCATTTCTTTCTAGGGATATGCAGGCTAAGCAAATGTGCCTTGCCTCTGTGCTGTTTTAAAGAGAGACTCATAGAGAAGCTCAAATCAAATATTTGATGCAAACCTTTGACACTCAAATATGTCAGAGTACCTTGTAAGTCTATTCTCTTACTGGCATGTCTTGAAAAAATTCCAAACCCAGTGGCAAACATTAAATTTATATATATATTAGTCCATTTTGCCTCGTAGCAAAAATAGAACTTGTTACATATTTATAAAGCACTACATCCATTCCTCCCAAATTCTAGCAAAGTAGTTTGATTCGTTGTTTTGCAGAAAGGGAAAAGTGAGGGACCAAGAAGTTGGAAGGCTTTGCCCAAAGTCACAGAATGGATAAAAAAAGAGAAGCAGAAAGAAAACAGAAAAGATCCCTGGCTGCTTATCTTCCACAACAAATGAATAATTCTCTCCACTGCTATTACTGAATTGTAACAGAGAATCTTATAGTCTCAATTTTCTTGCCACCATAGGATTCCCTCATTGTCCAGTACAGCTTTGCTGCTTAATTAGCTCAATGGTAATCAGAGGCAGGAACCCTCTTCCTTGGCCTTTAAAATCCTCCCATGTTTAAATTGAAATAAGAAACAGTTGTTTAAATGAGAGAGAAGAAAAAAATCCAAGTTTCTTTCACAAGGTAAAAGAACACTGTAGGAGGCAACTACTGAGCCCCACACATGCCTTATGTGGCTATAGGCTTCAGCTGTATGGTTGATTTTCCTTGTCCAGGAATAAAAAAATGATGCCTAAAAGCAATAGGAATTCAAGAAGTCAAAATAAAATTATCATCCCACAGGATAACTAACTTTTCACAAGATTTTATGAACTTTGCACTGTAGATCAATGTTCTCAGCGTGCCCAGGAACTTTGTTCTCTGAGTAGGCTCCTTGGCCACCACACTACTTTGTTGACCTATGTTATCCTGCTAAAAAATATATCCTCCCACAATACATCCACTGTTTTCTTTGGCTTGTAGACCTGAGGGACTCATTCCTTTCCCAAAATCCTAAATTATGGGGTCATGCACTGATTATGGAGCATAGCCAAGGGTCTAAATACAGAGCACCTAAAATGATGGTTTCTGAGAATGTATCAATAAGATCTAACCCCATTGCTTGATTCTTGACTTCTAGATGACTCTGACCTATATTTAAATACAAAAGAGAAAAAGTTTCAAAGTGGAATAAGTGTGTTTTTCATGGTCAGCCAGTCTTTAAAACTTGGCATGTGCAGGGCTCCATCTCCACACTGGGGCTGCTGGCTTTCTCTGCAACTGGCAGCTCCAGTACCTGGCAAAACTCCTCTGGCAGCATTTTGAGCTCCAGGCTACGACCCAGTACTAGGTCCTAGTACTGTTCCTCTAGGTAGGCTTTGTTCAGCTAAAGCCCTAGTTGCTTTCTGCTGTGTCCTTTCCTGAGGCAGCACTGTCAGGGATTTTTAAAGGAGGCCCCAGTCTGTCTTCCCCATCTCCAGCTGTTTTTCTCCCTCTCTTCTCGACCATGATAATTGGAACAGCTGGAAAAGCTGTGGAGAAAGGTTTGCCTGATCACATGGTAGACAACTGCACACGGGAGAACATTCAATGTAAATCTATTGTAGGTACATTCAATGTATTTACATTGAATACAATACATTCAATGTAAATCCAGAACTGATATTTCTTCTGGAACTAACAAACACACTGGGTGTTTCTGCAGATCACCTCCAGAATGTATTCTAGCTTTGAGCTTTTCCTGGGAACCTCTGTGCAGCAGTGTAGGGGCAACCACTGACAACCAGAGATCCATATGTTCTATCCACATAGAAACGAGGGTTTTATTTTTTTATAATTTTAATGAAGTCTTTGAAGCCAAAAATTTTCTCTGTGAAATGATGGGAAGTATGTTATTTTTGGCCTGAGCTTGCATTAACTCAAAAGTTGGGCAGAAAATTGTTCTATTCTTTTTTTTTTTTTTTTTGTTTGCTTCACTATTCAAATTAGCAGATGCATTTCCTATCATTTGGTACTTTTTCTGTCAATAACACAAAAATCCCATGGAAACATGCCAAAGATTTTCTTAGCAACCAAGCCTCTTGCCTGATATACATGATTAACTACAACAGTCTGTTAAAAGCTTAAAATAAACCTGTCTTTTTTTATTTAGAATTTCATATAGCGAAAGAAGATTCATTGGTAAGGAATTTAGCACAGTTTCAGGAGAATTTATTTATTTTTATGGAGGCTGAATACTCAAGAGATGACATGATAAAAGCAGGTGTTGCCGTAGAGGCAAATCTGCTGGGATCACCCAATGACTGAGTTCAGGTAAATTAAAAGCACTCTCACCAATTGATGGTATGGGCCCCCCATGATTAAAATGTAAATTGAGTCATGCCTTGTAAGTGTATAATACTGCTGCAGAAAGCATCCTTCTCCATCAAGAAGTAGCAAATTCCATTATGAAAGATGGGATTTTGACAAGCTGTTTCTTGTTCCAAGAGGGTAACCATTTTGGAGAAGAGTTTGTGGATTCTGGGCACTCCTTCCTTTGTCTCTGGAAGGTGCAGACTAATAATATTTTCAGAAAACAGCAGTTTTAGTTTTTATATCTTCACATTTGGGTAAAGTAAAATAGAACACAATATCACAAGTTCTATCCTATTTATAGAGATTTTTTTTATCTTTGCTTAGAATAATCCCCATTTTCTTCACAGTCTTTGAGTTAGACCCAGAGTGCAGGCTGATGGTATATGAAAAAAAAAATATTTTTAGAAGCAGTGTATGTAACTGCTATGAAAAGAAATAAACCAGCAGTATCTGAGGTAAAAACTGTCACCTGAACTCACCTTCTTAGAGGCTTGTGTAGCATGCTTTTATTACAAGCTAACCATACATTTATGGCGTGGCATCAAAAAACTTACAGACCTTTAGGTCTCTCTGTAGGTACCAGATGAAGCTAGTATTTAAATATCCTATCTTTCCAACAATCCTGAAAGTAGGTGCCCGTGAAGACAAATTATTCAGGCACTGAGAAGAAACCACTGGTAAGTAGGAGAATCATAAACAAAGGAATGAGAAAACACAGAATTAAGCCTTGTCAGCTGAAGACTTTAAGTAGCCCTTTTTTCAGGTCTTCTAAATAGTTTATGGACACTGGCAGCTTTAGTGATCTCACAGGAAGAATGACTTCTCCAGTAAACCTGTTTGTTGAAATTTAATGATATGCCTCCAAGTACAATTCTCCTGATTTGTGCCTGCTCTTGGCAAGTACAGTACATCACAACAACTCTTCCCTTCACAAGTGACCCACAAGATGTAATGCAAACAGCTGCAGTATAGCAATGTGGAATGACCTAAATGGCTGTGCTAAAGCTTGCAGCAATTTAGACATTCTTAAAGCTCTGCAAAGCTGTGCAAACTAGTAAAGGAAAAAAAAGAGAAAATATTAATTCTTGGTTTAACAGATTTTATAGCAAAAAAGTTACAAGAAAAGTAAATATTACATATAACTTGGAAGAAAAGGAACACTTTGCTTACCTGGAGCTGAGTGGCTTGAATTGTGCTCCACTGCAGTCATTGGGGGTCCATGAAATTGTACCAGTGCCAAATGTTAGCATGGAGAATTATATTTGCCTGTCTTACTGCATGGTAATAAAATGCAATGGCCAGTTCCAGCCATCTCTGTTATTCCCTTCTGCTGCCAGGGGATGGGAAAAGGGCTTCCACAGCCATTTTGACAAACATGCTGGCATGCCTCAGTGCACTGTGCTTTTGCCTGATGATGTTACTAATATTCATACCTCTGCTACAGAGGTTTCAAATGACCTTGAAATAAAGTCTTTTTGTTAAGATTTGGTCTATGTATAAATTTCTGAAATAGTATTGTAGAAAATAGTCTCTTAGATAAGGAATGTATTTTCAGCTCCTAGTCTCACAAAATACAGATGGCTATGATTTCTTACAAATCTGCTAATGCATAGGGAAAACATTTCTGCAGGAATTGAGAAAAAAGTCTAACTTTTTAATCCATATGATATTTACTGGTTGTCTGAAATAAGACTAGTCTTCTCCAGTAAAATCTTTTTGAGGTAGAAAAAGAAGATAATTCAAATTGAGTCATGCGACTCCTGGAGCCAACAGCTTTTAAGGTCGGGGGAAAAAATCTCTGGTGCACAAAATAGAAGTTCAGTCCACATTAATTTCAATTAGAAGTTGATGAAGTTCTTTGTTTAATTACACTATCATTTGCACTACATTTTCAAATTGCATCAAGACATTAAATATTCTCACTGACAGTAACTGCTCACAGGGGATTTTAAGCAGTGCAAGACACATAATGAAACTCAACTCATTATTATTATTATTATTATTATTATTATTATTATTATTATTATTAATTATTTGTATTATTTTATTGCATAGGAGTTGTAGTCATGGATCATGATCTCATCGCATGATGTGCAAAGCCAGAACAAAAAGGCCATTAATTGTTACAAATCAGAGATCGTTGGTGACATGGCTTGGGTACAGCCTGACTTTTAATTTTCACCTTTCCAAAACTTAGGCAATGCTCTTTGACCAGTCAGCTGGGTTCTCCAATAAGTGTCCAAACTGTCCTTGCAACAGCTATGTGGATGTGTGGAATCAGTGCTGTTGGAGCAGCCATTCCCACTCAGCTGGCTGGGGGACTCCCATCACTCACAGCTAACAGCAGTGTCAGTCCCCAGGTGCTCCTCTGCCCGTGATCTCACAGCCTCCCTACCCCTGAGGAGCAATGAGCCTCTCCCAGCCTTGCCTGGTCCATGCCACTGCCAGTTCCTTGCACAGTGTTTGTAAGTGGTAAGACAACATCGAGGTATCTGGTTGTCTGTAATGGCCTTAGGAAGAAAGGGTAGTCACATTTGGCACCTGCTTGTGACTTCTCTACCAGCTGGTGGATAGTGAAACTGCATCTCCTAGAGGAGTAAAGCCACAAATAAATATATTTTAGACATATATTCTGAAGAAGGGAATCTGAAGATGGGAGGTGTGACTTAAAGCATATCCCTGGTTCTAGGGCCCTTAGTGCCAGCAGCATGGGAGGACCAGCACAATCTTCCCCCACAAAGAAAGGAGTCTGGGAGAAGGCTTGGCTGGGATCTGTGTTAGTCACTCTGGGAGCTGATAATTATTTGAGAGCTGCCAGCAGGTCAGGATTGAACAGAGGAGAGAGGCACAGGAGTTAAACCACCTCTATCACCTGCATAGAGATATTTGCTGTATAAGGGAAGAGCCAGCAGTTACACAAGGAGAGGAAAGAAGCAGAAGTGGAGCTCCATTGGGACATCCCAGAAAGAGAAGTGGGTGAAGAAGACAGCCTGAAATTACATTAAGGTTTTTGAGAAACAGATGGAGAGGCAGTTAGGAATAGGTCTGGAAGGTGGGAGAGAACAAGAAAAGTATCTCTCTCTCTCTCTCTCTCTGTAGAAGGAAATATTTGTTCTGCAAAGAGTTGTTTGGGTCCTGCAGCTGCTGAATCAGCTTTCAGGTATTTGTGACTCAAATATACAATTCTCCCTTTTCCCAGTGGATCTGCAGGGATGCTGGTTTGTCCTTGTCATTATGGACTGGCTCCACCAATAGGGTACAGTCCAGATGGTTACTGCTGTGAGAGGCTCTTGGCTGTTTTTTCCCCCACACACTGCTGGGATCCTACCCCCTAGGCCCTTGAAGGAGGTTCCCTCCATGAGTTCTTTGCCAGGGATGAAAAACGAGCGAGACTCACTGATTCTCTTGGTCTTCAGATTGTTGTTTATTTTTCTCTTAAGTTCAGTGCTCTGTCTGCATGCCAGACTGAGCGTGAGAAGCAAGGCATAAAATGGACAAAATGGCAAAATGGCGAAAATGGCCTCGATACTCAAAACCAAGGTCCTTTTAAAGATAATCAGTCCAATTACTTTCTAACACGTATATTGTTTTTACTTTACTACCAATGACTCCTACTAATTTACACACATAACAATTATGCTGCTACCATCCCTAACCAATGACTTTGTGCCACCAATGCTACAGAAAATGAAGAAGAAGAAGGAACAAGAAGGAAAGGAAACCACACCCCAAATCCTCCATCTTGTCTCCCATTCACTCTCACACCAAAATCCTAAAAATCCTAAATTCTTCACCCTGTGATAGATTCCTACTACTACTGCTACATACCTAGTTCACACCTGTGTTCTCCAACTCATCCCAAAGCCTTAGCAATTTTTTCCCTGGGACAAAGGTTAAAAACAGTGTCTGACTGGGGGTCAGGGCTCCCTAATACAGGCAGGGAAATATTCCCTGTGCCCTGGATTCCAACAACTGCTTTTAAGGTAAAGTGAATATATAGAATGGGGTCAGGGAATAACAAAGCAGTTGGAAAAAATCAACTCATTTCAGTACAGAGGATATGCCCCTAGGCTATATCTAGATAGCATACTTCTTAAATGAGAGGGGGAAAAATGGCATGCAGAAAACTGTTGCCAAAACCATAGTACCTTCTTGTCAGCCAGCCACAACCCAAAAGAGAATGCCTCCCAGGAGTCATTTTAACAAGTAGTGCCCGTGCATGAAAAGATGCTCATACTTCTGTTAGAAATACTGACTGACAGCTCCTGAATTTCTAGTTTTCAAAGGCTGTCAGTTACTCTGAACACTGGAGCGCATGCAGCCTTCCAAGCCCCAATATTAAAAAAGAAGCTCAATGAAGTACCTCAGAGGAGATCTGGCATTCTGTAAATATTCCCTGTTAATAAAATGAGAAATTAGGCAGTTTTGTTAGCCAAGATATCTCAGTTTCTGAAAGTGGAAACTCCAGATTTGCTGGGGGATAGATGTAGGAAGATGGTGAGTTTATTCAACCCTCAAAAACACAAAACCAAAACTGTCCTTATGTCCTTATGGTTAACAAAGAACTGAAGCCAAGTAATAACATTGAAAGGACTTGCACTGGGGTAGGTGGATATATAATAGCAGTGTATTTGGGCTTTTAACTTCCTAGACTTTTTTATCCAAAGCTTTTCATCCTAGACAACAAGAAATGAGAGGGAAAAAAAAATAGAAGAAAAAATATGCATGCTAACCTGCAGCACGCAGGCCATTTTGGACTCAGAAGCCTCAAAAGCAGAGTAATTTCAACAGAGGATGAAGAATCATGTTGAACTTGAGGAATCACATACAGAAATCACTGCTTAATTAATAAAGAATCACAACAGAGAAAATCTGAGATCACTTGAACACCCTGTCAATCCAAGCAAAGTGTTTGCATTTTCTCCTTGTCCATTAAAAAACTCATGCTATGTAAGAGGATGTGAGGAGAAGTGGTCTTGTGTATTTTGTGGTGTAATTAAGCCAGAAAAAAACTACCAGCATTTCTAAGGATGATAATACATAAAGTGGGATTTTAGAAGTATTAGATTTATCTCCAAAATTCTATCTTACATAGTAAAATGGAGACAGAAAGCAGAAAGAGGCTTCAAATGGTCTCTGCAAAGGTGCCAGCCATGGAGGTGTAAGGGACACAGGGGCGAGCAGTTCAACTTTGTCTTTCAAAAGGAGCCTTCTTATCTCCTTGACAGAACACCTGTGTGCCACAGCAGACTCACCTCATCATCCTCCACTGCCTGTGTTCTTTCCCTGTGGAGGAAAAGTGCTGCCTCTCGGAGGGACTCCTCTGCAGGAGAGCTTCCTGCTGCAGGGCCAGCTGCAGTGGGTAGAGGCAGGAAGGGATACAGCTCAGCAATTCCCCCAAAAGCTGCACTCCAGGCAGGCAGATAAACCAGACTCTCAGCACTGCTCTGGGCATGAACTGTACTCCAAGTGTGTTGATTAGGAACATCAGGTCATGAATTTTCCATGTGGGTTTTTTTTTTTTTCTTCTGGAACGTGTCTGCTATCAAACATTTTTTCCCCAAAATATTCTACTATTAATAACTATGGCAATGACTCCTCTGGCAATATTCAATAATTTTTGGGATGCAGGCATTCCTCACTCTGATCCTTCTTCTTCTCCCACTCTAGCAAATTCTCCTCAGCCATCCAGGCTGTTCCACTTCATATAAATGACATATCTACCAAACAGAGAAAGAAATCTGTTCTTGACTTGACTTAGAGGTGATGGATTTGGGTCAAAGTCCCTGCCCAATGGGATAGGGATGTTTATTTAATGCAAGGATTATACAGAGCTCATAGACCTGACACAGGAAGTAGGAGAGATGTGCACCTTGCAAAGCCAGGCAAGGCAGCATAGAGCATTTCAAAGGCCCATGTGTAGGTGACTGAATCAAGCAGTGGATCAGCACAGTTTGTCTGACTTGGCACAGGGCACCTGCTTCTGAGGGAGTTGAACTGGCTCCATTGATACCCACCAGCTGAAGAAGCTCAGATGTCTGATATGCTTCTACAACCTACAGTCAGATTCCTAAACTTAGATTTCCTAACCTATACCTCCTTCTCCTCAGAGCTGCCTTGTGGGCCTTGCAGAGGACAGATCAAATTTCTGCCCTGGATGAGGGTGGCAGAGTCTGCATACATGTGCCATACCCCAAACCACCTCCAGCTCTCTCAATCTGTCTGGAAAAATATTTGTCCCAGAATAGGATGGGACAGCTTTTGAAATCTGAAATAATTTTACACCAAGGGGAAACTGTTGTCTACCCATCTCTAGCTCTCATCTTCTCAGGTGTCTGTGACATTTAAATGTGAAAGGGAAACCTCACTATGGTTTGATGAGAAAAGCAATGAGATCCCAACCACTTCCTCAGATAAAGAAATCTGGGGTCTTGCCAGGACTAGCCAAAGTAAGTCTAAAGAGAGCAAACCAACCTCTCTAGTCTGTAAATAGCTACAAAAGATGCTGATAACAGAGACAAGAGCAGCAGTCACCTGAAATTAATGAAGAAAGAAGAGTGTGTCATGGTGGAGAAGCATCAGTGTAAAAGCACAGCAGCAATGATTGTACCCACAAAATGAAGAGAAGCAAAAGGAATTAATTCTCTCATCACTAAAGGATGATCCCTGGAAATAGATAGACTTAGTATACAAATACATGTTGCTCTTTCTTTCCTGGGTGATTCATTCACATTTCTGCATCTGATTTTAGAAAAATACTTTGATAGTGTCATCCTGTCCCAAACTGAAAAGAAGGAAATAGGAAATATGCTGGTTAATGCCAACAGCAACTGTATATTGAGTGTATTTTTTGCCTTTAAAAGTAAGACAAGCAAGAAGAAAAAAAAATGTAGCTAGACACAAGAATGTATCATAGAATCATATAATGGTTTGGGTTGGGAGGGACCTCAAAGATCATCTGGTGCCAACCTCCCTGCCATGGGTAGGGACAGCTCCCACTAGGCCAGGTTGCTCCAAGTCCTGTCCAACCTGGCCAACTTCCAGGGATGGGGCATTCACAGCTTCACTGGGCAGCCTGTTCCTGTGCCTCACCACCCTCACAATCAAGAATTTATTTCTAACATCTAACCTAAATCTCTTCTCTTTCAGTTTAAAACTTTTTCCACTTGTCCTATCACTAACTGCCTGTGTAAAAAGTCACTCTCAGTCATTTTTATAATCCCCCTTTAGGTATGGAAGGCTGCTATAAGGTGTCCCCAAGACCTTCTCTTTTCAAGGCCAAACAGTCCCAGATCTCTCAGCCTGTCTACATAGAGGTTCCAGCCCTTTGGGCATCTTTGTGGCTGTTCCATGAACCTGCTGTAACAGGTCGATGTCTGTCTTGTGCTGAGGACTTCAGACCTGGATGCAGCATTCCAGGTAGGGTCTCAAAAGTAGAGGGGGAGAATCACCTCCCTCTACCTGCTGGCCATCCCTCTTTTGATGCAGCCAGGATATGGCTGCCTTTCTGGGTTGCAAGTCCACACTGTTGGCTTGTGTCCTGTTTTTCATTCATGAGAACCACTTAATCTTTCTCCACAGGGCTGCTCTCAATGTGTTTTTGTATGTCAAAGGCATTGAAAGGATTACCAAATTAACCATTCTTCTGTCAGCCTAATATCAGTTCTAGCAAATTTAACAGAAGGGTATATATGGGATTTCATTATTAAACAAATTACAGGAGAGGTGCACAATCAATACCAATAAGAAAAAAAGAAAACAAAATCTTTTTCCAAAGCAACTCAACATCCTTTTAGTCACATGCCACAGATTTAGTTGATAAATGTCTAAATGCCAATCCAATATATCAAATACATGTATATATATAGGAAATTTTGATTATTGTAGACTACATCTTTGCTGAATCATCACTAAGGCAGTAGATAATAAAACCAGTCAACTGACTGATCTCAAAAATAAGTGTTCCTGGGAAATCCTTACTAAGGAAGCATATTTTTAGTGCATTACCATGTGCCTTCCCATTATTTAATTTGTATCAGTGAACTGGTAACATATATAATACTGTTGATAAAGTTTGTACATAAAACAAAACCAGGAGGATTGTTAAACAAACAAAAAAAGGACTGGTGTTCCCTCTAGCAGATGCAATAAACAAACAAACAAACAGAATTAATTTACAGTGAAGCCAAATAGTTACATACTTGGAAAAAGAACATTTGTGCTTATGAGAACAGAGATTGCACCCTGGAAAAGGAAAAGAAATTGAGGAGTCACACTAGATGGTGAGCTAATCCTGAAGCTTCAGTGCAAAGTGATGGTTTAAAAGATTAATACTGTCTTTAAATGTGTAAGGCATGACACACTGAGTAGGAACAAGAGCTTCTATGCCTTTTGTATTTAACACCAGTTGCTTAAATAATAACATTCCTGTTCTCAACAGAAACAATGGGAAATTATCCATCATCATAACTGTCCTTTGTGTTTGTTTTTAGGTGTGCTAGGTGTGAAAGGCAGTTAGCCCACAAAGCTGAAAATTACAGGGATTGTGTAGGTCCCATCAATTATCAGCAATACATTGGATGACAAATTTCATTATATTTGAATAACTGTCACAGAGTTTAATACAGCTGCAGCCACGTTTTCATTAGTGTTTTGAGCAAAATACTGTAAACTACAATAACTGATAAGAAATAAATAATACATAATAATTATTCATTATTAAGAGATGAAGCATAGGTCACATGCCTGGGTCTTAGCTCCCTTAGTTTTGAAACTGGTCACATCCATGTATCAAATTCAACTCAAAATAATATTTAATAATGATTCTAGCAGACAACTGCACCAATTTACCTCTGCCTGAGAAGCTCATAGGGAAAGGACTTCATACAAATTTGGAGGGTATATGGACAGGAAAGGAGATACAGAGCTGTGTTTCCAGAGGAGATAAGAGGAACCTGTCTTATTTAGCATCACAAAGCAAAGCAAGACTAGCTTCTTTCAGAAATACCTTAAAGTCAGTGGGAGAACAGAGGAGTACCATTTAAGTAATTTTGAAAATCAGAGGCTTTCTTGTCACTAAAGGTGTGAGAAGAGCTTTCTAGAAGGAAGCACAAGCAACTGAGACAACTCAGTCTTAAGACTGAGATAATTCAGCTTAAGTTAAGGACAAGATGACATGTTCCTTTGTCTGACTGCAGGACTGGGTTTTATGATGAAGAGGAGCCTTCTGCTTCTCTGCTGTTACACTGCAATAGAGGTCTAGGTGTTGGTCATCTAAATATTGCATGAAAGTTATAAAAGACCATAAGATGGAGTAAAAAGAAAACCTTTAGGAAAAAAAGTGAAAGATGCAACTCTCTTGCTGTATTAATTACAGTCTCCACTTAAATAAAGAAAATACTGCTGAATTTGTACTTTTCAGGGAGTAAGACAATTGTGTTTTGGAAAGGTAAGTCTAGCTTAAAATTCAAGCAAAACTTGTTATAGACATAGTAACAGAGGAACAATTTCATCATTTTTGCATCAACGGCTGCAGGCCATCCAGGGGCAGCACTGACAGTAAATGACCTTCAGAAGAGGAAGATCAGGAGAACACACCTTTTGTAGAAGACCTCTCTCAGTCTGAGGCAGGTGAAGTGCTGCTCTGTTTGGGACAAATCTCCAGAAAGATGAGAGCCAAGAGTGTACTTGTGAGAAGAGAAGCATCCTCCTGTGCTGCTGAAAGCCTCTCTCTCAGCTGCTATGTGAACTCACTTGAGGACTAGGATTACCTATGCAATTTGTGGTAGAAAGGTGAATTTGGAGCCTACAAGGCATCCAGGGTGCCAAGTATTTTACTTTTTTATGCTATAGCAGAGCCTGTGGCAGGGAACTGCTCAGAAAGGGCAAGAACCAACACCAGGCTGAGGTTTTGTTTGTGTTTGTGGCCACTTTCTGCTTTGCTAGTTCTGTTTTTTGACAGCTGGGAACCAGCTCATGCCATGAAGGACCACTATGAGCAGCAAGCTAATGAGATAAACACAAGATATCACACAGAGCATCCATGTTCCACCCACACACTGCTGCAGCCTGCTGGGCCCTTCTCGCTCAGACATGCTCCACCCTTGTGGCCTCAGGAGTGTTTCAGCACCTACTGTCCACTGCTTTCCCTGCAGATCAGGTGCCTGAGTGCCCTTGAACTTGGTTTGAGAGTCAAGTGTTTTATAAATGGTTTTGAAACAGAGCAGGTGAAACATCTGAGATCACCAGGTAAGTGATTTCATTTAAATTTGGATTGTACAAACTGGAATGCTTTCAACTCTGAGGTGTCTCAGACCGTTGAATTGTGAGAGGAGGAAGATGTCAGAAAGGGTTACAATTACTTTTAAATTAACTTGTAATACTTTGAGACACACCACTGTTCCCACCTTTTTGAAGAGAGAGTAATAAATGTACAAAGAATGTGTGATTTCAGAGAGGTTCTCACCAACCCCACTGGCTTCCATATGAGCCTAGATTAAAGTATGGCCCTTCAAATCTGAAACTGGACAAAGTGGGTGCAGTAACTGCATGGCTCCCTTAAGGTACCTGGGAGCTGGGAGCTGTGGAAGAGTCAGATTCTGTGTATGTGTTCTCCTCCTGTAAGGTGGAGATACCAATAATATATATTTATTTAATTGGACACATCCTCTCTTACGTAGGAAGAACACAGCATTCAGTGTAACGCTGTATTCCAGCCTGAAACTGGCAGTCATCTTGATGGGAACTTGAAGAAACCTTTTTCAAGGAAAATCCAAAATCATGAATTGTCACCTTCTGTCATGAAAATGAAAATATTTTTTTTAAAAAATGCACAAGATGAAATACGCACTTGGAAACTTTTATTATTTAATATATATTTTTATCTCTTAAATGTGCTTTCTTTTCTTTTTCTTTGAGGTCTCCAACTTCTATCTTTCAAGGCTTGCTCCACAACCATAGGAAAAAAAACCCCTGTTTATTTTTAAATCAAAGCTAAAAATCTCATGGGATTTTGCAGACCCAGCAGCCCTGAAATGAAATGCAATTCCCTAAGGTTTAGGATCACAGAGATGTAAACATGCCTGCCATCAATGACTACATAAATAAACTAGAAGTTTGGTAGAACTAGATTTTTCTTCCAGCTTGGGTCGGCTGATTTAACTAGGAAAAAAAAAAGACATTTTGTAACATTTCAGAAGAGATTTGATGTTTTCAGTGTTCTGCAAGAGTGAAGTTGAAAAGCTTTGGGGATAGAGGTGCAACAGTGTAACAGTAAGTGCCACTAACACAAGATAAAATTATGTTGAGTTTGCTGAATAAGAGGTTTAATCTGTTGGGTGTTATGAAAATCACCCGTGACAGGGATGGAAGAAGAGGTAAGTGAGGGGTTGGTGAGATTCATAGGATTGCACACCTAGGGACATCTTCTGGGTTGCCTTCCAGCTACTGCTTCTGCCCTGTGAGAGCTCCATGGTGCTTGCCATATCCCCTTGCAATCCTCCAAAGGATGGCTTTTCCACCCTCACCTGGACTTTTCTTCATCCTGCCCCTCTGCCTGTACCAGTCAGCTGCTCCCACTGTGGACCATGGGCACCTTTCAAGCCAATGAAGATGAAAACATTACGAGCACGATCAAAAATCTGGCTCAGGTGCTGCAAACACTCCTCAGACATCTGCAATATTAGAGAAAGGCTCAGGCAGCCCTGCAGTTAATTAACTGCATCAATAGAAAAAGCAAACCCATAGTATGAGGACCATGTTGATGCAATTGCACTGAAGAGGACATAAGCAATAATAAGGAGTGAGAGACCAGGTAAGCATCTGAATGACTATTTTGTTGGATGTTCTTCATTAAATTACAATAATTGTCTGGGAAAATGAGTTACATCCTTTTGAGTGCTCAATTCTAAAATTAAATCTCATTTTTTGTTGCAGAGTAGACATTTATTTTCATAATTATCCTGCTTACATCACCGTGGACTTCCCTTGAACCGTGCATTGCCTGAAGCTGTGAGACTACAGCAGGCACTTTCTATACCTCCCTGATATCCATACTTCTTCATTAAAGACAAGAAGCAGAAATGCAGATTAAAAAATCTAAAAGCAACTTCCTTCATTCTAGAAAGTAACTCACGTCACAAACAACCTCCTAAAGCAGTGCTCATTTGGTAGCACTTTATGAAGTAAGATGACCATGCAGTCATGTCCTGCCCACCTTGGGGACAGCACATGAAGAAAGAAATTGAGTGTGGGGGAGAGGAAGATGAAATGAAACATCTGTCTGCAGAAACATCCTGTCTGCTGTACAACAGCTACATTTGTAGGGAAGGAGAATCTACTACATCTCTGCAGATCCAGTCACACAGGATGGGAGAACCTGCATCTCCCAGAGCACATAGTAGAAGTGAAGACTCACGTTGTGCTGGCCTCTATGTTTTGAAGCTGAGCCTTCCAGTCCTCTTAAAGCCTTTGTGAGAAGACACAGTTCAGCATCCTGGAGTGTATGTTCCTTTCATTATTTTGCTTGGTGTCTGAGAAAATGATCATAGCTAAGGCCTCAGAAGTCTATTACAAGGTGCATTTTATGTCAATTATTTGTACACAGTAGATAATGAGCAGTGGCCTAGAGCATCCAAAATATTTTGAGAAAAAAAATACTGAAATGTAGCTCAGAGGGGTAACAAGCCTCGTTAACAGCAAGCACAAGCATAAACGTGGTCTTCAGGGAAGTCAATGGTGCCCTCTAAAGGGAACCCGTGTGATACACAGGAAAGCTTCACAGCTGTGGGACCCACTGCCCATGCAGCCATGGAACAACCCAGCAACAGCCTATGTGCAATAACTTAAATAATCCGTAAGATGATAAAATGCAGAGTCATTAATATCTCTTCTGAATTTGGGAAAGAAGCCTGTGGAAAGCTTTTTTCAAACATTTATTGCTTATGGTGAGAAGGCATCCTTGTCCCAGACAATATAAATGTTGGGACCAAGACCTCAGATTATGGCTAAGGAAAGAAAGGTACATCAAACTACCAGGACAGTCTGCACAAGTGAAAGTGGGCCATGATATATTTCATAAAACTTTAATCTGAGCTAAATAATTCTTGCACAGAGATTGTGGAGCCTTCCTTGAGAACCATCTGGATGCAATCCTGTGCAACTGACAGGATAACCCAGCCTGAGCAGGGAGGTTGGACCAGGTGACCCACTGTGGTGCCTTCCAACCTTGCCCAGTGTATGAGTGTGTGATAACACAGCACAGCAGCAGGTACACAGACAGTGATTACAAGAGCTACTCAGGAATGAACAGGCACCAGAGAGCAACCAGACCACTGTAAGCAGTGCTTTGTCTCAGCCTTAGCCATCAGGAGCCTGCAATTACTTTGTGATTCACTTATAAAACTCAACATGTTCCCTTCCAAGAAGTAAGAAGTACCTTGAACAGCAACACACACTTTGTCTCAATCTTCCAGTTGAGCTCTGGCTGATTGCACCATCATTTGGCCAAATCAGGAGAAGAGCTATTGATCTCCAATGTACTGATGTGCAGATCTTATACATGGGTATACATTATTCCAGGACAAGAGTTTGTTTCCCCAGGAAGATTAATCTTGCGTTGAATTCAAGAGGCGCTGCAATGCTTTGCTGCTAAGAAAGTCAGGACAATTATTCTCAGGTTTAGTGATTGCCACTCATTAAAATCAGGATTTACTTGA
Organism: Leptocoma aspasia; assembly: GCA_013399835.1. NCBI lineage: Eukaryota > Metazoa > Chordata > Aves > Passeriformes > Nectariniidae > Leptocoma > Leptocoma aspasia. Next base: position 2,788,075 of record VXAX01003950.1, read on the forward strand.
TTACATTTTGGAGAAACTCTAGACCCTGAGTGTAATTTATAACTGATGAGAAGATAAAAATATTAATATTGCTTAAAATTAAGTATTTCCAGTGAATCTTGTACATGTTGCTCATACTCAAGTTTTAACCATGCATTTTTTCCTATTGGATTGCAGGTGTAGTATCAGGAGGATGCTGTGATTTACCAGATAAGGTGAAGCTACATCCTTTGCTCACAAATGTTACTTATATGTGCCGGCATTTGTGATGTAGTCACTAGAAACAAATAAAATATCAGAAAGCCATGATTTTCAGAAGGCATTAAAATAATCCTGGGAATATTTCCATCTTAGATTTATGCTTTTTCTGCAATAAAAAAAATTGCACACAACTCATTCCAGAACTGCACTATACCTATACCTGAGACTTGGATAGAGGATGCCCATACACAAACAAAATTCAGGACAGTGCCTCATAATGCATGGCAATGTGGAAATTCCTATTCTAACTTCCACCACTGGCCATTGTGACTTGGAGAAGGCCAGTTTCATGTCTCATTTCCTCAGGGTTTTCACATGGGTGGCACGAGACCTGTAGGTTTAGAGAGGATGTTGAGTCAAAAATCTCTCTGAAACCCAAGTGCTACTGTTGTTTATGATGGGTTATGAGACAAGGAAAACCATGTCAAACTAATGCTTACTTGTTAAACAAAGATCATTCCCCAAGGCTCAGGTGCTTGGTTCACACAGACAGTTTAAGATGTTTGAACTGAGCATTCAAAGCCAGAGTTAGCTTTACAGCAAGAGGAAGGTCAGGTATGGGAGTTCAGTGTGTGCCCTTTGCCAATCTGAACACGGTTTTTTCATGCTGAGTACTAGTAATTAAGTGATCTCTAGTGAATAACAGCACCTGTGTTATCCATCCTTGCTACCAGGAGAATTATTAAGCAGCAAATTGTGAAGCTCACAGCTCATTAGAAGCTCTGCTCAACACAGCAGCATATAGCCCGAGTCCCATGACTCCCAGTATATCACAGCATAGAGAACAGCAGTGGAAACAAGGAGACTGCATAAAGGGAAAACAACTGGGAAGGCTGGGATGTGGGGGCAGCAGGAGGATTGGCAGAAGGGCTGTCAGAGGCACTCAGATTAGCAGGTCATCGAGATCCCAGCACAGCAATGTGCAGCTTTTTAGGTTACTTGGAATAGCAGGGGTGATCTATACCCAGACTAAAACAGACATGCCATTGAGGGAGGATATTGGGAAGAACAGCCTGGAGCACTTGACAGATTCAAGAAGGCAAGAAAGGACAGTGAGGAAATCCTAATGACTTGCAGAGGTGGGATAAGATGGGCAGTCCCTAAAAGACACAAATGGCACTTCCAAAGCCAGCCACTCTCCCTAATTAAAAGAGTGAACAGAAGATCGAGGAGAATTTCTGAGCAGGCAAGCCCTGTGCTTGGGTACCCAGCCCAGCTGGGTACACATATTTTGGTACCTGCTTGCTGGACAGAGTGCTCCAGCACCTGCATCTTAGTGCTTGTGTGTGGGCAACTCAGCTCCAAAAGAAGGTCATATCCCTTTCTGGTGTCTTTCCTACCCTCTTGCAACACTACTTCCACCCACAGGTGAGAAGGAACACATCACAACACAGCTGGTAGGGAGCTTGAGAGTGAGGAATGAGGGAGAGGAGATAAAGGGCACGTAGGGAGAGGATAACTGTCATGCCTAGGGGATGAAAAGCAGAAGTCAGCTCAGACAGAAGGAAGGAATGATGGTTCCTTGGAGGAAAGACATGGTGGAAGTAGCAAAAGGAGTTTATGGAAGTCTGAGGGAAAGTGTAGAAAGAGAGTTGTGGGACAAAACAGGATTCACAGAAATGATGGCAAGATGCTCTGAAGTTTGAACAAAACATTTCAGGAAACAGGAAAATAGAGGTAAAAAGAAGGCATTGGAAAGATAAGCATGTAGAAAGCAGCTACTGGGGAGAGACAGGTGAATACAATGCACCCTGAATACAATGCTCTTATATTCAGGAACAGATGGGTACACAGGAGGTGTTCTGAGACAACTTGGTGCAAGTAGAATGAAGCAGCTTGGTGCAAGGCACTTCCACTGGAAGGGAGCATTAATACCAGAGGAATGTGGCAAGCATGACAAAATTATAGAACAGTTTTAGCTGGAACCTTAGCAGGTCATCTGGTCCAACCCCATGCTCAGAGTAGGGAAAGAAAATAATACATAGGAGATTAAAATTCCCTTGCATCTTCACAGATATAAAGTGAAGCTTTAGCTATAATGCCAAAAATGCATATCCAAAGTCAAACCTCCCCTTGGTTCTCTAGGTTCATGCTCCCCTCTGGAAGCAATGCTCATTTTACAGATTACTGGAATTGCTACTATAACTGCTCTGGATTCTTTGCTGTGAAGCAGAGAGAGTGTTATTGCATATCAAAAGGAGGAAATGGACACACATGAAAATCAACCTGTAGCTTGCTCTCAGCACACATGCACATCTAATGCACAGTATATGCCAGCACAAAACAAAGATAGGAAAAATATTTCTCATGCAAACTGGGTTGGTGGTTAATCAAGTAAATCTTACCTTTTAGAGAGGTATCCTAGCAACTCCCCAGCAGCCACGAGTCCCGGCTGACAGCGCACACTGATGCAATTGTTCTCCTCCTGCAGACATCAAAACTTTGCAGCTAATCAAAGAGATAATTCGAAACAGGAGACCACGTTAAATTTGATCCAACAAAAGGGAATTTTATAAATGAGCAATGTCACCCGGGGCATCTCTTATGCTTAAAGTTGTCATCTTGGAACAAGAGTAGGTCAGGCTTAGCAAAGCCATGCAATGCTGGGAACAAAACCTCCCTTCCTGCAACCGTGACTCTCCTGAAGGCACTCGTGTCTGCCACGCTGGTTTGGGCTGGTCTCTGCTTCAGAGCACTATGCAGAATTTATTACCATTCTCTTCAATAGCAAAGGCTCACCCAAAGCACTTTCTAGCACAAGTATCAGTGAAAGCCCTGCTGATGCTCTTGTAGCCACCTGTCCCAAGAACAAATTCATACTCCTAACATGCAGATTAGATATTATGTCCCACCTCCTGACAGTGCAAATAGGCTCAGGCCTGGCTGGATAAGACCTTCTGTTTCAGGACCAGCAATGAACCTGAGGCTACCAAGTAGCCTAAGCTCATCCTCTCCAAGTGTCCTTGTTTTGAAAGCACCATAGATTTGCAATTTACCTCTTTAGGCATGGGTGCAATAGAAGCAGCAAAATCATAAACATAGGATCCTGTAAGGCTATGGAAAATCACTTCCCCCCCCACTCTCACTTTTTAGCTAGGCCAAAGATTCCACTGATCTGGGAAAAATATTCAAGATGTTTAAGCATTTCCCACTTTCCTTTTCTTACCTCAGCTGAGAGGCTTCAGTTCAGAGTTGTGAAGGGTCTCCCAAGTTCTCCTCCAGTGGTTTATATTTCCTCTGGATTACAGAACATCTATTATACCCCTCCCCCCCAACACACTCATCAGTTCATCTCCTTTTTCAAAGAGAAAAATATTCCTTCTTAAAACTTCCTGTTTTCTCTGTCAGGTGAACCCTGACACCTGACCATCCTCATCAGATGCTCCTCAGATACTTTTGTTTGATGACCACTCTCTTAGGGATCAGAACTGTAAGACCATTTTTTCCCGGGCAGTAATAATGTCCCTGAATATTCCACTAAAACTATTAATCAAACTTTAATGATCCTTCCTTGTTGGAATGGAGGAATTTCTTCCATCACCTTTGATGGTTCAGAAGGAAAGCAAGAACAGATGTAGTAGCCATATGGTCTAAACATCAAACAGAACCTACAACTGGACAAAAACATCAAATCATACACAAATAGTCATAAAAACTGTTGTGACCTACTTTTTACTGCAGAAGCTGGATTTGTTTTTGCAGTCAATCAAGTGCTGTTAAGACACTGCCACCACTAAAAGCAACATGCAGACTGTCCAGCTACAGCAGCTGATACCAGGGGTCCAGAGGACTACAGGGATCAATGTGCCCATTTGTAATGCCTACAGAGCCTTTGAAGACCTTGCAAAAATTTCTTCCAGTGAGTAGAAAATTGCTAGTCCACAGCAGAAATGCTGCTTACAGATGTTACAAGGACACAAATGTTTCCTCCCACAATCACAAGATTACCTCTGCCTGAAGATTACCTCTGCCTTCACATATTTTATCTGTAATGGTATTTGTGCCAGTAACTCTAAAACTAGAAAGTGCAGCAAGAGACAAGAATAAACTGTAGAGATAGACAGCCATGAGAAGAAAAGGGAAATTATACCTGTGATACCATTTCCAGCAAATCAATTTATTTTCACCTTCCTAATGCAGATACACCTTTTATTTTTGGTGTGAGTCACCATAGTATTTGCTTTAGGAAGAGGCTGGTAACAGGATGTGAATATTTGTGAGCTTAAGAAGGGGCTGATAATAAAAAACAGCTTAGAAACGATACATTTGTAATTGAAATAGCAGGGCACATCAGTTGAGCACAACAGTTGGAATTTCCCGGTTGTTAATGAGCTGACTTCTAAAGAAACAAAACCAATAGTCCCCTCCATACACTACATGATCCTCAATAACTGCAGCAGATACATTATTGTTTTATGCCTTAGAATCCTCAACCACAGGAAATAAAAAATAAACAATCCACCTCAATGTCATCCTCAGGAGCAAGGCACCTGCTTCCAGAAGGGCAGTGCCACCCACAGGTAGCACAAGACAAGAAACTACCCAGCCACAAACACCCACAGCATTTACCTACAGCCCTCTCCTACCTCTTACACCACAGTACTTACCCCAAAAAGTCATTGCAGGAAAGTAACACAGAGTTAAATTCACTGTTGTTGGTTTAAATATTTCTGATATTCTGACCATCTGTGGGCAAAATGAGCCATATAAGTTCTGCAGAATTACAACGAATGTAATTGGGATTGTAAGCAAGCAGGTGAACATGAGCTGCTCTTCACTACCGGGCACCTGGTGAGAACTGTCCCACACCCTGGATCTGGATCTGTGACTAATTTTCTTTCTGAATGGGAGAAACAAAGAGAGTTACTGCATGATGAAGACACCAGCCTTTCTCTTCAGAAGAGCCACTGTGTTCAGAAAAATCTTGACTCAATGCATCTTTAAATCGTAAGAATTCTCTGTATTTTAGTGTGTTTTGAGTCAAGCTCAGAGGGAGCACATCAGAGAGGTGTTTCAAAATCTCTTGTTCTAGTAAGGAATGACCTACAGCTTATTTCCTGGAATGCTTCTGCTAAATTCTTCATTGCCTATCTTTTTAGTTTGTGTACACAGCACCAACCAGTAAACAACATCAGAAGTGAAGTTGCAACCAACTCCCCCCATATCAATAATACGATGTAAAAAGTCAGAAGTTTGTGTTAAAGATGATCTACACACAAGAAATTTACTCAACTCATTTAATAAAACCATTTTGTTAAAAAATTACTTAACAATGATTGGAATTTTACATAGAAAATTCAGAAATTACAAAAGATGGCATTGTATAACAAATATAATCTGAATATATGAGAAGAGTTAGACACATTTGGTAGTAAGGTCCACAAAAACCTACGCAAAAGGAGAGAGCAGCTGTTCCTGAGTTAATTGTGCTTCTGTTGATATTCTTCTGGGATAAAATGACAGCAGCGTAAAATATTCTCTTTCTAAGAGAATTAGTGCTAAGAATGTCTCTTCTACTCATTTCATGACTGATATTACACATGCCTTCTCCTGGCACAGTTAAGAGATTCTCCAAATGCCCAAGAAAAAAAAGTATCTGAGGCCTAAAAGAAATACCCCAAATGAAAAGCAGTGTACTGTGAGCGGCCTACAGGTAAAAAAATCCCAAGCATCTCTCTTCTGCATCTCTCCTCTATACACATACCCATTTATGTAAATTATTCCTTCATAAGGCTTTACAATAAATCTGAAATATTTCAAATCTATATCTAATAAATATTACAAGAAAATAGTTTTTCAGTATTTACATATGAAACATATAAAACACGATCACTGTAAGACTACTTCTTCAATTTCATCCTCTAAAGAACCAAGGGTATTAACTCCTCCCTTGTTTGTAGTGTACTGCAGACGGTGTCTGTTTAGGCTTCTTCCTTCACCAAAAAGCCCATTGTCTTCTTTTACTTTGACTTGACTGTTTTTATCAACAAAAGGCTTATTACTAGAGTCCCAATCTATGTCCAAAGGTGGTGTATTGTTATTTTTAGAAAGAACAATGGTACTGGCACTGCTTCCAAAGAGTTGTTCCATTAAATTGGACTTCTTTTCTTTCTTACTATCAAAATCTGCATTTTCCTTAACATTTTCTTCTAATTTGTCACTTTTTTGAGTGAGCCAACTTGGTCTCCCTGATCCCTTCCCAAAGGAAGGTACGTAACTACCAAATGTTAGCTCACTACTTAAATCTACAGTCCTTACGTTTCGTTGCTTCTGCCCTTGTGCTCTTGTGGCATCATCCTGGCTGTCCTTTACAGGAAATCCATTAGTAACCTTCCCGGGAATCTCAAAGAATGGATTAGTTTTCTCTTTTTTCTCCAGGGAATCATATTTTCTTGCTGCATTTATGAGTGGTGCTTGGGAAGTTGGTTTCATGTTTGATGTATTTTGAATTTCTCTATCAATTTCTTGCATTTTAGCAAGCAGGAACTCTCTTTTTTGCCGTTCTTCCAACGTTTCAGTGCTTTCTCTCTCTATTTCAGGTTTGTGGATTTCTGTCTCCATTTTTATTTTCTCTTCTTTATCCAATAAAAAGTTGCTTTCTTTTTTAATTTTGTCATATTCTTTCCTTTGCCACTCTGCAAAAAATGTTTGAACAATATTTAAAATATTTTAACTTTAAAATAACCTTGTAAGATTTTGAAAATAATGCAAGCAAAAGCCGTTGAGCTTTTAACATGCACTTCTATGTATAATGTCATTTTCCAGCTGCAAAAATAAATTCTTCAAAAATTGCAACTAAATCCACTCCTGGTTCTCTGATAAGATATAAAAGTTTATTGTCATCTTCCAATGGCATTAGGACATTACCCACGTTTTAGAATTTTCAAAGCAATTTGATTTCTGCCAACTGCCTTTCCACTTCCCGAGTTTGAATGAAAATGAATACAACATTACTGATTTTAACCGTTCTGACTTGCACAGTACTTTATTTTTATTTGTCATCACCACTGACATTAGGACAGTCCTGGGATATATGTGTGGGTTCTTTTTATTCATATATTCCTGTGAAACTATTAGGCCTCAAAGTCATAGGAGTCATCACCTGTTTCAAGCAGTGAATGATTTAAAATACCCTGCATCAGCTGCATACAGAAAAGACCTTTACATGAGTGTTCTGTGCATCACTGTGTGGACTCAGAGTGACTGTGCACAGCTATGAAGGGACACCAAAGGTACAAAACAGCAACTTATGGACAAAACCTGGAAATGCCTATGTGTAGAAGAAGGAGGAAGCTTCTCAAGTATTTCTTAAAAATATTTTTTCCCCAAGATAACAGATGTGTATTTGGCCAAAAGTTGAATATGACTACTTGGTCCCTCCAACATAGTGGCATTCTCCTTTGAACATTCTACTCAAATTTCTGACTTAGGCTTTCACAAAGTTCCATGTTATCGACTGTACTTTGGCTCAGGCTTACAGACACAACTGCAACAGTTCAGTTAATACATTTAACATAGATATTTTTTCAATAGCAGATCATTATACAAGTTAAGTAGAGAGCCACGTTCCTGTCTGTAAGGTGGGGCAAATACCAGCCTGTTCCATATGATGGGGTAAGGTGGTTAAATCATCTTATTCAGAGACATAAAATCAGATTCTTGGCTTATGTAAGTTGTGATAGAAGATTTTTCACAGATTTTACCTCTGAAAGCAGCTATAGATTTTTAGAATTCTTGTCATATAGAATAAGTACTACTGTTCATTAACTGCAATCACTGAAACAGTTCTCTAACATGACAGGGTGCAGTCCATATAAAATACCTAAGATTGACTTGTGCATTTAAGTCATTAAGATGTTGTGAAAACCAAATGAATAAAAAAAGCAATATTAATATACAATGATAGAAACTGACATTTCTCAAATAGCCATGCCAAATGAGTCAGATAACCAGACCTGAAAAGAGAAACTAAAATTTCAAATTATATAAGGCAGTAGAAAGTACTGAAAAAAAGGCTATATTAAGGAAAACAGATTTGTTCTACAACAGTAAAAATCCACTTCCTATGTCAGTAACATTTAGCAAGTCAGAGATAATATCAGCATTTACCTTCTATGTCATTCTTGTTTTGTAAAGCACAATCTCTCAGACTCCAATACATTTTTGTGGACAGCATTTTTTGTTGCTGCATACTTAATCACAGCTGAGTACAGGGCATGGATTATTCTATATCCTGTATTTCTTTCTGATTCGTCTTTGCATAATATAACTGAAAATAATTTTCCACTGTAGTGATCTCTGCAAAATCATTTTGCTCTTCTCACCAGAAACCAGCAGCCTCACTTGATTAGTATTCTATGGTGCATTTTTAAGCCTTCAGCTGCCCATTTCCTTACCGTCAGGAAGTTTTGGAACCCTTTCCTCTAAGGACTGTATTTCCTGAAAATGTTTCAGTTTCTCTTCCCTCTCCCTGTCTTGGTCTTGTCTTAGGACTTCTGTTTGTTCTTTCCATCCTTTGTCTTGAGCTTCTTTTTCCTGAAATAAATTAATAGAAAATTGAAGCTGATGGAGAAAAACAGTCAATAAAAAAACAACCTAACAAAATCATTAAGAACTTCTAAGTCATTCTGAAATCACATTCTTACTGCTAAACATAAAATGAGTAAGTCACCTTAAAACAAACCAGCTTTGATGACCCAGGGGTTTGGCCCCAAAATATTATCACCTCTAGTATACTTTTATACACCTCAAACAAGATGAATAGACAATCAACTCTATTTTGTCTTGCACATTTCAGGGAAGTTGCAGCTCCAGTGCCATAATGCAAAATTATCACTCTCAGGGTGCCTCTCCTTAGAAACCAGAAGTTGTCTTCTTCAAGGAGTTTAATAGAAGGCCACACTTCACCATCATATTCTCTTAACAAGCAAGCAATTAGTTGCCCTCTACTTGTACAATCTGACCTTTTTACTCAAGTGAGTGAGTTGTAGATTCAGACAATTTCATTTTGGTACTTAAATTTATGGAGTATTAGGTAACAAACAATCAAAGAGAAAGGTTTAATCTTTGATGACAATTTTAGCTAGTGACTATACATACGTATGTAAAAGGTAAGAACCTGCAGAAAAGACGTTAACATCAGCAGTAAAAATCACTAACACAGAAAAGTAGTGGCAATGAAGTCAAGAGAAAGCCAGCATAGTCCAACACACAGGAGTTAACTTTTGTAGGTTGTGCTTATTTTAGAACAAAATAAACTTCTAGATTTAAAAAACCCTTCTAAGAGAAATAGCTACTACTTAATGAACAAAGAAAAGATGGCTGTTAGTCAAAAACCTTCAAGTATTTTTCCTTCATGTACAAGGTTATCATTGTTATATTAAAAAATATGAACTGCATAAGGAGATGATGGCCAGGTATAAATGCTTGACTTTAAAATGCTTGACTTTAAAAAGGGATGAAAGCCTAGACTACCCAAATCTAATTTACATTATTTAAAGCAACAGACATATAGAGAACAGACAGCTGGACTCCATGAGCTGCACTTGTACCAACTGTGTGGTTCTGTAACTCACACCCCCAAGTATATACTGGAAGAATACATTAAACTACATCCATAATTACAGAAAGGGTTTGGGAAGAGAGAATATACAAATGAAACTGCATGAAAGTGCTTCAGCCCTAACAGGAAACCAGCCAAGACTATCCTCCGACCATTTTTTCTGAAAAAAGGTCCTAGCCTCATGTAATCAGAATTTGTACAATTTGTACCAGAATCTGATTCACCACATGTGTCATTCTGATTCATAATACCTTACAAATCTCTGATTTTAGCCTGGGGACACAAAAGTATTAACAATACTTCTAATTGGTACTATTTTGTACTAAAAAGGGAAATGGAAAAACAAAAAACCCCAGAGCATATTGACAAAGCTGGAAAGCCAGAAGAAATACAAGCACTGTGACAGTAAGAGGAAGTGTTAGATTTATGCATTGTGAAATAATTCTGGAAAGTAAAAGAAACCATAATTAAGACCAAAGAGCAAACAGAGAGAAGGCAGCCATCACTGTTTAAAAGATTCCTTAAATAAGCATTAGAAACAAAGAAAAAGGGTGAAAACAAAAATGAAGTCTTAAAAATGTCAAAGAAGTAACAGTGGCAGAAAAAAAAATTGAGCTAATGGCTCTCAGCAAGACAAAGAATATGACAAACTCTCTAAAAAAATGGAGTCTATTTCTAGAAAGGTAGATCTTGCCTTAAAGAACAGAGTGTTTTTTAAATTGTGTTTTCTATATATTTACACATGTATATTTACACATTTTCTAAACTATAAGCTCTGCATTTTACAATCTGATAAGTGAATTGTCTGGACTGGGTCTCAAATTTTCATGGAACTCACTATTTTAGGAAGAATTCCTTCTTTCTTGTTTGCTGTGTCACCACAGCCAAGTTCTGATTCTGGAAGAAGTTCTGCTGGTGAGAAGCATCCACTGGTTTGTACACCTTTTGTGAGCTGTGGTCCCTTTTTAATATTTTGGTTGTTCGCTGTAGAGAATACAAGCTAATTAAATGGTGTTTTCATTTGAAAATATCTTACTGTATACCTGTCTCTCATTTTCAATGATTTGCAGCAAACAAAAAGACTGTATTGAAGTCAGTGGAAGTGGAAAGTATTGATGAGTTTCACACAGTTGTTTTTGGCATCTGTAAAACCTAATGATAAAAAAATATGCATGCAAAAATTCTACTGAAAAAATAATTTAAACCCCACCTTAATGCTACTTATAGGGTCATTACAGTGCATTGACTATTAATTAAGAAGCCCCACAAAATATCTCACTCATCTTACTGCTTGTCAAAGAATCAAACTCATAAAATTAAAATTCACTTACTTGAATCTTTGAAACACATATACTTATCTCTATGGAATGACATTTAAAAAATCTGAACCTAAAATGGAATAATGGTAGAGCATCTATAATAAAACAAGGAGCAGACAAACTGTTTGAAATACTGGCATTAAATATTTAAAACAGTCCCATAAATTTCTGCTTCTTCTGACAAGTAGATTCTACTGATCCAGTGAAAATAGTCTTAGCACACACACAGACACATATATTTATGTGGGTAGGATATGGTTTGAGACTGTCTTGTCACACCAGAAGAAATCACTGTACCGATACTTTTAGAATATTATGTTCTGGGACACATATACTCTGAGGAAAAAAATGAGTGCAGCTCATCTGACAGACAATACAATTGAATTAGTAAAAAATAAATAAAGCAGGTCACCAAAATATTCTTAGCAGTGAATATACATATTTTTAAAGCCTCTCTAATTTATTATCAAGTAAATACTATCTATCATCTATTGAAGATTTTACTACCAATATTCCCCTCCTCCTTTACTGAGGAACTTCTGGTATGAAAGGAGTTAAAACTGCTCTTTGGAGTTCTGTGTTTTGGCTCTGCTGCGTTACGGAACAGTCAAAAAACCAATGCTTTGTGACCAGTGCTGTGTTTAAAGAAGTGCAAAAAGGTAAATGGGCCTGAACAAGCAGTGTCAGGGTTGAGCACTGGGTGGCATGAAAGGTATAACCCAGCTGAGACATTTCAAAGTGATGCTAATAATTTTTCTGCTTTTATTGCTTTATACAAGTTACCTCTTTTTCTTTGTACAATATCTGTATCTTTTTTAGGTGATGGCTTCAACATACGATTAGCATATATATTCTTTGCTTCAAGTTCTCTTTCTTTTTCCTGTGAATGAAAGAGGCAGGTATAAGAACGAGTTACTAGTATTTCATTTACCAGTCACTAGCAAAGCTGTAAATTAAATTAAAAATAGATATGGTAAATAGAAACAGAATAAACAACTGTTTCATCCACTGCTTTAAGGATAACAATCACATTCCTAACTCTGTTTGTGCTGTGAGAAAGGAGACCACTTTCTCCTCCAAAACACTCCTTAGCAAAATACTATGGAGGAAAAAAACATCTCTGCAGTGAAAATAAAACTAAATGGCAGTGCTTCCATAAACATGAACAAGACTTACACCATGTGTATAGACTACACAACTGAATTTTAAGTGTTGTGTAGAGTTAAACATTTCAAAGCAAGCAATGATACTTGTCACAGGGCATGTCAGTATCAGTTAGCAGAGGCCCGTTGCATCATAGAGGCATACTTTTCTTTTAGCACATTTATTGAATAAAATACAGAAATGAACTGTGAGTTATCAGAATTCATCTGACAATGAAAAGGTTTTCAAACCATAAACTCTCCACTAACAAATCTTAAAACTCTTACTCTAAACATTTTAGAGCTACTAACACTACTGCTACTTGCTGGACAGCTGGGAACGCAGTGAACTGGTTCATCTCCAACATATTGAGACTTGGAGTTTGAAGGAAATTCTCCCAGAAACCAAGTACTTTAGTTTGAGTCTTATTTTTTTTCTAAAGATAAACTAAGTAGAACATAACAATATTTTAAGTACTTTTATTGAGAATTTGGACAACAATGATGGTGATGCGGGGTCCAAAAGAACAAATTTGCGCAAATTTAGCAACGCATGTGGATATTACAAATAAATTACATTAATCTTCATGCAAACCTACTGTAATGCAATTATATGAGTAACAAAGCACTATTTACACCTGCAGATTTAATTTTAAATTCAAGCCTTCAAAATCTAATTTTCCATAAATTTTGTGGTTTATTCTCAATGCTTGGCTATGTATTTGATCTTGCCTTTCTTACCTAGTCCGAACAATAATGATTAACACAGAGACATTCCTGTTATAAACACTGTAGGGTCAGAGCACAGAACATTTCAATTTAATGCAGGAAAAGAACTCACATGTTGTATATAATTAAATACTCTGAGTGCAGCCACTGGTAAACTATTCAAACCTTATTACAGATACTTCCAAAGATAAAATCCCAGAACATGGTTAGCAACTTCTATTCCTTCCACATTTTACCTTCAGCTTCTGATTTAGCAGACTAAGCTCTTCTTGGAGAGCCCTGTTTTCTTCTTGAGCCTCGTACAACTTTTTTTTCTTTGAATGTAACTCTCGTTGAAAACTGCTACCACTTAATTCAAGATTCCTTTCCAGATCCTTCAATTAAAACAAAATAATATTTTTTTAATAACTGAAGTAATTTTTATAGTCAAATTACTAAAATAAAATTATAGTAAACCAGTGTCTTGAGCTTAGATAGGGGTTCAACCATTGCTGTAACACTGAATACATTTAAATCTTTAATCCTAACTTTGAGGGGGCAAAGCAGCTGCAGATACTGCAGCTCATCCTTTTGAGTATTCAGAGGTGATTCGAGGACATAATAGAAACTCACATTACTTTCTGCAAGGCTCCTGCCACAGTGGACCTCCAGATCTCTAAGAATAATCTCCTACTGATGGGTAAGAAAGAGAACCCTTCCCTGAAAGTGCAGCATTAGAAGGAAGAAAACAAAAAGGAATTTTTAACCTTTCTACTAGAAACTAGCTTGTGATTATTATTTCATTTACATGCCCTCATCTTGTAATAGCTGTTTTAAGTGAAGCTGTGTTGATGAGAGCAGGAAAAAAACGAGAAGAAAACCCCTTACTTTTTAAGGCATGATTCATTTTAACACGATCCAGTATTACAAATGCTGAAATACCTAATCATAAAAGTACAGATGACAGATGGTGACACTACAGGATGAGGTGGTTTAACTAACTCAGCCATTTATATCTTGGTACTTTGGGATTTATTTTATGAAAGCTTAGTTTCCAGCTTAATCCTTGGATTTCCAGATCTATTATCTCTGTAATGTAATTTAGGTTTAATTACTAATTCAGACACCAAATCTTAACACCATCTCAATGACATAATTTAAGCTAAGAAAAGTATAAAATTTATATACAATATAAAAGATAGATCTACTATCAAAATAGTACAACTACCAACAGATTTAATAGTGTTAACACAATTTTTAAGTAAGATGAGTTTATAAACATATTTACAGTGTAGACATGCTTAGACATGTTTACAAAAACATAAACATTTTTGCTGGATGAAACTAAAATATATTGGACAAATTTCTTATAATGGATACCCATAAAAAGGTCTAAAGATTATTTCAGTGTTTAAAAAACATGATGTAATTTTGTCCAGCTGAGCTGTTAGATGTGCAGAATAGTGGACAATCAAACACTGCATGAATGCTCTTCAAAAATTGAAAAAGAATTGTTACACTAAAATTCTAAAAAAAAGAAAAAAAATTATGTAAAGTTCCCTAAATACCCAGAAAATTTTATAAACTGTTTCCCTCCAAAAGGAGAAACTAGATTACATAAAGTTGTATTACATCTGCATGCACTTCTGAGATGTTATTGCTAGGTACAAAAACATTTAAAAGCACAAATCCACAGGATATATTCTGAAAAATATGCTTAATTTGTAAAGATAAATTTGAATGCACAATTATCTCATATGTAACTATATAATCACCTTAGAAATAATTTACTTGACTCTACTTATGGGTAAAACCAAAAAATACTGGTTTTCTATTTGCTCCACAGCTGTGCAAATTTACAATTCATTGTGGAAAGAAATATCTGTACCAGAATTTCTTGCAAAAAGAAAGTCATCCCACCTTAATTCTTTTTTCCCTGTCCTCCAGCTTGCTCTCTGCTAAGGCTAGTTTCTTTGCCAGGTCATCTCTTTCAGCAAGGTGCTTATCTGCAGACAGCTTTTTCAGTTTCTGCAAGACAGTTTTTTTCCTGTACAGTTCATCTTCCGTATCTTTCAGCCGTCTCTCAGTTGCACGTTCTCTCTCCTGAGATTTTCGTAGGCGCTCCCTTAATATTCTAATCTCATTGTTGTGCCGAGCAAGGAGCTGAGAGATTTCGTTTTCTGTATCTTCAAACTTATTCAAGGCTTTCTCCTGCCTGTGCTGAAGCCTCTTCAGTGCCCTGTTTTCCTTCTGCAGCTCATCCAGTTTGATGTGCAGTTCAGTCAGTTCATTTCGGAGCTCATTGATTTTCAGCAGCCTAGCAGAAAGAACTCTTTTTGTAACAAGATCTATATCTTTTGCAGGAGAATCCCTAGTGAGGCTCTGAGAACGGAAACCCCACCGTGTCCCTCTTTTGCTTGGTGCATATTTGGAATCCAATTTCTTTGTGGCTGAGAGAGGAAAAATAAAAAGCATGTTTACTATTAGACAATGCAGTTCGTCTATTCAGACATCCTTGGAACCAAGCTCTGCCTGAAACAATCATACAATATCTAGCAGAGATGGCAGCTTTCAAACCAGACAATAAAATGTATATATATGATAGAGTTATGCTCCTTTTGATAGCTGAAAAATGGAGATTTATGTCTGTGATCTACTGTAGGAGGTAATATCTGCAGCCATTAATATAGGACCCTTGTAAAGTAATCATCTGCAAATCATTCCAGAAATAAGTCGTATTTTGTTAATATTTGATATTGTTTATTAAAATGGTTTAGAAATACTATACTCTAAATGCATACAAAATTATCACATCCTTTCAAAATGGGAACAATTAGCTAAGCATTAAGCTAGTTATGTATTATGCAAGATGTAATTCTCCCAGACAAATGCAGTAGTATTTTCAAATCCAGCTGTCATGCTTACAGACAAAACAGCAGATTTCAAAGGCTCAATGCAAAAAGCCTCTGAAGCAAAATTATAAATCCCATGAAAATTCAGTTCTCCCTGAGTAATTTATTCTTGTATCACAAGTTATTTTCCACACCGTATTCTCATTTGATTACTCATATGCACCGCTTGCATTCCTATTTATTGCTATTATTATTATTATTGTCAGCCCCACACATAAAAGCTGAACATTTTGTCTCTATCTTATGTGCCTCTCGTGCCAAGCTCAAAGAATGAATTATATAATCCACTAGAAATATCTCTTAAAACAACTGAATTAATAGAAAATGCACAATTCCTTAAGGTATATCAGTGTTTGAAAGAAGTACACTGAACAGCAGTTTGTAATTCTGGCTTGAAAGCTGGGATACAGCAATAGTCCAGTTACGTGCACACGGACAGTGTGTGTGACAGCAAATTCTTCCTCCCCTTTGCCACTCACCATGTTTCTATTCTACTGAGAATACTTGCCAGCAAAAATAACAGCTTAAAAATACCTCCTTATAATTCCCTCTAGACATTTTGCAAAAACACTCATTTGTTTTCTGCTTGGTGCTCATTTTTTCCACGGCTTGGGCAAACAAAAGAAGGTGTGTTTTCTTCCTTTACAAAGAACACTTATGTCACATTCAAGTGTGAAAAGATTATCTAATACATGCACTGCAGGAATGATGCCACTCCTATCACCAGCTAAGGGAGTTTCCATTAACCCTGGACTTGCAACCCGTGTAAGAATTTCTCCTTATTTAGGGCATGCATAAAATTCCACTACCAGTATTGTATCATATAGTTACATTGGGGAATAGTGCATTTCAAGACAATGTAATATGACATTCACAGTACCTTCATGTAATAATTGTATTCAATTCTGGCTATGTAAACAAAGAACTGGTCCCACATTTGCCCCCTCCAAATTAAATAGCATGGTGGAACTGCAGTTTTTGGTTCCCAAACAGATAACCCATGACTACCATGGAGGAGATGCCACTTCTGAACACAGAGAAGCTCAGCAAAACACCAGTTGCACCAGGACGCCCACACTATCAAGGATCTGAAGAGATACATTCCCTGAACAAATTAAACACTGAAGGTCAGACCTTCTGGCACAGCCTAGATTGTAACACAAAACAAATGATTCACACAGTATCAAGCATTTATCAATGAACAAAAACATCTGCCCAAAAAAGGTAGAACATGCTATGACTCCACCAAAAAATGTATACAATTATTTAGAACAAGCTGTCAAAGTGTGGCAGAAAGCCTTCACAGTCCTACTTCAGCCCAGGGCTTGCACAACCATGCTACTCTTCTTTGCAGGGATGTTCACCTCCCCACAAACTCTATTAAAAAAGCAGCCTATGTCTGTGAGGAAGCTCAAGGTGGAGTTGTGTCATCTCAAATTGGAAACATTTTACCCTCAGAGAAGAAGCAGGAAAAACTTTCTTTTGAATCTCCATCTGAACCAAATTTTCATAAAAAAATTTTTTTTTTTTTTGCCCCATTAGTGGTCTTTTGTTCATTTAATGTCACAGTATTATCCTGTAAAGCTTAGTCAACTAGACTTCCACAAGACAGATATCTGTAGGTTATTTGGTCAGAGAAATTTTAACAATTGTCTCCTTTTTACAGACTGCATAGCGAGGACATGCCTTGGGTTTTTGGCCTTGAGCTTTTTGTCAATGACAAAAAGAAAGCATCAGCATGATTCAATAGAAGGCTAGTATAAAAGCCATACTCACTTGTTAAGAAAATTATGAAGAATTCTGAAAATCACCAAAACTCCTCTTTATGTAGGAATAGGTTAATTTCAGTTTTCAATGGAGCAGCTACTGTCTACCTGCCATCTGTAGCATAGTTCACACGAACTGTATTTGTAGATGCTCATAATGCTAGTTTCTCTTTTTTGAGTCTTCAAAGATAACTAACTCTTTGGAGCAGTTACAAAGCAGCAATTTCTGCTACCTACCTACCTTGGTAGTGCAACAGGCTGTTTGAAGTCTGTGTTTTGTGATGTCTTTTTTCTTGGTTTGTAGATGGAGAGCTTAGTGCTGGCGACTGGCTGGATGAACGAGATGCATTACCTTCATCTGAATAATAGGAGTCACTATTTTTATCCTCGTCTGATTTCCTTCCCTGTTCAGAATCTGGGCTCCTTACTCTTTCTCCCATTTTTTCAGATTTAACAGCTTTCCAGTTTTTTCTCAAAGACTGCTCATTTTGGCACCAAGGATCTTTTAGTTGTCACAATGGCAGCAGTTGGATTATTTCCTCCAGTTTATCATCTTCCTCTCCAAGCACAAGATCTCTGCAGCTCAGTTCAGCAAGCAGTAGTTATCACTCAGAATGCATTTTTCTGTAACAGTTTAGAGAAAGAGGAAAAAACAGTGAGCATGATTTTGCTAAGAAAAAAAGTCGTTTAAGAAAGAAGGGTAAAAATGCTGTAAAATTATTCACGATTCCTATAACCTTATGACACACACTGTGCTACCTATTGTTTA